>JAEUYN010001189.1:0-485072 GCA_018257835.1 Euura lappo | reverse complement strand
CATATGTATATCATAATATTTGTTCCTCTACGTACAACTAGAAAAAACAATACCTCAATCCATATATTAGTCGATAGAATTATTATTATCATAAATTCAAAAATTACACTTTATTTACATACGAACTTCTGATTTTTCCAAATTTGGGGATTTTTTTCTTTTATTTTTGAAAAAAATCTTCAAAAATCTAGAAAAAACTTAAAATCTTAAAAAAAAAGAAAAAAATCTTAGAATTTCCATTCTTTTCAATCTTAAATAAATTCCGATATTAACAAAAAACAGCTTGATAAATATACAACTATAATACTAAATATATATGCATACATGTTCAATAAATGAATAAATATCAATAACTTTATAAAAACTAGAGAAAAAAATCACGCGCGCAGGTGCGATTTTGAGATTTTGAGATTTGAGACTTGGAGCCGTGAGACTTGGAGACTTTGAGACGTGAGACTTTGAGACATGAGACTTTGAGGCGTGAGACTTTGAGACATGAGACTTTGAGACGTGAGACTTTGAGACGTGAGACTTTGAGACATGAGACTTTGAGACGTGAGACTTTGAGACGTGAGACTTTGATACGTGAGACTTCGAGACGCGAGACTTTGAGATCGATCACAAATACTTTACATTACCCGTCCGGTTGCTAAGACAATGCGCTCTCGTGGTAAAACAGGGTTGCTCTGTCGGTAAGACAGGACGATCCTGGGGATAAAACAGGACTGCTCGGTCCATTAAACAGACCACCGACATCACCGACTGTAGGTAAAACAGATCACCCACATTATCGACTGTAGGTGAAACAGACCCAGCTCGGTCGGTAACCTTGGGGTTTCCAGAAGGCGCAGTCCGATAACACCTCATAATCGGGTCATTTAGCTTCCATTTCGATATTTTTACCAGAAAGTTTCGGGAAGTTTAAGAAATTTCAACTTTTTTCATGTTTTTTCAACTTTTTTCAACTTTTTTCAGGTTTTTCACAGTTATGAAAGACAAATCGCAGCATCCGTATTTACATGTATAAGGTATGGGTAATTTTAAAAAACCTGAAAAAAGTTGAAAAAAGTTTAAAAAAGTTGAAAAAAGTTGAAAAAAGTTGAAGAAACCTGAAAAAAGTTGAAATTTCTTAAACTTTTCGAAACTTTCCGAAACTTCCTGAAACTTTTCTGAAACTTTTCGGAAAAAAGGAAAAATTTAATTGTACAAACTAGTGTTAAGACTACTTTCGGCTGTAATATATAAGAAAACAACGTGTATGTATGACATTTATTTTATTGTTATTAAAGATGCATATTTTCTCAAATGTCTGATTTATTTATCCAACTGTTGTGTGAACTCGAATGGGTGGATAACCACGAGAACATTGATGTAAAGTCCATTCCGAACAATTCACCGATTGACTATCTATTGGAGGTCGATTTGGATTACCCGGTAGAACTTCACGAGCTGCATAAGGACTTACCGCTCTGCCCCGAACACTTCACGCCACCAGGAAGGAAAGTCCCCAAACTCGCGACGACGCTTCTACCCAAAACCAAATATTTTTTACACTATCGTAACTTAAAACAGTGTTTGGCTTTGGGTATGAAGTTGAATCGCATCCAAAGGGTTCTCAAGTTCGCGCAATCTCCATGGTTGAAGCCATATATCGACTTAAACACCGACATGCGGAAACAGTCGAAAAATGAATTCGAAGAAGTAGAGCTACCTGACGACCTGTTACCGACCGAGCTGGGTCTGTTTCACCTACAGTCGATAATGTGGGTGATCTGTTTTACCTACAGTCGGTGATGTCGGTGGTCTGTTTAATGGACCGAGCAGTCCTGTTTTATCCCCAGGATCGTCCTGTCTTACCGACAGAGCAACCCTGTTTTACCACGAGAGCGCATTGTCTTAGCAACCGGACGGGTAATGTAAAGTATTTGTGATCGATCTCAAAGTCTCGCGTCTCGAAGTCTCACGTATCAAAGTCTCACGTCTCAAAGTCTCACGTCTCAAAGTCTCACGTCTCAAAGTCTCACGTCTCAAAGTCTCACGTCTCAAAGTCTCACGTCTCACGTCTCACGTCTCAAAGTCTCACGTCTCAAAGTCTCACGTCTCAAAGTCTCACGTCTCAAAGTCTCACGTCTCAAAGTGTCACGTCTCAAAGTCTCGCATCTCAAAATCTCAAAATCGCACCTGCGCGCGTGATTTTTTTTCTCTAGTTTTTATAAAGTTATTGATATTTATTCATTTATTGAACATGTATGCATATATATTTAGTATTATAGTTGTATATTTATCAAGCTGTTTTTTGTTAATATCGGAATTTATTTAAGATTGAAAAGAATGGAAATTCTAAGATTTTTTTCTTTTTTTTAAGATTTTAAGTTTTTTCTAGATTTTTGAAGATTTTTTTCAAAAATAAAAGAAAAAAATCCCCAAATTTGGAAAAATCAGAAGTTCGTATGTAAATAAAGTGTAATTTTTGAATTTATGATAATAATAATTCTATCGACTAATATATGGATTGAGGTATTGTTTTTTCTAGTTGTACGTAGAGGAACAAATATTATGATATACATATGTTTTTTTTCGTTTGGCGAAAATACATGTTTTTTATTGTTTTTTTCAGTAAAAAATAATTTTTTGCCTTGTTAATCAAATATCTGATTTATTTATCCAACTATTGTGTGAACTATCGAATCCCAACCATTTCACGTACAGTTTATTTCCCATCGAGCGTAATACTTTCTCCACTAGATAACCATCCGGGTATTCGACTTTGGTCAGTTCTTCCTCGTGGAAACCGCCAGAGATGGGTTGATCGGTGGTAATCTGGTAATCGGTGAGCTTGTACGTAGGTGGGTTAGTGTTCTTTACCTTACTCACGGTAAATATTTCAGTCGTCCTTTCGGGGGTATACCCTTTATCGAAAACATTTTTGTACTTGCTTATTCGAACTTTATCGTTGACTTTGAAGGGGGTAATTACGTCGAGCGGGTCTATGTAGTTCGTTTGCGATGAAACGACCGAAACCACCAGACGTGAGATTCAGGAAGTCCCGCTGGCCTATTCAGTTTTTCCGCTGTATGGTGAATGTCTTCCATACAAATGTATGGCCTCTTCTTCCATCTGTTCAGCGATTCGTCGAGTGTCTTGATGCTTGAGGTCTTTCCCGAAAAGTTTCAGAAATTTCAAGTTTTTTCAACTTTTTTCAACTTTTTTCAAGTTTTTTCAAGTTTTTTCAAGTTTTGAAAGACGAATCGTAGCATCCGTATTTACATGTGTAAGGTATAGGAGAATTCGGAAAAACTTGAAAAAACTTGAAAAAACTTGAAAAAACTTGAAAAAAGTTGAAATTTCTGAAACTTTCTGAAACTTTTCGAAAAAAAGTAAAACTTCATTGTACAAACTAGATTTAAGACTATACCCTAGGTTGTGTGTAATATGTACAAGAAAACAAGATGTATGCATGATATTCATTTTATTGTCATTAAAAGATACATATTTTTTCATCAAATGTCTGATTTATTATTGAGGACGATCAGAATGCAAACGACGACGATGACGACGACGACGACGACGATGGGGACAAAACAATTGTAGCACGTAATATGCCCACCACAAGTACACCGATAAGAAAGCCGAAATCGACGGATTCCGTGTGGCGGTATTTGAAAATGTTCGAGACGGACCATCGATCGGAGTTGGATGAGAAATATGGCGTCCGACAGCTGGTGCAGGGATTGAAGATTGGTGATTCGAAAATTAGCTTTGACACGAGTCAGGTGCACGTTGGCGGTAAAAAGTACAAAGCAACGCCTGGATTGCTTGAATTATTGTTCAAAAAGTCACCCGACACCACCATCCTCAAGACCGAGGACAAGAAAAACTATGCTGAAATCGCCGTAGCGACAAACGTCCATCGGCACAGCTATATATTTTTCTCCGAGAAAAGCATTCGCACCTTGTTCAAACGCGTGCAATCACCTCCATGCTTGTCAAAGCTACTTTGCACCGCAAAGTGACACAAGCATCGGTCACATAAAAATTATCATATTATTATAATTATCATTATTTGGCTTGAATTGGGTGGCGTAATAAAACAGGGTGAATATGTATTTGATATAATTTTTTTTATTGAAAATACAGAAAGTCGAGGAAATAATTGGTTCGCCGATTACATCTGCTCCACGAGCTGCTTGGCTCTGGCGGTAATGTACGTCGGGAGCAGGCTGGTTAGCTCCAGAAGCATAATATCCAGATACTGTTTTTTTTTTTTTAGATCCAACAGGTATTAGACTTTCGTCCACGTCCCAAATAAACTCTCCCAAAAATTAACTAACTTCTATTTAAATAAAGATGGGTATCTTAGCACTTGTTTACTCATTAAATTAGAGATTAATTGCAGATACTCCAATCTTGTAGGTTATTAATCAGGTTTTAAGTGTTTGGTTGGCAGGAATGGAACATACGCTCAATTTAGAGAGATCCAGATTATACCGGATATAAGAGCTATTTCACCTTCCTCAATTTTTAAGGTTGTTACCAGTTACTTCTTTATCCTCAGACTGTATGTTTAATTAAGGTATTTATTATCACTGTTTATCTGGTGGAGTTTATGAATTTAATTCCAATTTCGACATTCTTCTTCTTTTGACTTTCAAATAATTCTTAAATATAAAGACGATCACAAGAAACGGAAGGAATAGGAACACCTACCTAGAACATAAAACACATTATCAATTAACTCTATACTGGATTTAATTAATAAATAATTAACTTAATTCATAACTGAATATTATAACATCATTCTTAGTTCATACAAATCTACATTCATAAATCGGAAATATATAAATATTTTCTTAAATTAACCCCACCCCCCTCAAAACAAAATCTAATTGTCTATAATATAACAAACAGACTAATTAATAACTCTATATCACTTTTAATTACAACTTCATATATATCTAATCCAACAATTATATTATTAACCTACCTAATATTAACTAATAAATAAATATTATCAACATAATTCATTAATTCATACAAATCTACATTCTTAAAGCGTTAATATAAAATTAACCTTCTTAAAAAAAAACCCCACCCCCCTCAAAACAAAATCTTATTATCTATAATAAAGGCAATCAATCTAATTAATACCTCTATACCACTTTTAATTGCAACTTCATCTATATCTGATCCAACAATTATATTTTTACCATTCAGAAAATTAACTAATTTTATTCTTGATTCCACATATCTGGGACAATACCAAAATATATGTTCTAGAGTTTCTGAGCCTTCGCCACATGGACATAGGTCCTCCGGAATAATAGTCATTCTATATAAATGAGCCTTAGTTCTATTATGACCAGACATTAATCTATTTGCAATACCAATTCTTTTCCTGTCTAAACCACAATCTTTAAACCAATTGGTTTCTCTAAACTCTGGAGAAAATAAAATAAATCTCCTACCCTTCGGATTTGGAGGCCCGGCGTAATCCCTTATAAACATGGATGTCTGATCTCTAGCTTTAGCTTTCAATTCTGTTTTAAGGTCACTTCCCTCAAAACTCTCAATATCAATGGGAACCCTCCTGCTAGCTTCTTTCGCTATACTATCAGCCATTTCATTCCCTGCAATACCCACGTGCGCTGGAATCCATACCACCACGATCTTTCTTCCTTCATTCATTTCAATGAAAATTTGTTGTTTAATAATTGCAACTTGATTGCTCATATGAGAGTCCAAACCTAGATTCTTTAATTTCCTCACCGCACTGAGTGAATCTGTGCAAATTGCAAAATCTCCTTGAAGTTCATTAGTTTGAATAATTTTGATCGCTTCCTTGATAGCACAAACTTCCGCACTGAAAATAGAATTCTTACCATTTAGAGAACGTTTACAGTTTAAAAGTGGATAATCCAATGAAACCACTCCGATGCCACACAATTTTTGTTCATTGTTAAGCGACCCATCAGTAAAAAACAATCTATGATTAGGATACTGATTGTTTATGATTCTCTCAAAATTCTGAGGATCCCCTCCCGGAGGTTTAAGTTTAACTCCCAGACTGCTGTCAAAGCAACTGCTATTCATTAAAGCCTGATACTCTACCTGAAAGGTAGGAAGTATTTCCGATCTAACAATCCCTCCCAATGATCCCCTAACCTCCATCCAATGGTCATATAGGATTGAATCTAGTTTGTTATTTACAAAAATATGTGGACCGTTTTTCAGAACCATAATTCTTCTAAATTTATCTATAAGTAAACTACCAACTTTGCTCTCCTGTTTAACAATAAATCTCGTAGCCAGCTCTTTCATTCTATCCCTTAGAGTAATGATTCCGCTCAAATGTAAAAGAATGTTAATTGGTGTTGTAATCATACAACCCAAACCGGTACGAATCGCCGCGTTTTGAATAACATTTAATTTTTGAAGATGTTCATAGCTACTATTGTTGAAAAGAAATCCCGCCCATTCCAGACCTGGTCTGATGAGAGACTTGTATATTTTTAGAATCGTCAAAGGGTGGGTTCCCCAATTAAACTTTGCAATTGAATATAGGATGTTTAATAATTTTTTCCCTTTTATGCATACTTGTTTGATGTGTTCTTTCCAATTTAAGTTGATATCCCAAGTTACCCCCAGATATTTGGCATGAGAAACATTCCCAATTCTATAATTTCCAATGTTAATGAACTTCGAGTTTTCTCCAAAGGACTGTCTACCAAAACCAAACAATATAAACTTGGTTTTGGGGAATGATATTGATAAACTGGCATTGTTCAATTTTACTTCCAAAGCTGACAAATATATTCGTAATTTTTCCAAGATTTGAAGAGAGCTAGCATGAGAAAAACTGATCCTTATATCATCTGCAAAAGAAGAATAAATAACTCCCTCCGGCATTTCATTCTCAATATCATAAAGATAAATGTTAAATAATAAAGGGCTCAAAATGGAACCTTGTGGCAGCCCCTTATTTGTAATTCTAGTACCCAGTTTGAGACTCCCAGAATACCCGGATAACTCTCTCTGTGAAAAAGATTCCTTTATATAGTTAACAATCATAGGTGGAATTTTGAGTCTGATAAGCTTCTGCAACAATAAGTTAATATTAACATTATCATACGCCCCTTCTATATCCACAAATACTACCCCCATATTCAACCCTTGTATCCTGGCTATATCTAAATCCAATCTTAACCCTGCCAGGTTATCATAGCATGATCTATTTCTCCTAAACCCGCAAAAACTATCTGGAATAATCCTATTGGTTTCTACCCACCACATTAAACGATCATTAATAATTCTTTCAAGTATTTTCCGGATGCAACTTGACAGAGCAATAGGTCTGAAACCACTACCATTAGGTTTACCTATGAAACATATTTTAAATTTTTGCCAGTCTAGAGGAGACTTATGAAACTCCAAAATAAGATTAAACAAATCCCTAAGCCACTCTTGAACAACTAGAGGAAAATGTCGAATTGTTTCATAAGAAATACAATCCAACCCTGGAGCAGATTTAGTCTTTGATTTATCTATGGCATTAATCACTTCAGTTATAGATATAGAACTGTTCAAAACAGAAGAATGATCGTAATTATACTCCCCAACTTCGACTGTCTGTTGATTTACATGGTTATTAGAAATTTTATCAAAAGCTAACAATAATATCCAGATACTGTGTTACGAAGACAGGGTCAGGATATGTGCGTGCGATGCCCTCTCTAGCGGCACCGTACACCTCGGATACCGTTTGCCCGATTCCATGAAGAGAGTAATCCCCCGTTAGTCTCACGGCCGCTGCAACGTGATCGATGTACAGATCCCTGCAGCTATTGACATCCGCGTTCAATCCTCTCAGCCTGTGCACCCGCTCACCCACACAGGTGTATACCGCTTTCAGGCCCTCAAACGCAGGCTTCAGCATAACAATCGAGGGTTGGAGCAGCCTGGTCTTCTTTGGCCGTGGTTGGGCATCTTGCGATTCCCGATCGTTGGGAACGACGAATCTAATCGCTCGCTGGTTGTGCGCCGTTGTAAAGAAGCAAACTCTGCAGTGTTCGTCAACATCAATGTCCTCGAGGGACCACTGCGAGCCATCGTTGACGTCGAAAGCGAAATAAGTTCTGATGAGATCAAATTGGTCCTCTAGTTTGGACCACGTTGACGCCCTCAAACGGATCCCACCATACGAGTCACCAATTAATCTGATCACAGGCTCGAACTTATCGTTTAGACGTAGAGCAAGTCCCACTACTATCCTCTTCGTCGATGAATTATTCAGCCCGTATGTTGTCGCGAGAAGCAGGTGATTCTCGGATTTCCTCATCGCTCTGGTGAATGATTTGAAGCTGCGGCTCGGGTTACCCATCGGCTCGGAAGATTGAGAGGTGGCCATTTTACTGTGAGGTTACTCGTCCGAGGTTACACTTGATGCGAAGTTGAAGAACTTGAGAGGCCTCATCTCGGAAACTCTGGATTTATATACATTTGGCTGCAGCTGGAGGGGGTGAGGTGAATTTTGGGGGCGGGGAAATCGCTGTCGTAAATTTCTTGCAGCCCCGTTGACGGTTATTCCAGGAACTGCTTCGAATAACGAGGGCACTTATATGTACGAGAACCAATTGTCAAGCTCAACGATGTAAATATGACGAACGTCAGCGGAATATCCCCGAGAACTTTTTCTAAATTTAAAAGTGTACGAGTAATGATGTTCACGATCGTAGCCAATTCGTTTCAATTCGCTTTCCAAAACCGAAATGGGTTTTTTCTCCGAATACTCTAACTTGGACGTTGCGATGAATCGTTCGGTTCGTTCCCATTCATGACGACTATTTACTCTTGAATCAAATCGAGGATATGGTTTGCATGGAATTAATTTAATGTTAGACATCGCATGCTGAAGAATTTGTAGAATTCTCGTCACGGATGACCGGCAAGTTGAGCATTGGAGAAAAAACTGTATCTAAAGGGATGGACCGGCGGGGGTTTTATAGAACCCTCGCGGTGGGCGGGGATGCTGCGCGCTTGTCCCAGGCGCCGATCTTTGGAAAAAGGTTTTTGCAGATAGAATTTAGGATTACAATTTTGATTATAATATAGCGATAATTGCTACATAGTTGTCGTTTTTTTTTTCTTGATACATCTTTTCAACGTATTATTATTATTATTATTATTATTATTATTATTATTATTATTATTATATTATTATTATTATTATTATTATTATTATTATTATTATTATATATGTATACTAACATTTCGAGAAAATTATTGTATAATTGATGTTTTTTTCGAAATATGTTTACCATTAAATCACTCTTTTCTTAAAATGTATATCATGTATTCAATCAAATGTCAATTTCCTTCGAATCCCCACAATTTCGTCACCCCAAGTTTGAGTGAATTCCAGCGATTTACACTGTTGGCAGTCTTTAATCATTGGTATAGGACCGTCAAACTGATCAGCTGAGTTGTAGTGCCGTCGACAAATCCGACAATCAGCAATATCTTTATCCATTTTCATACTTTCTGGCAATCGATCCCAGAGATCATCAATTATGTATGATGCGTTTGCAATGAACCATTGTCTATCAAAACAGACCAAATCATCGGTTCTCATCAGTTTCAAGCTTCCGAGCTGAATGTACAAGAACCAGGATTTTTTGTGGGAGCTAATACACTTTTTGAGATACCAATCTTTCAATCGTTGAACATTTTCAAAAGCGCAGTGATACCTCTGAATATTCCTGTGATAGTGATGATACCAACAATGAGCTGCTTTTCGATCGTCTACTTTGGGGCAGTCTAGATCTTCTAGATTAATAACCGTTTTTCCCAAACCTTCGATGACGCTTTGAAGCCACTTTTTTTCTGCAGTCCCTTCACATAGATATAACACGCGGGCTCGACAATTTTTTCAAGCACGGTTCTCACACAATCATAGGGTATCTCTCCGGCACACCATGGGAAACCATGAAAATTACGCGTCAACCAAGCATTGGCCACTCTGGTTTTAACATTCAACTCGTTCAACTCGCAGGGTGGTTTGAATAAGATGCATGTCAGCAATTGTATATTTTTTTCGTTTCGCTGAATTCCAATCGACCCGAGTTCCTTGACCACGAATGTGCTGTCACATTGTATGAAGCCTTGCAGATCCACAATTATCTCCATACCGATGATAAGTAATGCCAAAGTTTTGCATCGACTGGCGAGCGTTACACTAAACTCGAGAAGAACTCCTTTTTCGCTGTATGTAATTTCAATCGGTTGAAAAAAATACTGTATATGTCGGCTCGGAAGATTGAGAGGTGGCCATTTTACTGTGAGGTTACTCTTCCGAGGTTACACTTGATGCGAAGTTGAAGAATTTGAGAGGCCTCATCTCGGAAACTCTGGATTTATATACATTTGGCTGCAGCTGGAGGGGGTGAGGTGAATTTGGGGGGCTGGGAAACCGCTGTCGTAAATTTCTTGCCGCCCCCCTTTGAAGTTCAACTAACAGGTGGGCAGGGGTACTAAAAAAGGGTAATAAAAAAAAGGGCCAGGTAATGAAAGAAAATCGATCTACATTCCACGTCAGATCTTTGGGGCTGTCTTCATCCCCTCGTATCTCTGGCGCCGATCTTTGGAAAAAGGTTGGAAAACCGTTGCCGTAAATTTCGCAGAAGGCCACCCACCTTGAAAAATCAGAAATGGCGCATGGAAAAGTGACCGCACTTGAGACATTTCTATGAGGGGGCCCATATTTTAGGTGGTGGAGAGAGGCGGGCCCATCCCTTTTGGGGGTACAATGACGCCATGAAGGCAGGCAGGTAATAGAGAAAGAGAAGGGCCATAGCCTATTCGTCGGGGAAAAGAATACCGCGAGGGTGCGCGAAAAACTAACCTGCGGTGATATTTGAGAGTTCGGACAATTCCTCTATATTTTGGTTCGAATTGACCATGAAAAATTACCGATCGCATGTAAATGGAGATGTTGTGCGCCTAACCGGCAGCAGAGGGTGCTGGTGCGGTAAAATCGCGAGCTTGAGGGATACTTGCCCCCTGAAGGTAATCGAGAAATCGGTCGGAAAAAGCCGATTGTCGGTAAACCGGAGCCTTTCGTTCGATGGTAACTGTACAATTATCATTGGGAGCGCCATCTGTTGGGTGACCAGTCCACTGTCGGTAAATAACGCGATTAGGGGCGCCATCTGTTGGGTGACCTGCCCACTGTCGGTAACAGCGCGATTAGGGGCGCCATCTGTTGGGTGGCCTGCCACTGTCGGTAATAGCGCGATTAGGGACACCATCTGTTGGTCGACGTAAAACAGAGCTGCTCCTACGGTCAAACAGACACCCGACATTACCGACTGTAGGTAAAACAGAGCTACTTGTCATGCGCCTGACCGACGGCAACCTCACATACAGTGACTGCTCGGTCGGTAAAACAGATACCCGATATTGCCGACGTTAGAGCAATTCTAGGTAAAACAGAGCTGTTCGGTCGGTAAAACAGACACCCTACATTACCGACTGTAGGTAAAACAGACAACCGACATTGCCGATGATAACGCAATTCTAGGTAAAACAGAGCTGCTCGGTCGGTAAAACAGGCACCCTACATTACCGACTGTAGGTAAAACAGAGTTACCCCTGGTCGGTAACAGGTCGGTAACAGGGATCTTGGTCCAGAACTCTCATATTATATCTACTGCCTGAATAAAAAACAGTCGAAGAAATATCGCGGTGTCTTTCCATTCAACCCGCGTGTGATTAGATAGGCGAATGATTGATTAGGAGTTTGAAAGAACGGCGACAATGTTATCTCATTGCTATCAGGCACAGAACTCGTTCACATCGACTCTACTGTATCAAGGTTTAAATCATGGCCGATCGGTAGCCACCGCGAGCCAAGGGCAAGCATTGACCTTTTCCTCGCGTCGTTCTCAAATGCAATATTATGCATAAATTTACAGCGTTTGGTCAGAGAATTAATAGCCAACGATCATTTATAACTAATTTCATCGCTCAAAGGTCTCATTTCTAACGCTCAAACAGTCTATCCGCTCCTACTCTCTTTCGAATGTTACCCACGCGACGAATGAGACGCGTTGCATCTACGCTCGCTCGGTTGCCTACTGCCAGGCGTTCCGATCGACCACTCTACTTTCCTCAAAATGGTTAAAAACAACCTTACTTATAATTATTCGGACTATAATGAGAATTAATTCATCAATATATCTCTAACCGAGTTGAAAGTTACTCAATTCTCAGTTTCGATTGTTTGGGGTTAAACAAAAGATGACAGTTGCAAAATTTGATGGCATATGCGATAACATAAAGCCCGTTCTACACGATCCAAGAACTTTTACAAGATCCCAGTCCGATGTATAGGTCAACACATTCGTGTGTTTAGTCTGAACATAGCTTCTTTCGACAATCGCCGTCGTTTTCAATAGCGGAATTTCGAAAGTAGCTATGTTCAGAGTCTAGCATCAATGTGCTGGCGTGTACACCCAGGGAAATTGAATCTGAAGCGCCCGGCATAGGCAACTGAACATACACCTGTAATTTGGTTGGCAATGCCAAGCGTTATAGCTCGTCAATTTTTTCGGCGGCGAGTTACAACGTGGCATTGCCAACCGAATTACAGGTGTATGTTCAGTTGCCTATCGCGGGCGCTTCAGATTCAATTTCCCTGGGTGTACATCGGACCGAGATCTCGTACAAGTTCTTGGATGGTGTAGAACGGGCTTGAGAATTCGAATGTATCTCGAGAAAAAATTGAGCATCTGCGCATGAAAAGTTGTTTGAATGAGGAACGACCGGGAATGAATTCGATCTGTAGATGAATAGAGACAGGAAGAGAGAGAGTTCATTAAAAGTGCGAGCATTGGACATGCTATCGCAGAGGACATCGAGATTTTTCACGGCCGTGCGTCGTTCGTTTGTCAGTCGCAGTCGCGCGGCGGGTCGGTTGCAACGAGCCGCGGCGGCCATTTCCTGTATGAACTTGTCTCAGTATCGCGTCGACTATTGACTAGCGACGATTGCGCGAAGTGAACTGTGAAGTAGGTAGTGCAGCAGTGTGCTAACGGCCGCTGTCCGCCAGATATTAACAACAACAAAATTCATCATTATTTATTTATAAATAATCACGCGAGAGCCGAGAGTGAGGAGGGTTTATCGTAAATAAATAATGGCGAATTTGAGGCAAACACCGTTGACATGCAGCGGCCACACGAGACCCGTTGTTCATCTCGCCTTCTCCGACGTTACCGAATCCGGCTACTATCTCATTTCGGCATGCAAAGGTAAGAGGATTCGGATATTCAAACAGTTTTCATTTTCCTCGTCTCGTTCATCGTCGATTATTCTCTCTCGCCGTTTTCATTATCTCCGCTGCACACCGTTGTCTTCCATTCGCTTCTCGCTCTCCTTGGCCTAGTTTTCGGCGATTATCCAAGGCCTCTCTTGATACAATACGCGCAAAGATTTATCAACGCGCAATTTGAGCCAGGTGGAAATGAATAACCTCACATCCCCCCCTCGGAAATGCTCCTGGTCTCTCGCGTTAAAAACTCTTAACGACCGAAATTATCACCAGACGGAAAGCCCATGCTCCGCCAGGGCGACACCGGCGACTGGATAGGAACCTTCGAAGGTCACAAAGGGGCAGTGTGGGGCGTAGCTCTGAACCCGCAGGCCACGAGGGCCGCGACTGGGGCGGCGGACTTCAACGCCAAGGTGTGGGATGCGATAAAGGGCGAGGAGGTTCACTCCTTTCAGCACAACCACATCGTCAAGTCTGTAAACTTCAGTTCGGATTCTAACTATCTGTGCACCGGATCTAACGAGAAACTCGTCAGGATATACGATCTGAATAAGCCAGAGGCGACGCCGCAGGTTGGTTCGGGCTTCGGTTCTTTCCGGGAGCTGGTGGAACTGAGACTGTCGCTTCTTTCAGATATTCTCTGGCCACACGAGCGGGATCAGGCACGTTATGTTTTTCAAGAACGATACGGCCCTCGTTACTTGTGCGGATGACAAGACGCTCCGTGTTTGGGACAGGAATAGCGGACTGGAATTAAAAAGGCTCGATTTCCCGGCCATACCGAGTTCCATGGAGGTTTCTAGGGACGGAAACGTGATAACGACGACACACGCCAACGTCGTAACGTTTTGGGACAGCAAAGAGTGAGTATAGCGGCGAAAGAGCAAATAAAAACACTCGGGCGCGTGTTTACCATGAAAGATTATCAGCCATCTAAGGAGGTAGAAGGTCTCCGCTGCAGAACAGAAGACTGGACGATTCAACTTTCAAATATCTCTCACTTCCTGATCACTCTCTTGTCTCTTGTCCCTGACTCAGAGAGCCATGGCCTAGAAGGAAGTAGAGTCTTGTACGATTATTTTTTGTCTCCTTGTAACGTGACTCTGCGTCCAGCTATTCTTGTTCTATTCATACTGATCTAGTTTATTTGATTCTATTTTGAATAGCATTTTATACGAATCGATGGAGTGCCTCGGAAGTTATCTTTAGTCTGTAAGTTTATCGTTGGGAAATGTTTATTTATTACAGATTGACCAAGATCCGTGAATTCAACGTTCCTACGCAAGTAAACAGTGCCAGTTTGCATCCAGACTGTAGCATATTTGTATGCGGAGGAGAAGACCTCAAAATGTACAAATTCGACTACAGTACAGGAGCTGAAATCGGTAGGCTACAGTTATTTCCATTAAATATGTTTTCAGGGTTGTTACGCACCTGAAGTAACAGGCGTTTCTGATGTTTACTTTGTTTCCAGATATTTGGAATTTTCCAAATTTTACCTCAGATTCTTGATAAGCGGTTCAAAAAACCTCCGGTTATCAATTTTGATGAGATTTCGAATGTTTTTAGTTTTTTTCCCAGTCAATTGGATTCGCCGTTTCACATTTCGCTAATCTGACTTCAGATTCGTGATCAGCGACCCCAAAAACCATCCGGTACCAAATTTCATTCAAATCCGTGGATCTGTTCTCAAGATATCGTATTTTTTATAATTCTGTTACTCAAATAATTCGAAAAGTACTGAACCGATCAACGCCGCAATCTAATCAGCTCTATAATAATTTGCTCTGCTCCACGTTTGAAATTAATTGATTAGTCTCCTGATGTTTGAAATTGATAGGAAAACATTTCTTCATAATTTCTATTCTGCGAATGAATCTAAGAACGTGATCCACAAATTAATTTTCTATATCCAAGGTTGCTCCAAATCTATCCGAAGATCTTCAAATTCAATCTTTACCTTCTTCATCTTGGATTCTAATTAGTGGTCAACTGTTTAATTGCTCGCCTTCTTAACTCGGGAATGTTTCAAGAGTTGTGTATCACTCGCTCCGGCATGTGAAAACTGAATAATAAGCTTCGAGTTGAGGTCACTCGTGTCCAGTTCAGTCAGAGAATCGGTAGCCGAAGGTCAGGCTTAAGAAATTGTAATTCCGTACTTGACTTTGCCCTTCATTTTTACGTTCTCGACTCGTTCGTTATACTCGAGTACATGAATTACGTTTCGACGTGCCATTGTTACATCCTGTTTTCAAGATTTGTTTTTCATCAATTTCAGAGTCGTTCAAAGGCCACTTCGGGCCTGTTCACTGCGTGCGATTCTCCCCAGACGGCGAACTGTACGCCAGCGGCTCGGAGGACGGAACTCTAAGGCTGTGGCAGACTACAGTAGGAAAAACGTACGGCTTGTGGCGTTGCATAGAACAAACGCCGATGATACCAGAAAACGCAGTGCTTAACAATAAGCAAGAGGTATCAGCCAGCTAAATTACAAACAATCTCGAATCATACCTCCGACGATTATATCGATCCTCAGACTGCACTGATTGCCAGGAATCATTTTTACCAGGAGATTCACTTTCCCCAGTCTCTTGACGATCTCAATTCCAAATTTCGGGTTTATAAATCGAGAGAAATAAACGCGAGAAATAATGGATCCATTTTTTTTTTTGTTACGTCGTTAGAAATTGATTTTTTTTTAATTTCGTTTTGCGCACTTTGAAAATTGCACGCGTTTTTTCCCCTCAAATTATGATTAGAGTCTCCGAAAATGTGGTGAAATAAGTGAAGTGACCTTACATTACATTGTATCAATGACTCTGTACGAGGAGCAATTTTTTTTTCTTCTGCTTATCGAACTATATTTAGTAAGTCTATTTATTATAATCTATAATTGGGATTTGCAATATAGTTTAACACAAGCTATATGCTATACATAGACTCCGAAGTAATCGTTCACGTCGCGTTGTGAATAATTTTACATCCTTCACACACACATTTGATGAATGATGAATGATTTTTATATTGATAAATTATTAAGAAGTTGATAAAACCGAGTCGCTCAGCAGTTCGGTAAAACGTTTGGAACTAAATCTTGTGTATATAATACCATTACATATAAGTTTTTGAAAACAAGAAGAGAATAATGAAAATATAAATGCAGTGATTGTGTAATTCAATTTATTGTTATCTTTTTTTTTCTTTTTTTTTTACGTTATCTTCGAAAAATTCGATTCGATTTTCCCAATGATATTATCGATGCAAATGATATTCTGTTGGGAAAATAAATTTTGATGATATTGTCAATGATGAAAAACTACATGAAATGTAGTGATGATGGTTGAATAAATAAAGAACGAGCAACATATTTATTATAGAAAAAAATATATATAATAATTCATATTTATTAACATACATATTATACGATTAAAATTGGTAGAGGCTAATACATGGGTAAAAGACATAATAATAATAATGATAATTGAAGAATTAATAATTAGGTACAAATTATAATCTATACAAACAGCGTTTGGTAGTACGATCGAAACGCTACAATTACATTATAGTTACGTATACATGTTTTTTTTTTTTGTTTTTTTTTTCCAATGAGACAATTAAGTTTATTCGTTAGTTTACTCGTCAATCCTTTAATTTGATAACCAATCCGTCAATTCGATCACCAGCATTATGAATCATCATTTTGTGGCAGTATTCTAAATGTTTGTCAAGATATTTATTTCTTGAGGGAACATTTACGTCCCTACCAATAACAATTTTTCACTTACTACATACAATACTAATTATTTATATCGCGACTTTGTATTATCCTCTATATTTACATTATTCGCCCAAGCAGCGTGTTTCGCGCTCAATTTATGCCCCCCAAAGACTTGGAAATTTTCTTTAATTACTTATAGTGTATACTTTTATAAAAAAGTAAATCGCGCCCCCTATTTCATCCTCTGTCACATTTATTATTATTATTTTGCATTCTTGATTTCGGTTCCTTCATTCATACGCGAAATTATATACCTATATAATAACTAAATAATCCTCAATAATTTACAAGACAAGTGAGTATAAGGTATCTTTGACACTTCGGAATATCAGGGGGTGTTTCGTTTGAAATGATTGTGATTTATAGTAAGTAGCGCGGAGTTTTTTTTTCATAAACGATATGTTATCGTATTATCAGAGTAAAATTATATAGGTACGTTGTGTGAATTTGAAGCGGAAAAAAATGAATCTATGTTATAATATATCACAGATTCTATCAATCAATAATTATACAGACATTAATCAAAAAGCCTGATTAATGAAATATCGCACATTTTATCCAACGATATTTCGAAATTCTCTTTGGAAAATTATATTCCTTTTGCGTATCATAATCATAATTCAACGAATCATAATTGTAATAATTGATTGAGTTGATAAATTTTAACCGATGAACTGCGAGAGGTCGGGTAACTTGAACCCGTTGAACGTCGATGGTATTGGCGAATTTCTCAAGTTACTTCTCTGTCCTGGAAAACCACCGAACGTGTTTTGCGAGGGGAACTGCAGCCTCGATGATGCCTCTGATGCGGCGAGCACAAAACCACACTGCGCTGTGCAGACGTCGTCGCGGAGGATCGCCTCTCGCGATGCCTCACGAAGAAGCTGGTTGCAGTCTGTCACTCGAAGAGACGCACACTGGGTCTGGAAACGAAAAATAAACGTTAGTCACACCGTCAAACGAAAAGACATCAAACAATGTCAAGCTTTGGAACACGAACATTCATCACTCTGTACAGGGTGGATTCCTAACGATGATATGGTCTGAAGTTGGTTAGCCTCGAGAAACAAGCTTCCAGACAGTTCTGAGCCAGTCCAACTGTCCCGAACCAAATCTTTCGATTCTAGCCAACTTCAGACTGTCTCATCGTTAGAAATTCACGCTGTATGTTGATGTAGACATTGGATTCCGACATTCAGCAACACGACGGATCAATGTGGAATCAATTTCTTTTCGTGTGACCATGTCTCAGTGTGGAATCAATTTCGCTCCGAAAGCCACGAGACGAAGTAACACAAAGAGTAACTCACCCCTTCGGCTGTGCAGACACAGCTGGTGCAGGGTGTGGGGAACCCGGATTCGCCAATGGCGACGTTACGTCCCCCGATTTGGCATCCGTGTCTGGTTTCTCTCCACGCGGTGAAGTCCATATGGGGCATGGAGCTGCAGGGTACCCTGGGGTTGAGGAAGTTGCTCGGAAGGTCGAACGCCGCGCGTTGCATCTCTTGGTGTTCGTCCATGTTCTCGCAAATGACCTTCGACAATGTCGACTTTCTGATCTCTGCGAGTTGGTGTTCGGTGAATCGAATGTTCGGGTCATCGGTTTCGTACCAGAACCTGTCGCATTTGCGTGCCTGTCTGAACTGGATCGCTATTATGCAGGCGAACGTCGGTCCCACCAGTCCCCCCTGGAGCGGCCTCTCGCTCATACCTCCTGGGAATAGATCGATGTCGTCAACCGACGCGTAGATGCGTTTGAGACGGGCTATGACTTCCGGTGCCATCTCTCTGGACAGGTCCTCGAACGTGGTGGCTCGTTTCAGGTTGCAAAGCGCTCTGTAGTTGTTGTACGACGGTATTCCGTGGTCTCTCGCTCTCTGCACGTTGAGGGCGATCAGGTCGACACCGGAATGAGGTATCCTCCGGTTTTCGAACAAATGGTTCGTCACCTCTCCCGTGATGAATTGGTCCAACGTCTCCATGGGCGTCGATACCAGGCCTCTGATCATCTCGTCGATCATCCCGGCGTCGTAGAGCATGTCCGGGTTGAAGAAGCCGTCTCTGAGCAGAATGGGAGGGTCTACGTTCTGGAAGTTCATGTCCATCCTCGGCAGATGTGGTCTCAGAAGGGAGTGTCCGATTCTGTACGCCGCAGCGGCGAATTCGTTTAGAACCGCGGGGTTACACGTCGGCGAGTACTCCTTGTAGTAGCCCTGGGGGAGGAGTTTCAAACCGTACAGACTGACCGCGTTCCAGCCGAGAATTCTCGGCAGGAATTCGTTGTACGTTATGTGCTGTAACATCGCCGATAGGATTCTTCGCGTGTGCTGGAAGAGCTTCTCGCCGTCCCAATGCGGGTTCACCAACCTGATGCCCTCCATGATTCGGTTGTGCTCGCGGACCCACAGAGTGTGTATCACCGCGAGGGCTGGCTGTTCCGACACCCTACCATCACCGCCGATGAAGCAGTATCCCGACCGCGTTTTGCACTCCGGGTGCTTCGCGGTCTGGGGCAGGAGATCTTTACCGTGATTCGGGTGCTGCGTGATGTTCATCCTGCCGTTGAACGTCCTCAGGATGTTGCAGACGCATTGATTCTCGCCGTACACCACCGAGGCGTCCAAAAATGCCGAGTTCTGGTTCAACTGTTCACGAGGACCGAGAGTCTGCTGCCCCGGAAGGGATCTCATTGACGGAATGCACAACCTAGCGCCGGATGAGACGTTCACTGTCGGATAGTAGTGGTCGCCGGGCGGGATGGGGAAAGGATTGCATTCCGGATGAACCGTCCTGGCCGAGTCGCAGGACCTGCAGCTAGGTATGGACTCGTGGAATCCCTTGTGGATAGGAGTCATGGTCAGATCGTGGTCTACGAATTGAGCGAACTGCATGACCATCAGAGTGTAACGATTGTGGAGATTGGAAATATCGGGGTGAATCACGGTGGATATGACTCTCGGATTGGGTAGAGGGATTCCGGTCACCGAAGAAACGCGTGGCTTCGAAACTCCGTCCTCGTACACCGGCGGTAACAATCTCGCGAATGTCGTAAGCGATTGTCCCAACTTTGGATTGCGCAAGTTGTTGCAATGTCCGCTCAAAGTTCTGAAAGGACTGCTCGGATCGCAGGGACTGTCGTCAATGGGACATTCCATTTCGTCCAAGCTGTTATCAGCGACGGTTGGAAGGAACCCGGAGACGTCAACGTTTTGTAGTAGATCGGAGAAATCGTTGTTCGGGAATCCCAAAATGTTATCAGACGAGTCGAACACCTGACGTTTCCTACGTCTCAGTCCTTGAGCTCCGTTTATTATTTCATTGGTCGCGAGTTCGAACAGGATCGACGAGTTCGCGAAAAGAAGAGCGTCCTTGCTCGCCTTGGAGAAGCTCGCGGCTGTACCGATTGACGACTTCGGGTCCGCCGTCTTTTGCTCGAGCCATGCGTTGTACTCTAGTTTCTTTCTCACGAGGAGGTCCTGCTGTGCCTTTCTCACCGCGTCCGCGATCATCTCCGGTGTTATTTCGGAAACTGCTTCAACAACGGCGACAGACGGCATCGAGTTGTCAGTTATGGGTGCCGGCATCGGGTTCTCGGCCCAGGCCGAAAGGTCGACGAGGTCATGCTGGTCGCAGTTTATCTTCACGTTCAAGTACGGATCCTGCTGGATGAACGCCTTCGGCTGTATCTTGGCAATGGCTGTGTTCTTGCACAGGACTCCAGCCAGCGAGACCTTCCTGACGGCGGTAAGCTGCTCCGGGGTCAGGCTGGAAGGTGGCAGGTCGTTCTCGTACCAAAATCTGTCGGAGTTTCTCAGCTTTATGAACTGCTCCTTCAACAAGCATCCGAAGGTGGGTCCGACGGCAGCGGATTCCGTTGGACGTTCCAGAATACCTCCAACCAGCAAGTCAACGTCTTCGATGGTCGAGTACAAGGCTTGAAGAGCCTCGACTTCTCGCTCGTTCATGATCTCCTTGAGGTCCGCGAAGTCGATCATCTGCGCGTTTCCGGAACAGTAAGAAACGAAGTGAGGGTAGCTAGCCACTCCGTGGTCTCTGGCGATGTGGATCACTTTTTCACTGACGTCCCAGTCCTTCGATGGGATGCTCAGACCCACCTGGTGGGCGGGCTTCGTCACCAGGTCCTCGAGGCTGCCCGGTCTGCTGTTCAACGACACTAGGGCCTGCAGAGCCGCCAGAGCAACGGCGTCGAAGGCACCACCGCGATTCGTGGAAGAGTATCCGGTGTAGAAACCGTTCCTAACCGGCTTGAGGTCCTCGTGGACGAAGGCTGCCTCGCCCAGGATACTCGGTACGAACTCGTTCAGGGTGATGTGCTGGAGCTCGGCGACCACTATGCGTCTGGCCTCGAGGAAGATCTTGGCGTCGTCCCAGTGTTCGTTCACCTCCGACAAACCCTCGGCGATCCTGTTGTGCTCGAGCAGAAGAGTCATGTACAGAGTGCCGATCGCTGTTCCTTCCTCTTTGCATTTTTTGCAAGCGGTCAGACCGACCTTGCCGCGAGAGTAGGTCCTGACGTTGTGCAAATCTTCGTCGGTGTTTCCGTAGAGGTCGGAACCGTCGAGGTAACCGGATGCCGCGTTCATCTGCTCCCTAGCTTCGAACTTGCAGCTGTTGGCGGTCAGAGTTGGAAGCGACCTCGTGTAGTTTCTGCAAACTTGTTCGTCGCCGTTGTAACCCGTCGTGCTGTAGCATTCGGAGTGCTTCACTCCATTCTCGCAGCAATCTATACCGCTGGGGTGAACCGTTTCTGCGATATCACGCAACAGCAATTCGGCCCAAACTCCGGCCAGACTCGTCAGACCTTCGTGGTTCGCCGTGTTACGTCGAAGAGTTGAAACCACTTCGGACGGTGTTGGTAGAGCGTGCCTGCTCACGGATTGTCTCGGCATGCTGATTCCTGCGATATTCAATAAATTCATGGGTTAGATTGACGGACATTCGGAGTCAACGAACGATGGCACATCTTAATTAAACCAAGTAGTCAATAGCATCCATTCGATTACTCTGTCAATATATATAGAAAAAAAAAATCGAGTCCCATTATGCGGTTGAATGGATCTTGTGGTTTCCGCGTTCCTACATGCGGTAGCTGTTCGCAGATCGTGTCGTGATAGTTTTTGCGGGTTCTTTTTAATTGAAAACAAATCTCGTGAGGTGTTATTGTCGACTGAAAACGGAGGTACTTCGCCTCGGGTGTTGAACACTTGCGGTACAAAAAAGAACAAGAAGAAGAAAAAAAAAACATTTGGTGATTTGTAATTATGAAAGTGTGAGTATATCTCATCTTTCCTGCAAATTTCCAATTACGTAACAGAGTTCTTGGTTTATGAGTTCTCCGGGCATATCACTACCTACATTCACTGCAACTCTCTCAATTAACGTCGAGAAGGCAGAAGAACAAAAAAAAAAAAAAAAAACCAGAGAGAAAGAGAAAAAAAAAATCATAAAAAGTAAATTCAACAGCGTGAAATACCGAATTACACAATTTTCTCGTAACTAATTTATTGTGAGAAAGAAGAAAGAAAAGAATGGTAGGTATAAACACCTCGTGACTATGTTCCAACGTAAAGACCCAAGTTGTATAATTGTGATAAGAATAATTACACTCAGGATGAAATAATTACGACAGTGGGGGGCCTATGTATAAATAAATAATTCAAAAAGTATAAAATTATCGGTATTTATATCGAAATTAAATCGCTTACGGTAGCAATGTGCTAATATAATGCGGATATAATTACCCTTGTATACAAAAAAAAAAAAAAAAATTAACGTTCGAAAGGCAAAAACTAAACGTTTTGACACGTGGTAACTGTATAATTATCGCGTGGTAACGTACAAGTGTAACCTAATTAGTAATATTAACAATTACAAAGAGATATGAAATTATGCAAAACATCGCACTGCAACTCTGCTGAAGACCCTAATGGCAGAGCGAGTCGCGCGAACTCTCATTGTCAATTTGATGTTACGAAATGATTAAATGCCTTGATGCTGAAGTTTTTTTTTTTTAAAAAAACGTTGGACGGCAGCTTTCTGTCACTCTCACATATCTGGTATTTAAATTGTCGGATATATCGACGAATTCTTATCTTCAGCTGTGTTCGACGATGAATTATTCATGTCGATTTATACAACGCGAAGAAATAAAAGCGGAAAAAAGTGTTTCAATAGAAACTTTCCTAAATTCAGAATTCTGTCAATGATCGAGTGAAAGTGATCACTTGAATCTGTATCGTAAATTTATCTTCTCCACGGTATCGGGATCGTCGATCACCCAAGTACTAATTCCCCATAATTTTCATTACGAAAAAATCGACTTCCGTTTGTACGTTTTTACCTCATTATTATGCGCGTGAGAAAGTTTTACGGTTGAAACCTTGACCCGCGAGTATAACGCGAGGAATAAAGATTCCCTGATTTTTTCCTATTATAGCGAGATGCAATCTACATTTAGCGACATATTAGAATTATTCTAGACGAAAAAATATACATTTACAAGCAAAAATTTACCATTTTTTTTCGCTTCAAGGTTCAAAATTTCAAAATTTCGTCATAATAGTAGCCAGATGATTGTTCACAGACGATAAATACGATCGAACGTGATTTAATTGGGTCTCAAACCGTTTTTTCAGTGAAACAAAAATTTCCAGAAACAGGGAGAAATTATAATTTGGTCAGGAAAATTCGGGGATTTTGTTTTCAACTTTTTATAGTGACCACCGTGGTCAGTTTTCATGTGAAATGAAGGATTAAAAATTGTTCGATTGAGCACAAAGTACATGTGTACGAACATGCGTAGTTTACACAATCTCTCAACCATCAATCAAGTAGATTGTATCTACACTCGGTGTTGAACCTCATTTTAGCAAGTTTCACGTAGTTTGGATGAAGAAATTCAATTCATGCAAACGTTGTACGCAAGTGCGATAATTCCTTCCGTGAATTCATTACGAAGATGAAGGTATAGATACACGTAACGTTCTGTAAGTTGCATAATAATTGTATCGATGTTATTTATCACGTTAAACTATTCGCTTGAATATTATAGACTATAGTATTAAGTTACATACAGGGTTTAATGGCTTCCTGCAAAACTGCTTTCTTCTAATAATGAATATAAGTATATGTATACCCGCATTGTGTGCGGGCTCGGTGAGATACTGTTGCAAAACTCAACGATATTTTGTTCTTTCATTTTATCAAATGGTTTTTCTCGCGGTGTACAATAGTTGTTCAGTTATATTATTACTGTTTCTAAAGGCGTTTAAATTGCTTGTAAATAGGTAAATTTACTTTTCATCCAGAGTTTACGACATGTATTTGAAAATCGAAAGTGAGAATTGGTACACTCAACAGAAACGAATATAAACTCATACAAACGAACCACGGGCTAAATTCGTGTCAACACTTAAAATTGGCCAATTTGACTAAACATCGACGTAACAGCCGTAAATTCATTTCATTTATTGTCCGGATCGAAATACGACGTGTTACGTCAAATTTCTGATCGTCAATCAACGAAATCGATGAAACCAGAGTGTAAGAAATTGAATAAAATAACCCGCCGAGTTGCTCTATGGGAAAATGATGATAACCCCAAGGTAGCACTTTGGATGCACGTTGAATAACTCCGAGGTGAATGCGAACGGAGAAAGTTACCCATCGCCGTGAGGCAAGATGTGAGAAAGAATTTCACACATTTGCAAATGTCTAATGAGTCTCTTCGTAGAGGACACCGATACGAAGTGGCAAGAAAGATGCTACAACATTGACTTTGACAATACGAAAAGCAATCCGATAGGCTCCTTTCATCGTCGAACGGTACAGCCTCGCTACCTTTCTTTTCTCGATAGAGATCGAACGGGTTATTATTGGCCCAGAGATGATATGCCTGCAGTTAATTGGCGCACAATTCCCGGAAGTTGCAACGTTGCCCGAAACTGCTTTCGTCAACTTAAGGCACACAAGCGCACCTTCGTCGTTGACCCACTTTCCACGTATTTACACTATCAAACGAAATCCCTTCTCTTCTTTTACTCTAACTCTTTCTCCGATCAAATCTTCGAATGTGTACAGCTCTTGTTACAAACGCTCGCCAATCAATTTCGCGACGACCTTTCAGGGGCAGATATGGCCTCTGCGCCTCCTCGAGTCTCGATATGTGGACGGTGGTAATTATCCACTCTGTTCAAATTTGTTATTCATTTATGTAAAAACACGAATACAACGTGTGTGTGTCTGTGTGTGTACGGCAGTATCAAACTGCTGCAGGTGGTCGGGGCTCGGCGAAAGACATTTCACTATTTTGAGGTCAGCACATGACTCGGAGTCCCGGCGACTACTGGCACCGGAGTCATTTACTTTCTTTGACGGTCTTACTTTCATACTTTCGTTTCGTCTCATTCTCGAATCTTGCCCACGTTACGAAAATAAACTTGAAGAGAGTTTTTTTTTTCTTTCTCTTCTCATCGAAGGCGCATCGCGGGTTTTTGGATTGTTTTTTTTCTCTGTAACCGGCTTCCGATCGATCACCGCTTGCATAAGGTGGTTCTACTCTCTATTTCTCTGTGACACACCGCGGCTGAATACTAATCCTCTTATTAATAAAATGATCGGAAACGTGTCTTCTAGGCGCTTAGGCAAGACGCCCAAATGCTCACTCCTAACTCAGGCTTGGATTTTCACTTTCCCTTCCTGACCTACTATGCATTCAGCATTTGTGAGCCGATGATCCGCCGTTCGTTGGTCGTCAAACCGGACTACAAATATTTTCCAGGATTAATCGAGCTTGTTTCAATACTCGAAACAGTCGTCCGCTCATGTGATTTATCCTCGTTGCACGGCAGACACACGTCGCTCTGCTGGATGATTCTTTTTTTTTCAGAACTTTTATGTCAAGGCTCATCCATGAGCGGCGCGTATTGCCTTTTTGAAACAACGTTTGCATAATTTCATTATAAATTCAACGCTCATTACCGTCGGCGTAGGACGGGGCGACCAGACGCAGCATTGGAGAGCCTCTAGCACCCCAGGCTGGATGACGAACGTTGTTACAACCCCCAGAAGGTGCTCGATATTTACTCGGAGGACATGGCCTCTCGGATCGGGTTCGACACGGGGATCCATCCGCACCGATTCTGTCCTCTAGCCTGCAATCATAAAGTTCATTTTTGATTCCTCAAAAGTACAGAACTTAAGAGGTCAGGAAAAAGTCAGGGAATATGCAAAAAATGGTTAGGGAAGTCAGGAAGTAGAAAAAAATTCATTCAGTCAATTGGATAAAATTAGGGAATGGAATAAAAATGGAAAAAGTTGTCAGCCAAGTCACGGACCAGAAGAAGTGTCCAGAAAAAAATGTAGGAACGTAAAAAAAATGGTCAGGAAAAAGAAAAGAGAAAAGGCAAAAATTATCAGAGACGTCGGAAGAAGTTATAAAAACCATTTGAACTGTTTTCAATGTCAGCCATGTGTTTTCTCTGTCATTATACTTAAAAGGTGACACAGTTTATACAACCACAGGTGTTCGATGCGGGATTTTAAGTCAAGGATCAATGATTAATTCGTGATTAAGAATCCGAAACGAGGCAATTAGGATTGTGGAAAAATAAATCTATGGTGAAATGCGTTTTTCTTTTTGCCCGAGGGTTTGGGTACGGTCTCGACATTCCAATCCCTGCAAGCCGTGATTTTCTTTCCGGTTTTTTTTTTGTCTCCCTCATTCTCTGTCTCCGTCTTTTTAATTATTTTTTCCAATCTTTTATTTTATTTCTTCATTTTGCTCGCTCTGCACTCCGCACCGACAACTTTTACTTTCACGGTCGCTCCGCGGTACGTGACGCTGACCGTGCAACACCGTAGATGTCATTTCACGTTTTACCATTAACGGTACGTAGTATATGCCACTGAATTACCACGGTTTAACCCACGATTAACTCGAATTACTGGAATCGATTTACCCTCACCTCATATAGGCATTCGCTGAGTTGATATTTCAAACTCGTTATACGTATTTCTTCCTAAATCGCCTAATCGAACTGTTTCAACATTTCATTATGGGAGAATTCCACCTCTTACTATACTTTATAGATTCTAGTCTGGTAGAAAAAATACGAAAACACTTCAATGACCGAGTTTACAATCTCGAACAAGGCCAAAGACCCCGAACTTCGCTCTATGAACAAAAATCACGATCTAGAAAATGTAATTCAAAAAACGTTTCAAGTCGAGTGAGTTATTTTGGTAACCGGATTTCGTCCCGAGGATCCGAGCAGCTTATTCTTTTTTTCGATCAACTCACCAAGTCTTTGATTGAAAGGCCTGTTTTTCAGCTTCCAGAGCCGCCACAGCCCTCGCTTGCAGGTCCACGTCGAGATCGGCGACATATTCTGAAAAGATACCGAAGACGGGGATGATTTATGGTTCGGAGTCATTTTATAAGTGGAATGGGAAAGGAAAAAAAAATTACGTATCAGTGACGAGGTATAAAAATGATTACGTTAACTAGACGACGAACAATAGGATTCTCTTGACTAATTATCCTCCGGGAGAAGAATCCTCGAGATATCTTTGAACGGTTCGTCGTGAGATTAGTCACAGTATTGTTCGTCAACAATTGTAACGAGAACAGTCTCGCTGAAATCAATTACCCCATATTCCATGATCTGGTGAGACTATTTTTTTTTATTGGACTGAGGTTGGATCGTCGAGCCTCAGAAAGCTTTTAGGTTTCGTTATTATACGATCTTTTTGAATCACTCGTCGTTTTTCCTTTTATACTTGACGACATTCTATTCCCGGAGTTTTGAACGGTGTAATTAGACTCGTGGATTCCTCCTGCATCATTAGCCATTGTCAAATTGGTACTGACGTTTCATAATGCAGGATAATTATTCATTCCTTAACCACCAACCGTCTACATTTATCTAATTTGCTAGTCGCGGTTCGGTTATTGCAACACCTCGATTTAACACCGCAAATTATCAACTTTGACAGATTATTACCAGCAATAATCATTAGTTAATTTTACTCATCCGATTGCTTCGGGGATTTGAAAGAAATTATTCAGTGGATGGAAATAACGTTTCGTTGTTTTAATATTGACTTCTGAGCTGATAAATTAATACAACCGGGTCAATCGGCGTGGCGATCGATCAACTACGTCAAACGTTTTTTTCATAAATGATCGTAATTTCATGTAATCGAAATTTTTGGAATTTTATGTAACCCGAGTCGAAGGAAAAATACGTAGAATGAAAAACAAAAGTTTTAACCGTTGTCTCCGAATTCCGGGAACAACATGTCATCAAGAAACATTCATTTGGGCACTAATCGCTATAAACGTTAATTACAAGACCATTAATCACCGCTCGTTTCGTAACGGGTAGTTAGCAACTTATTTATTTTTCCCAAATGTCAAAATGACCGTAAGATATTTTCAACCAACTAGAACTCACCTGACGGATTGAACTGGTGAATGGCCGGTGAAACTGCTACGACAATCAGTATCGCTGATAGCAGACCAGTGATCGTCCTGAAACGATAAAGTCATTCGATTGTCAGTAAAAAAATTAATTTTCTCGAATAAATGATGACGGGATTTGTACAATTCGCATGGGTTTGATAATTAATCAGCTGATTGAGCCGTTTAATTTTCATTTACAACAGACTCGTGATTAGCTACTGTAAACTCGATGTGGCAATGCTTCGGTCGTTCCAATCTAGACATTCACGTAGCTAGTTTCATACGGCCTGGGGCATTTTTAACGAGAGACCAGAGGCAAGTCCACGGTCCCGGCCCATCAGGCCCCGGGCTAATTAGCGGCCTGAGTCACGTACGGAATATTTAATTTATTTCTTCGCTCAGGATCGATTGCGATACCAGCCACCTTTCATATCCGCAGTCTTTGGTATGCTACAATAACATCTGAGTCCAATGCCAAGGTGCTACCGATTCGACATTACCTGTACTGCAAGTGAATCGATTCAATTGGCGGATATTTTACGCAAATACTCAATGACATTTGATGTACATATAGATAATTTGATCGTAGTACAAGTAATTCGTTTACTTGGCTGTAATCTGACCCGTTTGCAGTTTATTCGGTGAGGAGGAGGTCATCTCGTGATCTTTGGTTCCGAATATTTGATCATGACATCATGCACACAGTGTCAGTGGGTCAGTTGGTGGGCTGAGGCAGTGGGCCATAAGTCCCAGAGAGAAATCTTTCAGTTTAGAGAACCCGAAGAGATCCCCACGTGCGGGAGTTTCAACAAAGTACAAGTTCAGTTTCACCCGCCTCGAGTCGTTTTTTTTTTTGTTTTTTTTAATGATCAATATATTCACAGCTTGGAAGCTTATCGACCCATTTTTTTTCTCTCTCTCCCTTTAAATTATATCCGATGAAAGTTTTAAAGATACTTTTTCGACTCTCAAATATTTTACATAATATATTAATTATTGTGTAATTTTTATAATTATTAATAATAATTGATTGATTCATCAAATTAATAATTTGCCAAGAGACTAGACGCGATTATATAAGAACGTATTAATACTTGGCTTAGTATAAAAAAAGAAAAGAAAAAAAACCGAATGACGGTCGTACAATTCATTAGCGTGAATAAGAATTGACATTTCATTTAACGCGAGGGTGTTTTTTTTATTTTTTTTTCAATTTTCTTTACACTTTACGGTTCACGGTAATAACGTAATCTATTTAACTACGGTGACAGAACTACGCGAGTGCAGTTAAACTGTCGTAAAATATAACGTAACCGCGAATGCATAATAAGCAGAGGTGCAAGAAAAAAAAAACCAAAAAAAAATCCATCAAGTTTCGTTCAACGCGGCGACAAAAAACAAAAGGAAAAAAACCTACGTATAATCAATCATGATAATTAATATCCGCTTCGAAGAAAGTTATAAATATCTCAAAGATTAGGATATCGTAAAATTATCTGAAACAATTTTCATTTCGCGAATTTGTTATCCCACATAACGTAATCGATTCATTGATTATACGAATAAATAACGAAAAGAAGAAAAATAAAATTCTTCCATAGCCTAAGGTGATCGGAGTCAAAACCCTAAGTAATGCGCGGAAGTTCTCCGAAGGTGAAAGTAGTCTGGTAATCTGACTCTGACCGTCCGCGTGACCCGTTCCCAGAGATCGCGTTTTACTCGCTTTTATCCGCATGCAATTCTAGGCTGTATTATCGTTACTCATCGGCAAGATGAGAATAAGATGATCAAAAATCAAAGAAACAGCGGATTTCTATAATGAGAGGAACAAAAGGGGGTGAGGGATAAAACAATTGTCTCATGATCGAGGAGCCGCATGTTATTGAAGAGAATAAGAAAAAATTTTAGATTGAATTTAAATTGTGTATATAAATCTAATAATTCACTTGTGAGAGTAAAAGTAGAGCGATATTTATAATCCATGGACGATCGCAAGGACGAGGAGAATCGGAGTGGTTGCAAATTCCCAGTATCTGGAGGAGTTACTTCGTATACACGGGAAAACAATAAATTTAAGTAAAAATTCGTACTAGGATCGGATGCAACGTGATTGAATGAAATTTTCATAGGGAAAATCGGGACAAGTCAGGAAATTCCACTGGGGATCCGCGAGGAATTTTCTCTTTTACTTGTTTTTTGATTTCAGCATTAAAAAACCAGAATTTTAACATACGTACAGAATTATTATTTTTAAAATTTAGATCGAGAATTTCCTGCTTCTCATTCACCAGACATTCAACTTGAATTTATATTTGGATTCTCAGGAAAAAGAGAGGGAAATTATGCATTCTCTATCTCGGCGAAGTACTTTTTTTTTCAATGTAAAAGGGGTTAAAATAATGTTGCTATTTGAACGGTATGACCCTTTGGTCGTTTGTAAACTTTCTCAAGTAACGGTGATATACCCATGCATCGTCAAGGACGAATAATCTGACGTAGGTATAACGCGTTCACCGCGACGAGGTGAAACGGCAGAGAAGAAGAAAAACGAAGAAATAAAAAAAAAAAAGAAAAAAAATCAAGAGAAGAATCTTCGCCCTCTAAGACTCGAGCCGTTCGCCTTGACTCCGTCATCCTGATTCCTTGGAGTCTGTTCAATTAGTTAGTAAATTACCGAGCTAGTGTCTTCGCGGTATTTATTTTATACTATATAATATCCACAAAACTAGGGATTCAAACGTTTCAAAATTTGTAATTCTTATTTATTTTTCTCTCTCTCTTTCTCTCTTACTGTCCTCGAGTATTCTCTCCCCTGCAACGAATCGCGTCGTTTTGTCACAAAATTCGTCACGTTCCACGAATCACGGTTTCAGGTTTGAAATTCGGTGCTCATATGATCGACGAGGAGAATATCCGCTGTTTTATTACCACGAATGAATTGAGGATGTTTGCAAGTCTCGAGCGCCATAAAACGTCAATGAATTTCAAAACGTTTTGAACATTAAAAGAAAAAAATCGACAGTGTAACTTGAAAATTGTGGCCGTTGTGGCCACTGAAATAGCAGTCGTCGATATTCGTTGCCACGATTTCATTGTAACGACTTGTCCGATCGTCTTGAAATTTATACAGCATTGTTACATCATTACGAACTCAGCTTCTATCGAACGGATTTTTGATAAATCGAAATTTGTCGGAGTTGTGAATTTTTTACTGGATGATAACGTTTTACGGAATTTAAAGTAACGATTTTATTTGTAATAACAGCATCGGAATGACGAAATAAAAATCTGTTTCATAGAAGCTTAGATCATAATGATATAAAAGTACTGTACAAATTTCGAGCTTATCGGACAGGTCGTTACAATGGAATCGTGGCAGCGAATTTCGACACTGCTTTTCGCGGACTGCTAACTTACGTGGCAATAATTTTCCAGCTACAACGTCGATTTTTCTCTTTCAAATTCAAGTTAGGATCTAAATCTTAAATTTTGTCATTTTTTTGCGTTCGAAATTTGCGATTTTAAATTCTGTTCCGATGAGCAAAAAAAAAAAAAAAAAGTTTCTACCTTCCGATTCCTTCCGTTTAATTAATTCTCTACCCGCCGATATATATTTTTCCTCTCTCTCTCTCTCTCTCTCTCTGTTTTTTCTTCATATCAGCTCAGTTTGAACGTTATACACGCGAGTGATGAGATAAAAAACCGAGTAAACATCACCAAGAGTAAAAGTATTTGCGTATTGTCCGATCGTTCGAATTCGCCCCTGTTTGGTTTATACACTGATTGAGGCAGCTAATCGACAACCTTTGACGTTTGATAATTCCTACTCTGCATCAAAATGTCAGTCGAACATTGGATTCAACTTTTCCTAGCCTGGTTTAACTTTTGGCAGAAATTGCACCGTCGATTTCTCTCGGTTTCTTATGCCGAGGTATTTTCACTTCGAACACGCCTACGTCATCGAACCTGCGATCTATATCTCCTATGTACTTTCGTCGCAATTAGACAGACACAGAGACACGTTCGATTTTTAACGGTGAAAAATTCGGGTGCAACGAGAAATCGAAAAATTATGCCTCTGTCTATCGTGAAATATTTCAAACATTACAGATATTCGAGGAATAATTTATCGATTCGTAATACCGGAACACGAATAGAAGACTGACCGGTGTCCAGCCATGGCTAACTAGACTCACGTACATACGTCTGTTTGCACGCGCTGCTGATCGCGAAAGTGAATCGGTTTCGTTTTCAGCCTCGATCGATCGAGTCTTCGAATCAATTTTCGAACCGCTCTGAAGTTCGTTCGATCTTAACATTTAGAAGAAGTCAAAATCACCGAAAGTCATTTTTGAGACTTTTTAATAGTTTTCACGTGATTTTAGAAAGAATTTTTTTCTGTCTATGATGCGCGAAATAAAATCTATCGGTAAACCGATTTTAGTTTTTCTGGTCTCAAACCGCTCAGTTAAGAGGCCTTTTCAATATGGACGGATTACTTTTTCATAACTTTATTTTTACTCGAGTTATCGTGAAAAGTAACGTATGAAGTTTGATCGGATCAAGAAGTTCTGACATTTCAGGGTGTATGTACCCCCTTAATCCAAGTACCGACATCGGTAAAAAATCGAATCGATTTAAGTAGAGAAAAGTGTTTAAACTCACCCTATGCACGTTATCCTGTTCATTCTTGAACGTTTATTACTCTACCGACTTCCACTTGCGTAGTTTATTTATATTATTTAAAAAACATTTGGTTTATTATATTTGGTTTTAAATTGTTTTACAGAATTTGTTCTTCTTCTTTTTTTTTTTTGTTTATCTATATATTGAAATCTCACTCGATTTAAAGTATCTGCGAAATTTCCCCGATCGCTCCTATTCTTTTTTCGTCTGTGTCTTGTCTCAAAATTTCGTTTCCTCGTAAAAGACAAGTATCAACGTTTGAAGGAACCTCAGAGGTCTAAAAACCGGACCGACACTCTGGGGACGCACAAATCGCTCACAGCGTTGGATATGAGCTCGTCGTCTCCGAGGTTCTCGTATTTACAGAGTCTACGGCACTACCTTCTCCCGTGGTCTTTTCTGACGGCCAACGAGTGGGGGATGCAGACGGATACCGTCTATCCTACCTCATCGCGGTGTTACTGACTCCTCGATCACACCGATTCGCCTCAAACTTAATTAATTCGGCGTCGGTGTGAGTTATCGCATTCCCCTCGATCCTAGTGTGTTTTCGTTTAGTTTTTTATGTTATTCTTCAAATTCAAGGAACGGGTAATGATGCCGAGGTCATTCAAAATATGCTAATTATTCGCGTAACGTGGCGATAATTTAATTAAATTCAGCCACAATCGTATAAATATTTTGATATCGTGGCATTGGAACTTGGAACTTTTTTTTTTTTTTTTTTTTTTGTAGCGGTTGGTCATCGTATTCCGTAATTTACGTAAATTTGTAACGCGAGAAACCCAGATGACGAGATTGTGTTGTTTGTAATAAAAATTGTTCAACAATTTAGCGAGAGTCTATATGTGAATATTTTGACAATATTTCGTGCAACTTACTATTCACAAGATGCAGACGATATGGTTGAATAGAATAGGGGAGAAAAAAAAGTTTGCGACAAACAATCTTTCGACCAAATATCACACAATTCCGAGGAAGATGACGCACGGTTACATTTATCTCGGTTAGATTCTTCAACCACAAGCTTGAATCACGATTACATTCATTGCAATAAAATGCATCTTCCAAATTCACAGACTCAAAGTTCGCGGTATATTTAGATAAGAAAAATTTTAGAGTCTCAGATGATGAGATCAAGCAGGTATTGTGTCAAATGAAACTCATAAATTTGTATCTTGTAACAGAGAATGAATAAAAAAATCACTGGAAATCGTCTAAAATTTTCTCCAATCGCTTTGAAATGATAAAAAATCGGCAGAAATCATATGAAATCATTCGAAAATCGCTAAAGTTTGAGTGAATAATAGCCTCTCGGAAAATGATGTTGCGTTTGCGATTACGATCTTCGACTTCATGACGAATCCTAATGCGGTATCTTTTTCAGTTACTCAAAACCGACTTTATAACTTGTAACTGTTATTCAATCGGCGTATCATAACGTCAACCGAGGATATCCGCTTCAGTTAACGATATTGGATCGAGTATGAAGTAGGTGAACAAATATTCACGGGGAAATGGGCAGCAGAAAGAGGTAACACTTTTCAGTGAATCAGGTACGCCCTACTGGTATGGTTTCGAAATGTCCTGCCGGTCATGCCCGTGTTGGTAAAATATTTTCTCTAAAAATTAACGTCTCACTTGTACCGATTACATAGGAACGATTTACAGGTCTGCATAGGTCCCGTGATTGTTAGTCAATGCACCGCTAACGATTAGCAAACCTGAAATGGTGTTATGATTTCACTACAAACGTCCCGAGTGCCTGGCTCCGGTCAGTTCTAAAATAGTTACCATCGTTAAACGCTCAGATTTAACGAAATGGGACAGTGACTATGCATTTCTTGAACCTCATACAATTTTCATCCGTTAAGGCCGAGGCTCTTGCTCTTTAAATGACGCTACAGTACCTGGTCAATAAATTGATAATTGGACAGATTATCTTCTCTTTTGTGCCTTAAAAAAATTTCAAACTTGTATGATGAGGAATTTAATTTTTGAAAATGAAAAGTTGAAGACTAATCAGATTTTGGCTCCGATCGGTTCAGATCTTTCAAAATTATTTGAATAACAAAATTCTAAAAAAATACAATAAAAATGACGATATCTTGAGAACTGATCACTGAGCACGGATCTGAAATCAGATTTGCGAAATTCTGAATACGAAAAAAACGATAAACACTCTAAATCTCATGGAAATTGGTACTCGAAGGTTTTTCGAACCGCTGATCAAGAATCTTAGGTCAGACTCGCAAAATTCCAAATAGCTGAAAACAAGATGAATAAGATTTTTGCGAAAAAGCACTTATATTGTTGTTAGAATCGTCGACCGTCAAGATCCGAGAATGCGGAGGTACGATGGATGAGGATCTTGGCGATGAATTGGCTCTGATAAAAGGATGATGGATAAATGTCGAACGCTTATTACTACCTCGCGGTTCAACTCCCCCAGGCTTTGATGACCTGAGAAGCAGTACCAAGTGTACGTGATGTACATGATTTTACACAGCACAAATATATGTACATCGCCTCTGGTGATATTCGATGCAGGTTTTTACTATATGGTCGTAGTACGTAGGTATACCCCGTATGCGGAGATAGAACTAGAGACTCTTGATCTAGAGACCAAGGCGAATGTCTGCCTCGGGCTTTATTCTCTTCTGTTAGTAGATACAACTTCCTGCTTCCATCAGAGCTTTGAACTCGTGATTGAGGATCTATCGTGGAATAATTGGACGTGACTATTGATTACCCTAACGTTAAATTATCACGCGGGGAAAAACCAACGCCTGCATTTCCTATACGTGATGAATATATTAATCCTCGCATGTGTGAAGTTCGCGTAGTCGTTTTTCATCAGAATTATCTTTATTATCATTTTTCGTTACAACTTTGATGACTTGCAGAAAACAATCGATATTTTTATGAAAATTGTAGGAGTTTTTCTGGGTGAAGAAATTTGCAGAATTCAAGTTTTTTTTTTTTTTTTGCACGGTCACATTTCCAAGATATGAAAAGTTGATATGAAAGCGGGAAGTTTGGGGGTTGGGTATCAAGGTCAGCCTAAATCCGCCCGATGTTTATCCGCGTTCAATAATTTTTTATCGAGTTTGATTCCATAATTAACTTCGTTTATAGAAAAAGGTGTCATCGATCGTGATCTATCCTCGGACACTTTGAACGCGATAATCGAGATTGATTACAGCGACCGTCCAATCATTTGGGGGACTTATTCACCGATAGAAAAACTATCGCGAATAAAATGACCTCGATCGATTGTCACAAAGAGTCTAGAACTATTTCCGTGCTGTTATTTGATCCGGTAATAAAAACCACGATCACGATCGGTCCTCGTCTGATCCAAACCGAAATCTGAATGATTTGTCGATACTTTGATTGATTTTTGCTTCTTTTTTTTATTTTTTACTGAGCTGACTCTAATATTGATTCATACTACAGTTTTTTTAGACCTGAAATTCGATCAAGTTCAAACTGCGGATAAAATCTGAACGCGACAACCGATTTTCAAATAAATTTAATTCCGACGAAGAATGAAAGCTGGAAGCTGAAATTTAATCTTTGAAAAGCCAATCTGTGAAATTGGCGATTTTGTTTTTCATCAGAAAATGTAAGAATTTGCTAAATTTACAGCTTGATCTGTATTTTGAATCAGAATTGAAAAATCAACGACCTTGTATCTCGTTTTTATCTTTAACCTAACTCTAGAGACAAAATCTATTCACGTTTTATCATTCTCGAAGAAACTGTTTAAAAAAACAATCGTTTTTCGATAGCGTGCATATCTCAATTTTTCAGCTTTCCAAAAGTGAAATTGACACATAATCTTTCTACTTTCTAGTGGAAAAGAGTTTTCGAAAACCGGTCAACTCGGGTTCAGATTTCAATCACGTTTTTAAAAAGATCCAGTTTTTTTTTTTGGTTGCTCTGTATTCGCAAAATATTAAATTGTTTCATGCTTTTATTCCATCGACATCGACGTCTGAATGAATTTTGAATGAAAACAAGAAACATGCGAAATCTTTTTGCGGTGTTATCGCGGATCGGCGTTAATGAAAATTATTATTCGTTCTCTGAAATAATCGAGCAAAAAGTGACGATCCAAGAAACTAATTCATCGATTATTGATAATCCTTGCAACTCACGTTGCAATTATTCTTCTCTTTTATTCATTTTCTTACAACGATTTTTACCGTGCAGAAATTGTTGTTGAAACATTTTATCGCTGCGGATACACAGACGGTGCAATAAATCAATCTCCATCCTCGCGGTTTTTCCTTCATTACATACATAAAATTATGACACCAAAAAACAAGCCGATAATTACGCGAACTAAACAGACAAGTAATTTTTTTTTTTATTCTTATCTATTTTTGAATGCTTCTGGTATTTTTAATCCAGAAACCGTCTGTTAAACCTGATCTTGAAAATATTCGGCCGATAATCGACGATCATTTCTCATGCATTCCTGGAATCTGTTCAGGGAAAATAAGATACGCAAACTGTTCCGTACGTCATCAGAAATAAAGTATTGACCGATTACTTGTGCCGTTTGTTAACGAGCCGGTTGAGCCAATGGCTGGATACGTCCTAGAAGACCGGGCTTCCCGAGGCCTGGGAACAGAACGGCGTGATCGACAGTCACGGGACTTAGTGAAAGTGTCCGAAGAGATACTCGGCCCCTTCGAAGCCGTTTATAAGCACCTCGTCGCCTTCGATGGCACAAACAAGCGTACGTCACGTGAAAAGTCGACGTCTACTTTTTCTTTTTCTCCTTCTCTCTCTCCCTCTGTCTGTCTATCTTTCTCTTTTCATTTCCTTTTTATCTCTACCCCGAGGGCCACGCGGGACCGCGGTATGCGTATTTCCTTGAAAGTGCACGCGCGGCCTTTGCCGCCACTCGGAGATCCTATTTTTTTATTTTCTTCATTTTTATGGCCTGCACATCGGTGAATTAGGTGGCACAAAAACACGTTTTCTTCTTTTATGAGACAATTTTCTGTTCCTTTCCTTTTTTTTTCTTTCTTTCTTTTCATTCGGCTCTTTCCGAAACTTCAGGCACTTATTTTGGGCAGCTTTACCCACTGTCAGAGTATAAGAGAAAACAAATATGGATATAATCGTATATCTACGTTGGTAGATATGTGTGTCAGTATGTCACTGCGAAATTGTGCGGGTGAGAGTGATGCTCTCGAGTTACTCAACAGCGAATTTATGCCGTGTACAGAGGTTATTAGGGTTGTATTTTTTCTTTTTAAAAAATTATAGCGAGTAACATGTTAAAAATTTGTTGCGTACAGATGCGAGAAAGAAAGTAAAAATCGAACATTCAATCAGAACTCCCAATTTCAATATTTCTGAAAATTTATATTCACAACAATTAATTGTCGAACTCCAAATTCTACGATTTTTTATCACCAAGACTCGAATATATCCTACCGTTTGCTTCTTCTTCGATTTTTTTTTCAGCATTTGTTACTCTACCCGGTTAAATTTGACATTCATAAAACGTCACCGCGCGTGCGAATCCAGATCATTATCGCGATCGTTAGTGAGTGACGATTGTTGCGAGTACAATATTGCATTAAGAATTAGAACTGTGACATCATTCCATCCGTGAAGAATTTTTTCCAAGGATTAAATTGTTGTCATCAAATTTTATAACGATCCAACTATGTATATAAAAAACGATGATCTAATCGAGAACAAAATTCGTTTGGCTCGTTATAATTCCTCGAAATTAATCCAGGAGTGTCTTAATTGTACGACACTTGATCGGTCCCCCTAATTCCTCGAAGATCGTGCACCGGGAAAATTATGGTTTCCAGCTGATTCAGAATTCTGGTATTTACGATTCTTAACGTTAACGAGCCCGCTTTATGAAAGCTATTATCTCCGCCAGACCCCAGACTGTGTCCGGGTATTAAGTACGTCCCGGATTCTTCAAAGTCTCATTTTTATTTTGTACCGTTTTCACATGCATTCCATCCATACCTTTTGGAATTTTTTTGTTCATCCCCAACAGGAAAGTTTAGCCCTTTCTACCATATATTATCGGCGATACACGGCAACACCCACGTCAATCCTCGCCTGCGGAATTTTACCGGTTATGTGACACAACGTGGTGAAAATCGGTTTCGTATTGGGTTCGATTATCGCCTCACTAATCGATCGAACGAATTATCACGGTGCCAAGGTACTCGATGTGGCTAACTTCAAACGAGCGAAATTTCGAAAATTGAAAAAAATTCCTGGCAGCCGAGTCCTTGAGACGAAAAATCTGAAAACTAGGGAAATAAAAAGTTTTTAAAAATCACTATTTAATTATTAGTTTGCCACGATAATTTAATGGCCAGTTGGAAAGTAAATCCCATCGTTAATCTCTTTGCCTTACTTGCATCAAAATTGATCTTTGAGTCCCATGTGCATCTAAAGTTAGTTTTTTTCGAACTTACAGTGAAGAAAAGTTGGCGAATGCGAACGTCATGAATACTCTACTTTCCACCCTAGGGTATTTCAACCGTTGCAGATTGTAAACGCATGTATGTCACTTCAAAGCTTCATAAATCACTCGCTGTATGAGTTTGAATTTTAGTGATTGAGTGTCATTACAGATTTGGTCATGGGAAGTGAAAAGTCTGTCAATTTTCCTGACTGTTTTCAGTGCGGTCACCCCATGGCTTAAAAATTCCATCCGAAGGGGAAATGACTCAAGATTTGACTGACAGATTTTTTTTTTTTTCAGCGACATAATTCAAATTATTCCTTTTATTTCCAGTTTTTACTCTATTCAAACATCATTTCTTTTTTACTCATTCATAATTTTTCGGACTATTTCATCATTTGCTACTTCCAATAAATTTCTTCCTCATTATTTCATCTATTTCCTCAGTTTTTTTTCTCAATATTTCACGAGCTATTGACAAGTAATTTCAACGAGTTATTTCCCCCTCGGGTTGATCGGTAATTCTAATCTCTGAATCATATACCGATTAGCCCATTTTTATCTGTGATTTAAAAATGAGTATAAATTTGACGACGATATAAAATGGTTGTAACAACCGGTAGTCACGCCGGTCGTTAAACGCCGATGGACCAAGTATCCCACTTCATCCCATTGAAGATAACTTGCAAGGGCATATTTTCACATTGCAGCAAATTGTTGTTAATTTCGTGCCGATCGAAAATCAGTTGAGTAATGATGAATTAATCGTTTTCTACACAATTAACTCGATGCGTGCAACCGAAAAATATTTAGATGGCATCTAACGCACAGATTCATGCACGCAACTCGTCAACCCTGTGGCTTTGGACCAGGCTCTTTCCTAGGCATATTCTATTCCATCCTCAGATGATAAACAACAATAAATAAATTAAACGGGTGCGCAGTGACCTGCTTTCAGCGGTAGACATCCTTGTTTCATAAGACCTCGTACCGGGGCGTCTTAGGTTGCGCAAGATCAGACTATCACCCACCTTTGCTCTGCACGAATCACATTTCCATTACCCTAAGTGTATAATCTTCATTCAAGGGGGGGATTTTATACAACTAGGGAGGAAAAAAAATGTTTTCTTTATAGTTAACCTGGAATCGATGACTCTGTGTTAGGTGGGCAAATTTTATAATCTATCCGCCCACCGGTACCCAAAATATCTACTAGTATGTGTCGTAAGATTCTTTTTTTTCGACGATTTTTGGGAAAAGTACGAACGATTATTTTTCTTGAAAATCGTTACGTTGAGTTCCAACGGCCACAATTTTATCAAAAATCGATTATTTTTCAAATCTTCTCCTTTTCGACTTGAAATTATCGAACCGAGGTTTATTGCAAGGAAGTGATTGAATATATGCTTCATTACACACGCCAGTCAAGGATGTGTAATAATCTCTTGGTAGTAGCAACTGCAAGGCTTTTGTTTGAATAAAATTGATGTAGTAATAGGATTTCGCTCCTCTTCGTGAGTCTCGATCAATTTTTTCGACCCAGCAATTGTTCTCCCACTTTCGATATCGGCTCTTTCTCTCTGCCGGTTTTCTATATTCTGTTTTCATCGAGACTCTTTAATCTTTTTATTTTTTTTATCTCTTATTTTTTCCGATAGCCTGAGGATGCCGAGTTGAACTTTCTCCACAAGTCGATCCCTTTAAACTCGTTCGGTGATGTTTTTTGTCGTATCGTATCGATATTATATGTTTTGAAGAATTCAATCATTTCAAGACACAAAAAATGAAGAATATTCGATTACGGAACTGCATCCTCTCGATTGCTTCGGGCTTTTCTATATATTACTATGTTGGTGCAGGGCATACCTGATGAGTCTTTAATATCCGCGTTAAATGCAGGAAAAAACGCCCCGGGATTAATCTGAGAATCGGATTAATGGGTTTGGGTAAAACTGTCTTAAAGTCTGGGCCAAAATTATAATAACCGAATCGTAAATAACAAAAATTGTCATGGAAAAATAAATAAAATAATTGAATACAAAATGCAGAAGCCGGAAATGGATCTCCTTTCTTTCCCTCTCATGACGATTCGTCGTCGATTTCGTTCGGTTTATTCACTTTTGTATAAATTACATAAAAATTTTACCACACAGTATTATGCAGACTGTAAAATTTCGCGTGTCATTTTACGTTCAAAACTTTATCACGGACGTTGAACCTCCGCGTTGAATAGGGTTTTGCGACGGGTCATACTCTCCAGGACTTTCGATTTCTACCAAATGAATTATTATACTATCGAACTTTTCTTTTACGCTCATTAAGTTTTGCAACACAAACATACGAAGTGGCTAAAATAATGGTCCAAACTCGCGGAAGAGCCGCTATGAAGATAAATGTTTGAAAGTGGTTCCGAACCTTAAAATTCGATAATGGCGACATTCGGCTTCGGAGACTTCTCTCACTCGCGTCATCATCGAGCGATGCAGGAATTCACGCAAAGTCTGCAATTAGTGACGTCAGTCTCATCGCACCTATTATCTTATGATAATGATTTCTGGGTAACTGAACTTTATCCTTGGCTCACATACAACTCGAATAGCTGTTTGCTATTATAGCTATTTTAATCAGTGTTCGTTTTATGGTTTTTTTTTATATTCATTTCTCCTTGGTTCAAACGATTACCTCAGAATTATGATCGTTACTCGGGCCCAAAATCGTCATCTCGACCTCTGTTCCAGGGCCTTTGGTCGTTGATGGGTTTTCCTCCGATTTAAAATCGACTCTGCTCAATTGATAAGGGTAATTATATCCCTGGCGCCACGAATCTATGATTGTCATTCAGACCATTTTCGATATCCAGCAAATTCGTTTCGTTACACGACCGAAGTACTTAAACTGGACATTTAGTATCTCATATCACTCAAAAGGAAAGTTGTATCCCCTATCAGACTGTAAAAGCATTGAAAAAAACCGGTGATAATTTACCCGAAAGAAATAAATGAATGAATTTGATGAACGAACTCCATAAAATTATATAGTCTATAGCACTTTGATTCCATCAGATCTGAGGATGTAGAGAGCATCGGTCAATAAAAACGAAATTCGTCTTCCTTTCACAAGATATCCATCTTCCATCATCCATCTTTAATAGCTCTTAACTCATCACTTATAATATGATAAGGAACACCAGTAGCACAGCTTTCTATCGAGAAAACTCTTATACGCATCTCAGAATCGACGAAAGAAAGGTATCGATGAAAGTACTCTCCTCCCAGATTCGATTGAGAAAGAATAAAGGAAAGGGAAACGATAACGATGGACGTATCACGAATACCTCAGAGTAAAAGTTTCCCCGTAAAAAAATCCTCCGAGATTCTGATTTTCGATTCCCGAACAGCGTGCGCAAAATACACAGATTTTGGATCAGCGAGAAAAAGAAAATTTGGCGCATGCGCAAGTCGCAAATAACCGACTTTCCGCATTATGATTTTTTTCGTCCATGCGCAGTATAAGTTTGAACAGTTGATCAGCTATAAATAAAATTTTGATGCAACAGGTTCATCAAGGATTTCATGTCGATCTCAACATGTCTTCAGTCAATTATATTGAACAAAAAAATGTCAAAACTATAGTAATAAGTTAGCCACACAGTTGGGAGTTTCAATCGATTCAGAAATCTTTTTCGTGTCCCAGCAAATCAAGACAAACGTTTTTGTAAATTTGACAGATTTCGACCTTGTTATTTCGGGGAGGAAAAGCAGTAACACTATTTTTCGACACAAGCATTAAAAAGTCTTTTTTTTACTTCTGTTTGAGGTCCATAAAGTTCAACGTTATACAGTCAACTTCCAGAATGCAAAAAAACTTTCGTGCTAAAAACAATTACTTTTCTTGCATGTCACATTAATGACTCTTGTGATCCAGGAAGTCGATTCAAATACTGCGTGTTAATTCCTCGTTCTTCTTACATGAAAATAATTAACACAAAATGAGGAAAAATTTTGTAGAAAAAATGAATTTGAATGAATAGGTAGATTCCCATCCGTCAGGGAAGCTTATCTATCTTGTTATTTAATCTCGGTCTATTAAGACGTATCAGACAAAATGAATGAAACACCTTGACTGCGTCGGTGTTGGAATAATACGAGTCTCGCGTAGGTCGTAGTGTGAGGATGAATCGGTTGATATACGTATATCCGCAATCACATGCTGATATCTGATGGAGCGTAACCGGATCTCGAAGATGGTTCTCATCATTCACGTGGTGTTTGAGTTTCAGTTTATGTTTAGGTTTGAGCAATTGCGTGTCCTTGTGGTTCATCGACGATAAATTCCTTTCCTATGTCGAGAGTGCGAGGAAAGGCGGACAGTCCGCGGTTCACCTGAGACACTAAACCTTAACGAATCGTAACGTATCACGTGCTGAGGCGCCTCAAGGTTTGCCCGATTGCCGTCGCGGACTTCCGTGATCAGAAATATCGAAGAAACTAAACAGATGCAGGAGCGCCCCGCGCCCACTCCGTCTATCAACGTATGATTCATGCGTGTGGATTTTTAATCAATTTTAATTCGGTAATTCATGTTTATTCGGTAACAGAAACGCGCGTCAAACACTCGTGACTCGTTAAACTGACCGTTACCTAATCGAGATTCTCGATTAATTTTACAGAATAACGTTCATCGAAACGTCTTCTGCCGATTATTGATTGAACCAGTTCCACGAGATTCGGTATATTAAATCTCTCAATTCACGTCTCGATCTCAGAACCGATCAGATTCTCGCTTTGATCGGTTCAGTACGTTCAGAATTATTCGAATAGCAGAATTCTTAAAAATACAACAATAATCACGACGTCTTGAGAACTGACGGTTTTTTGGATCGCTGATCACGAATCTCAGGTCAAATTCGCAGAATTAAAAATGGCGAGTCTAATTTTCTGGGAAAAACACGTTAAAAAACATTCTAAATCTCATGAAAATTGGTACCCGAAGATTTGTTGAACCGCTGATCAAGAATCTGAGGTCAGATTTGCAACATTCTGGCTCATAGTGAGCCGAAACCTGCTTGTTCGTCCATAGGACTTGTAAACTAGCTGCTAAAAGTATCGAATTTCATATTAATATTCCTTATAATTTCTAGAAATTCCCGATGCTACAACGTAGCTACGTCTAGGATAGCCGAAGATTCACGGCTCCGACTGCTTTTATACTCTTGTCTCGACTATCTAGAAATTCAAGTTTCTTCGAAAGTTGTTGTTGCGAACGGTTTCAAAATAAAATCGATCTTTTTCGCCACGGTGCAAAGGTCAGCCTGGTCGTTGGGTCTCTAAGGAATTCTTTCTCCCGACATCATAACCGTGTCCGTTTCTTTTTTCCTTCTCTTCTTTTCATTTCATACCAATGATCGCGTTTATTTTTCATCGTTTCAGTGGGAGGATTTTTTACACACCAACGACGAAATCGATCCTTCACGACTTTAATGTAACGATAAATCACTATCGGGATGTGTGTGAGTTCTGAGCGAAATCCGTGCATCGATAAATACGGTATTTACGTAACCGACAATAGGAAGATGGAATCAAAGGGTTCATGTTAACGTTAGATTAATGGTGGCGCAATCGCGAAAGGAAAGGAAAGGTGAATAGGTGATGCCCGGTTATTAGTGTCAACGATACAGCACGCCGCCAATCAACGACGCTTATTCGATTCTCTATTCAGGACCACATCGAAATTCTTTAAAATTTAATATCACGGAACTCAGGCCTTCGACCGAGGTTAAAAAATAGCCAAAACATATTCGGTGACGTCTTCTGATCCAGAGATTGGCGAAATAATAAATACGTGATTCTCATCGGCAATTTTTACTAGGATTGACTCGTTTCGTCATTAAAATCAAATGAAGGCTCACACCTTGAAATTAAAAGGGAATTTAGAACCTGAATAGTTTTCAGACAATTTTAGGAACAACGAAATAAGATCGAACAGAAGACGTTTTGATAAACTTATTGTTTATTCTAGTTATCGCGAAACGAGTAAAGTATGAAAACAGAGAAACGCTATTTTATTCAGATCAAATATATTCTGATCGGATCAAAAATTGTTCCGTTCAGTATTGAAAAAGGAGTTTTTACTGAACAGTTTGAGACCCGAAAACATAAAATCGTGGTCCACCGGTGGATTTTATTGCACACATCATAAGAAAAAAAATCCTAAAAGTGTGTTAAAACTGTTCTAAACACTTTTGGTAGGTTTTTACTTTTTTAACAACCTGCAAAAGGAAACAAATTAAAAATAAAACGAAAACGAAAAGTAAGAGCAATCCATCCATCTGATAGAAAAAATTGTGTTTTAGACGTTCTCTGAATTTGTGGACAGCTGAAAATAATTGGTTTGCTACTGGGAATTGACAAAAAAATGGCAAATCTCAAGTATTCTCCGTACATGGATGCTAGGAACACTCGAAGAAAAAAAACAAGAAGAATTAAACACCGAGAAGGCGAGCTGCGAGATTTATTTTAAAAAGCGTCTTTTGGATGTTTTTTTCCCTTCATTTCTTAAGACCCCAACACCAAGTAGTTGAATAATGGTTCGATTCTACAGGGAAATAAGAAACTCGAGATATAATCTTATTTTCTTATCACTTCGATAAAAAAATACAGGTCGTTCAATTTTTCTCCCATATCAATAGAGAAAATATCGAAGATTCGGTGATCAGAATGACGATGAAACATCGAGATTCGAAATTCCCTTTTTTCTATACTATTTTGAGACCGAACACGATTCAAATGTTCTGCTCTTGCGGTACAAAGTTTGAAAACCGTGTGGGACATCCTGTTCGCATCACGTGCCTCCGCCTCTTGTCACATGATTGAAATGACGACACCCGGATTATGCCCGATGGGCACCCGCAGGTATGGTATGCATCAACGCACGTTTCACACCGTCGATACGATATTACAAAGTAAGGTGTATTGGTGGCGCCGATGATGATATTCACGTATATTTTAACACGCAGACACGTTCAGAGATCGAGAATGAATTTTACACGTACGAGACCATGACCCACCTCGGGAATCACATGACTCTCCAACACTCAGAGGACGTAGTTTCAAAGTGTGGACGTTACCTCCTGCACGTACGAGGAGAGGGCATAGATCGTAGGCTCGCGCGAAACGGACACAAATTAGTTGTAATCGTTTACCTTAAATCACACGTATTTTTTTTTAATCCACTTTTTACGTGTTTAGATGAAGCTTTTGCGACTAGACTGGGATTACAAGAAGAAAAAGAAGAAAAGAAGAATGATCTGAGAAGATGGTCACCGTTTGATCTTGAAGATATTTGATATTTTGACAAATTAATCGATACATTTATTTGAATGGTATTCGATAACTATATTCATACGTCAAAGATCGAAATGCGAAGATATCGAGAGTCTCGCGGTCGTATCGATGAATCAAGGCTTCGTAGCGACACGTCAGAAAAATATTTAGATCTATCCTTTCTAATCGTGAATTTCAACCGCCTATACCTATACCGTCGCTATTGTGGTTCAAAGATGCTACGAGTGTGATAGGAGCCGAGCCGTTTCTGCACTCTAACAAAATGTTTGTTGTCAACTTCCAACAATGTGTTGGAAGCTTTATTCACATACATCAGTCGCGAAATCACTTAACATTTCAGTAAAATTCAGTTACAATCACGACGAATTTACTACACAATTTCGTATTTTTGTGATGAATGTATTGTAATGTTGAAAATTTCTTCATAAATTCACTTTGCTCTAATAAATTTAAAAAAATTTTACAAGACTTTCGTGTAGTTAATGTGTGTAGTAAATTCACAATCATTTTTTACAGTGCACACTGTTAGATAAAAATGTATGTGAAGCAATTAACATATACTTTTTGTGTATTGAAATTCAACTTTTTCAATATTTGAATGTTCATATAAGTTTCACGTACAGAATGTTTTGAAAATACGGCTGAATACTCATATATTATATGAAAATTCATGATAATTTCACTTCAAAATGGGTTTCCACAGCTACAATAATTGATGAGTCAGATCATAAGATATTTGCAGGATAAACCAAAAAAATGAAAATCTTACGCTTCTAATTGGATGGATTATTGGCAATTGACTGAAATACCTTTGTCACTGAAAACTAAAAAAGAATCATGTTACGTTTTAAATCACCGAAACAGTTTCACAAATGTAATAGAACCATATGAATACTGAGATACAGTGATTGAAAACTTGGTATGTTTCTTCAATATTAACACAAATATGAAATTCCAAGTTATTTCCAACAGTGTACCGAGGAAACAGATGATTATTTCCGGTTCCCAAACAACGGGGTCGGTAATTAGAAGCGAGGAAAGTCGACGATGATTATGTCGTCACACAATTTCGCGTAACTTTTCATTCCAGAAGCGGACGGGTGTCTTGTTACCCTTGAGAGTTTGTAGAGGGTTTAACGAATTAATTTCGAAAGTGTTTTCGTGTTGTTTCTGTATAATTGCTCTTATATCACCCAGCCCAAGATCCGAAATAATGCGATTCGACTAATTTCTGTTTTTCTCTCTTACAATCGAGCGATGAATATTCATTCTTCAGCCACTCCTCCTCCGCTGTACGAAGAGTATACGATAAACCCTGAAGCGATCATGATGAATTTCACGGTATTAATATTCATTCGGTAATCACTGGCATCCTGGCGTAAATATTTATCATCCATCTGCAGCCGATCCGTTATTTTTCTATCATGAAATCCGACGCTGATCCATTGGCATTAAAAATACGTCTGAAATTTTTGCTTCTATGATGTCTTCGTGCTAGTGGATTCCGAACAGTATGACTGCAGCCGATGAAATAACTGAAATAATGAGAAAAAAAATTCAATAAAATGAAGTAACTGGGAAAATTAATGAAATAATGAGAAACAATTTATTCGAAATGAATAAAATCTTGAGTTAATATTTCCCCCGATTTACGTCTGAACGTGAACGTGAACCACGGTAAACCAGACTTCGCGTTTTAATTGACGGCTTATGCATGACCATGGTACCTATAACCATTTTTATTCAACGTTTGGAGCAATATTCGAGATCTCGTGACCGCCTGGACTGGTTTTTTCGGCCCCCTCTTCTCGCGACGCGATTAACAAAGACTATCGGAATCCCGCGGTGCCGATCGACGCAAGTTCTTATCCTTCGCGACCTAGAATTATCCAGCTCAACATGTGTTCGTCCTCGACTATCCTTGACGGCGAAAGATCAAACCGTAAACATTGATTGTAGTTTTATTCACATACATGAGTCATGAAATAAATTTTCTTTGAATTCGTACACAATTTCGTATTTTTGAGATTAATTTATGCGAGTGATATAAAAAATGTGCTCATTAATTCAAAGAACATGCAATTTTATGAGACTTTTGTGTAGTTAATGTGTGGTAAATTTACAATCATTTACTACTCGATCAATAGGATAAAAAATGTCGAGGAGTTTTTCTGTTGTGAAAAAGCCACGACAGGAATTCGTCACATTTTGAGGATCGAAATCGGAGGATGTGTCGTACTTTCGTTGATTTCACTCTCCAATTTCTCGAAGTTGGACGATTCCTTTGCCTTTTAGTTTTTACCTTTCTCCTCGACTTCGAGACCGCGTATCATCATGCAATTGGTATGACATCTTATTGCGATGCAGCGAAGCAGGCTCGTCAGCTTTTTATAGAATCTAAATACGTCCCACGCGAGTCGATTACGAATTCAGATACGTCGATATACTTTAGGAAATGGTGCGAACTAGCATGTGGTGAAACCGTATAAAACTGGATCAAAATCGGTTCGTAAACTGTAAACTGTAATCAAGCATCTTCACGCTCGTAAAGCCACTCGGAAATCATGAGCTGAATCAGAGCTGATATCGAGCCAAATTAGTGACTAGCCACAGTGATTAACCGACGTGTCTGCGTCTCGATGTAATTGTAGGAAATTATCAGGTTCCGGGTATCTTCTTGTGTTCCTTATTCTACATATTCCGAAGAACAACGTCACAACGGGGCTGTGGGTTCGAAATTAGAATTAGAAGTTGTAATAGAATGTGGAGGAGAGATCGGATCTATGCTGAGATCGGAGGCACGTGATCCTCTCTTCATTATTCCGGTCGAAGCCTGCTGATGGTGCTGGTGCAGAAATACTATAATTTTAGTCTGTGTTTTTTTTTTTTTCTCACGAACCAGAGTCACGCGCGCGTGCTCTTTGTTGTGTAATATTATATTCGAGACTTCGGTGTCGAGATACTTTCTTACTCAAATCACCAAAACGTTGAAAGAAACTTTCTTTTTGCAACGTGTGGTAGTACGTAACGTGGCCCTTTTACCACACGTTTATTCATCCTTCATTTCAAGACGTAGACACACTGTTGAACATATCTTGAAATTTCTTATTACAAACGGGAATGAAATTTACGAATCTTGGGGATTGAAATGAAATTCGTATAAAACATCTTGAAATTTCCTATTTGTCTCTTAATATTGAAAAAACATACCGAGTTTTCAATCACTGTATCTCAATATTCATATGCGGTTCTTGCACCCATATCACGAGCGAGAACTAACCAATTTGACGGGATAATTGAGGACCGGAACAGTCGTCTGTGGAGTGAATGTTGTGTACCTAGGTGTAAATGATTAGCACTTGAAGACAGATTTAATATTGATAGTGCAGATGATGCGATAGAATAGAACAGAAAAATTGATAAATGATGGTTTGAAATGAATTATTATTTGGTTTCTCAATAACCAATGAATAATTGTTGGAAAGAGTTCGCTTTTATAGTTTTGGTTGTGAATTTTAGTTTAGTTTAATGTTTAATCTTTTATCAGAGATAGGCCTTGGCCTTGAATGTCAGGTGCCAAAATAATTTTTCCAGATTTACCATTTTTTACAGCTCGGTTTTCGCACTACTTTCTTGGACGCGTAGCCACATTTATTTAAACTTTGAGAGTGACGATGAGACGCAGAACTCCTCAGTTCTTCTATCTGGCGCGAATGAATACTATTTACGGATTTTTTATTCCCTTCTGGTCGTGTTAATTCCCTTTTATTTGTAATTTTGTCACAGGTACGGTATGTTTTCTTTGCGTGTACAGGAGATACCCTCGAATCAGATATACTATATGTTTTAGCTTCTACGTGTGTATGTGAAACAAAAAGGTCTGTGTAAGTTTTTGTTGCCAAAGTGGCGCTGTTTCTATGTGTCATTTTTCTTCGGATATGTGTGTGTGTGTGTGTCTTTTGAATTTTGATTCTAATTGTATGTGTAAACAACGTGACCCTCAAATGACCTTCGGCTCCTGAATTCGTGATCAAATGATGGAGGAGGGATTTTGATCTTTCTTTCTTGCATAATTTGCAAGTATCAGCCAGTCACGAATGAACCTGGATCGATGATGAAACTAGGTTTTCTGATTCCGCAATCTGGTCTTGGCGTTCAGACGATTCCGAATGAAAAAGTATCGACGATCGATTTCTATCGCTCCCCGATAACCCATCACCGTCTCTCTCCGCGCAAATTGTCGAACGAAATGCGCTTTCTGAAATCTAAGTGCAGATTGCGACGTTCTCTTCGTTCTCTCGGACAAATGAATGCGGGCAGTTTTGAAACAATTAGGGACGAAATGGCGAAAAGTTTCGAAAGCTCGTTGAATTTTTCCATTCTCCCATCTTCTGTATAGAGCCAATATGCGACATACATTACTCTCCCTTTCCCTGGGACGAACCGAAGCTCTTACGAACTCGATAGTAATTTCCATCAAAACGTTTGGCAAAATGATGAGTAGAATGAAGTCTATGAATTTGTGGTCCTCTCCGTTTCGGATCGGATACTATATAGAGTAATTTTCAAGTTTGATGTGATACCGACATCGAAACCCTTGTCGGGTCAACTTGGAACTTTGTAGAAAATAATGGATTAAAAAGTTAGCATTTTGGCATTGGGATTACACATTGGCTTACACCTTATCGCAGTCGAACTGACTTCTAGGTTTTTCCTCGTTTGATATTCTGCCGGGCGAATTTTGATATCGAAATATTTCGAACTCAAGACTCGGTGAATTTCCCCTCTGTTCCATGCGAGACACGAACGAATGAAAAACAAACATCTGCCCCAGAAGGTTGCAAATGTGGAAAAATTGGCAAATTTACGTAACTTTGCGAAATTACCGCTGCTGTATCAATTTTGAACTCCAAATATGTGCAAATTGCAATGTATCATTCCGTCTTGTCAGAATGTCGATAATTTTTTGCCTCTAACTGTACGAATAGAAAAAACGCTGAGTATTGGATATTCTCTGAACGCCAAGACCAGATTGCGGAATCAGAAAACCTAGTTTCATCATCGATCCAGGTTCATTCGTGACTGGCTGATACTTGCAAATTATGCAAGAAAGAAAGATCAAAATCCCTCCTCCATCATTTGATCACGAATTCAGGAGCCGAAGGTCATTTGAGGGTCACGTTGTTTACACATACAATTAGAATCAAAATTCAAAAGACACACACACACACACATATCCGAAGAAAAATGACACATAGAAACAGCGCCACTTTGGCAACAAAAACTTACACAGACCTTTTTGTTTCACATACACACGTAGAAGCTAAAACATATAGTATATCTGATTCGAGGGTATCTCCTGTACACGCAAAGAAAACATACCGTACCTGTGACAAAATTACAAATAAAAGGGAATTAACACGACCAGAAGGGAATAAAAAATCCGTAAATAGTATTCATTCGCGCCAGATAGAAGAACTGAGGAGTTCTGCGTCTCATCGTCACCCTCAAAATTTAAATAAATGTGGCTACGCGCCCAAGAAAGTAGTGCGAAAACCGAGCTGTAAAAAATTGTAAATCTAGAAAAATTATTTTGGCACTTGACATTCAAGGCGAAGGCCTATCTGATAAAAGATTAAACATTAAACTAAACTAAAATTCACAACCAAAACTATAAAAGCGAACTCTTTCCAACAATTATTCATTGGTTATTGAGAAACCAAATAATAATTCATTTTAAACCATCATTTATCAATTTTTCTGTTCTATTCTATCGCATCATCTTCACTAAAATCCTAAAGGAGATTATATCTGCTCAACTCAGAGTGTGTCTTACGTCACGTCATGCCGGGTATAAATAGTGCTCAAGATCATCCATTCGGTATCAGTACGAAGAAATCCACAATGACTTCTACATTCGCCATCCTGCCACTGCTGCTGGCTTCGCAGTGTTCATCTCAGAAATCGGTAAGATAATTCGATTCCACCGAGTTAATTGAACAAAAAATAAGACCAATCTTAACAATACTTTTGAAATCTTCAGTTCTTGATCAATTTTACCACACGGAGTTAATTTAAACCAATTTTGCACATGCCCAGAGTGGGGTAAGGTACGCACCCTGTGTCGTGAACAGTGATGATGGGATGAAGGCAAACATGATCCAAAGTTTGATATATTTCGTGGCCAGCATCCGATAAAGAAGAGACCTATTTTAAACAATGAAACACAATTTTAAACTTGAAAGAATTTACGCTATACACAATTTTTAACTTATACATGAACTAATTTTATTTGGGTTAACACTATTTACGATTTAGTTGAACTAATTTATGAACTGGTTTTATTTTAATGGCATGAATGAGTGAATGACCAATGAATCATGAGATTAGATTTTTATATAAATTTTTATATACCACATATTACAAATGAAAAACAACCCGACTGGAAATTTGGTGAGGCTAGCCTGTCGTCCGACCAGGCTCCGATCAGGTCGAAAGCGGGTTTGCCACATTACGGTCCAGCTGATGGGGTCCTGATCAGGTGAGCATCAGGTTTACCCCAGTGAGCCCGACCCCTGATCGGGGCGAGCTCTGGTCTTCCTTACTAAGGTGTACCTGTTGAGTCCCTGGTCCGTTTAGCCTGATACGGCCCTTATTGAGGCGTGCCTGCTAGAACCCTGGTCAGGTTGGCCTCAGGCATTCGTTACTAAGGTGTGCTTGTTAGGTCCCCAGTCGGTTCAGCCTGATATGGACATCATTTCTGATGATTAGAACCGTTGTCAAGTTGACCCCAAGCATCCCTTACCGAGTCGTGCCTGTTGAGCCCCTGGTCCGTTTAGCCTGATACCAATAGGTCCAGGATCGAAACCCGGTTATGTCAAAATAATGCGAAGTTTTTCTGAAGTGAAATTGCGTTCTAACGTCGGTATGGGGTCGAGTATGAGTGGTTCAGCTTACTCAAACCACAAAATTTTTATTTCGTAATTATATTTTCAATATGGTCTTTGAGGCTTCCGCGGGTAGATTCTGGATGAGTCTTGGCTTCCGGGTTGGAGCCGCGTTGATGAACGGTGTGTTGCCGACGTTTCGTAAACATTGCAGTTTACTTCATCAGGGCGAGGTAACCTGATACTGGTTACCTCCAGACAGGGTGTCCCTATTTATCCGGAGCTGGAGTCATCGGAGCGTGACGTTCCAGTTGGGTGGAGTTGACCAATCAGGTGCTTTTAATTGATTGGCCAATCAATGGCCAAAATTATATTTTCAATGTTGAATAATCCAAACACAGATTCACTAATATAATCAGGGCTTGACCAGGAAGTCTGATCAGTAAATCTAATGTGTGCCTGACTGACACCCGGATCAGGCGGCCTGATCCATCCCTGATCGATAACCTTGACGGCGGCCGGAGCAGGGTGCCTGATCAGGCTCTTGTGGAACGCTGCGTTACAAACGAGGGTAGGGCCTGATCGCTCCACCTGACATGGGCCTGATCACTTCACCTGATGTGAGCCTGATCGGGCAATCGGGCAATCCTGGCCAGGACCTTATCACTGCCCTAACATAATTTCCAGTCGGGAAGAAAAGAAAAATATACACTTATTAATTATTGATTTCCTTAATTAAATTGATTCTATTTATTTGACTTAGAATTAGAATTAGAATTAGAAAAACGTTTATTATGCCTTAACCAAGAGGGTCGTAGGGCAAAAGATACAGTAGTGAGGTACATAAGAGGAGGAAATACAAGCAGCGTACAATATAATGATGGTTTAGTAAATTATTAAAGGTAACTAAACTAGGGATGACGGAAAAGAGCAAGAAAATATATAACAGTAAAGCAATCAACTATGGATCAATTATAAGCTAACTGAGACTAAAAACAAAACTAAAAATAAAACAGAGTGAGCATTTTCTACTGAAATAAAGCAAATATAAGCAGAAACAATAAGGTAAGCGCAGAAAGCAATAGTATAGTCCGGACAGAATAGAATAGCGTGAATTAAAGTAGAATTGTAGGGAGTGAAAACATAAAAATAAGAGATAAGATAGGAATTAACTTAGAAATTATTATTTAAGCTTAAGCTGGCTAGAAAAGAGCTAGAATTTAGCACCCTAGAGAGGATTCGCAATCTGAGTTACAACTGACACGCAGACGGTCTCGCGCTTCCGGCAAGGAAATGATTTCGGAGTCTGATTTTAAAGACTTCCAACGAAGAGGCAGACTTGACAGCGACAGGGAGGCTATGTGATGTGGCTATGAGATATGTGAGTCCTTTTTTTCGCCAGCGCTATAATCACGAGCAATGGCAATCTATCTGCCGCGAGGCGGATCGTATCCGGAAGACAATTGAAAACGCCCGGAATCTGGGTGTGCCCGACAGGCTGCCGCAACAACTAAGTGCCGACCATGGTAACCTATTCGGACCCGTTCGTCTTAAACGAAACGACAACCTTCCACTATCGGTATCGACTTGCCGTCATCCGGATCCGACACGGCAGTCGACCCCGATCGACCCCGACCCAGCTCTGTCCGGATTCCGATTAGATCCGTTTGCCTCGACGTTGGGTTTGATCATTCATTCTTAGTAACCGATGGCACTTTCAACGTCACCCTGTCCGAAACCCTTCGTGCATAACCATTGGGCTCCCCTATACTGTCACCTACCTGGCCTTTTCAGGGATCCGCCCGCCCACCAAGTGAAGCGAACCGTAATCATTGTGATGTATACGCTTTCATGCCGAACAGGATTTGAATGGAAGCAAGGGGTTCCAGACTTCGACATTCATGGTTTCTGATGGAATCCGTATAGAACTGGACGGATGGTATGTACGGTTCCATACCGGATAGAATTCAGATCGAAGTACAAGGGTTTCAGTTTTTTTAGGACAGTAATTCCGGGTGAAGTCCAGAAAAACCCGGATAAGACTCTGATATTTTGTGATCGAATTGAGTGTGGATAGAGACCATTGGAAACCCAGTCGGGCCTGTCTGGGTTGAATCAGTTTTCGCAGTTCAGATTTCCGCCGCTCGGGGGCATCATTCTCTCGCGAGTGAAGTACCACGTCTGCGAAATAAGACCTCGCGATGCTCGAGCCTAAGTATTCTTACCTGTCACCGACTGACCGACAGTTACTGTGCGAATAACGGTTTCTGGAAGTCGAGGCTTTTTTATTGCTCTATGGTCGAGCTGAATGTAACGACCCCCCCCCCCAGCCCCCTCGGTACATAGGCTGCTAAGTCTATAACTGTTTTGTAAAAAAAAAATTACGAAAACCGCCTAATTTCTATCGGAAATTTTTTAGTAGGGTATATGCACCGAACTGCGGAACCGTGCAGTTTCCGGATCGAGTCGGATACAATTCCCGAATGGAAAAAATTGGTCAATGTCGAACGAATTCCCCATAGGCCCGGATCTATTCCGGGTGCAAAAACACTATAGGGTTCACCATCAGGCCGGATCATGCACGAATCGACGAGATCTATGCGCTGATCTGCGAAACCATGCAGTTTCCGGATGAATTGATGGTGTTTTGTTTATCGATGTGTTTTGTTTCCATTTGAAATAAAACGTGAATAGTCGTGTCTATCGTGGCAATGTGAATTGATGGTGTTTTGTTTATCGATGTGTTTTGTTTCCAATTGAAATACGCAGCATTAGAAAAAAGTTTTTGCACAGATAATTAAAAAGTCGTAAAAAGTAATGTATACGAATAAAGAGTACGCAGAAATTGCTATTTTATACGGCGCCTGTAAACGATCAGCTCGAGAAACCGCCAGGGTATACGCAGAGCGTTTTCCACACAGTCGGCATCCTAATCACACAACGATTCTCGGACTCGTGAATCGCTTAACAGAAACGGGATCGGTGAATCGGAGGCGTGCGGATGTTGGTCGTGTCGTCAAAGATTACAAATTTGCCGAAAATGTATTGGACATGGCCGAAGACGACCCGACGCTCAGTACCAGGGACATTGGCACCCGGATTGGCCGTCATCATTCGGCTGTCCACCGCGTTCTCCAGGACGAAAATCCTGACCGATGGCTTTCCGCGTCTGTTAAGAAATCGGAACCTAAGAATTAACAACGTCGCCGAGAAGTCATTGACCGGTGAGTCAAAATTTGATCGCAAAGGAATCTCCAGCTTGCGTATAAGAGCCACTACTGGGCAGAAGAGAATCCGAGGTTATTGAAACCTCGCAGCTTCTGAGTCCGCTGGGGCATCAACGTCTGGGCCGGATTGATCGGCAGTAAACTGGTAAATGAAATTCCAAGTTGATCGACACCTCAGATTTCAGTACTACTTATTTTGCGCCATTCGATTTCATTATCTTGGTACTAATTATTTCTTGTTCCTCCTATCGTCCTGCATTTCTTGTTTTCTATCTGTCGTCCTGCTCAAAGGGAGAGATGATCTTTGGAAAATTCACGTGAAAAAAGTATCATTGTACGATACATATTGTCGATTCTGTTGAAAATCATAGTAAATGAGATGAGGTCAGAATCGTTTGCTAGTGCAGAAAATGAACACATTTTTCCAGGTGGGGCCCGTCATACTCCCGGACATCCCAAATGGAGCGGCTTACGCGGAATTCGGTGGAAGCGGCGAGCGCTAATTATTATGATTAGTATTATTATTATTATTATTATTATAATTATTATTATTAAAATTATTATTATTATTAGCGGCGAGCGCGGGGGGTCAGGTTGGGTAATTATCTTTTTTTTTCCACTTTATTTGGAATTTGGAAATTCTGAAAACTGAAATTAACAAATAAGGGTCAAATTCATCAAGTGTCAAGCGCTTTTGACGCTAACGATTCGATTGCATGTTAATTTTATTATTATTATTATTATTATTATTACTTTTAGTATTATTATTCGGAAAAAAATCCTGCCCACATTTTCGGAAATGGTGGGGTGTTTTACGTCATCCACTGGATTTTTGAAAATTTTTTCCGATTTTTATCGGGGTCTAAGACTGGCGTTTAATGCCCAATATTCTTTAACGCGTTGATTGTTCAAAAATGACTGTTTGTTAAAAAATGACTCACCCTGTCGCGACCGATTCCGATACGGCGCACGCCGCTTTTGTTATAGCAGCGAGCGCGGATTCACAGCAGCTGCTTTGTTTAAGATTTCGCGCTCTTATTGCTTAAGATTGACGCTGATTGGTTACATTAATTAGTGCTATTGTGGGAAAACTATCGCACCTACGATATTTCGGAAAAGGAAAAATATTTTTTTTGTTTACGAATCAACCCATATACGTCTGTATGACGTTCAACGCGACACCCTGTATAATCAGTGAAAAAATCGCGTTTTCGAACGAAAATTTCTCAAATTCGATTTTTTATTCACCAAACGCGATGGTTTCCCTTATCTTCTCAGTTGCTTTCAGAATGCAAACTAAATATACTTTTTTGAAAAATTATGAAAACTACTGTCATCTCGTAGCTGGGAGTGTCTTGTTTAAAAATCACTTTCATATAATTCAGTTAGTCTGATAACCAAAGGAAGAATCGTCAAAACCATCAGATAGGTCCTGCGAGCTAATTTTTCGGACCTCTTCTTGCATTTTTTCATATAGTTTTTTTCTGAGTGGAGATATCGGGTGTGGGTGGCCTTGCATAGTCTTCTTTCTGGTATTCGAAAGATTCGATTTCACTATACTGACGAGTTGGAGAATATGATTCGGAACCCGTGTTGTAAGCAACAGAAGTTGTGGGTAGCTGTACGCCCCGGGTGGACCTCAGCGGGTTATTTAATTTATAGTTAAATTATGTAGAAAATTAAAAATAAATTTATCGGGTGTATCATGGCCGCCAGCTGTGTCAGTCGGTGCGTCTGTTCATAAATGTTCCCACCGTAAATTAGAATAATAGTTGGAAACTAGTTAGTTGGTAAAGGTGCCTTTTCATGGTGTCGCTAGTCGCTCATTTTAGCGACAAGTGGTTGACGTCATCTAATATATCGCCGCGGCAAATTTGGTCCATGAAAAGGGATCCGTCGCTCATTCCAGCGACGATCACTCATTTCCAGTGACGAATAGACTTGTGACCGAATTACAAGATTGAGAATTAGAAATTAAAAATTATACAATACATTCCACAATAAATATATCAGAAAAACACCGTATAGCCTGATATTCATTATAACAGAGGTTTACGCTATTGAAACTTTACAATACATAGCCGATAACATTACTCTCTTCAATCGACAATAGATATATTTGAAGGACACCCTATATGAACTAAAATTTTGATCACTCATTTTGAATTGGCGTCCTCTTCAGCGACCACACAAAAAGCTGAACAATTTCAGCTTTATTATTTATGTCGCTAGCCACAACCGTATACTGTATAGTCACGTGTTCCAACAAACGACAGAAAGAGCGGCTCATGAAAATCCACCTTAACGATTGATCTGCATTGAAAAATTATTAATCAAAATATATTCATATTATTCATTTGTCATCAGTTTCGAGATGACATTTTTCCAATATAAAAAGATCGGTTGTCACGATTAATCTCGCATTTCCGTCACCGATGATGATCTCGCACTGCCGTCACCGCCTTTCCGCGATGCTGGTTGGCTGGCGGTTGATCTGAAAAATTTCTGTCTGCTTACTTCGCGCAGTTTGAGGCTGGCGATATTATCGTGAAAATGTCTGTCCGCTGACTTCGCGCCGTTCGAAGCTGTCGTTTTTGACAAGCGTGATTCAAAGCGATAACCTGTATCTTCAAAGCGATAACGTATTTTGCGAAATTTCGAAGAGACCAAGACTTTGAACGGCTGGATTGATTCGCGAAATTTTGAAGAGGTGAACAAAAGTTCAAGATTTTGAACAGCTGAATCGATCTCGATGAAAGGTTATATGTTGAGGCACAATTTAATAGTCTTCACATAACCTCCTTACAGGAAAATTCGTGTTGTGTTCGTTTGTAACATGGTTATGTCAGTTTTTACCTGACAGCTGACAGTTATCAGCACACTTTTTATATACAAACATCAAATCATAATCTGAATAATCTCAAGCCATCCGAACGATATACACGGTACGATTCTTCGGAAACTTTCAGCACTAGGTTGACTTTGAAAGAGAAAGTAACTGTTGGTAGTGACTCTGTCAAAAAACAAAACTTTTTTCCTTCTTAAAGTACCTAAATATTCAAGAATGAACATAGAAATCCCATATCTTCGCCGTGCGCGACTCTGGTTAGGTCAGCCAGGTCAGTTCAATGGTCCTTTAAACATTCACAAAAGTGCAGAAAAGATAGGTATGGAGATTGCGATTGCGGGATGGTAAGATTCTAGAAAAAACGCAGCTCCGATAATTCCTGATAAACGCCAACGTTCATTCGCGTTCCCCTATATGCTCCTATCAGTCACCAAACGGACCAGCACAGGGATCGCAGAAAAAATGAAAGACTATGAATATCAGATATCGGGATCAGCGGTTTTATGATGGTCAAATTCAAGAAAAAATAGTAGATCTCATTCCGAAACGTTGCCGAAACATTATCTTTGCTCGGCTATTCTTGACATACGATTGAGAATCAGGATGTGAAGATTATCGGTAAGAATTTTGAATTTGACTTGAAATTAATAAATATTTGGAAAGGAAATATAGAACAATCTGCCTACGTTTCTGATGGCGAAAGTAATGAGGAATGGTTGTTTTGCAGCAACAGAATTCTCGTGAACTTTTTAGACCTTATAAAAGATTGAAGTTTGAAGTGCGAAGAAAAATAAGTACTTCAAAGTACTAAGGATCGGTTCAAAGAATCACCTCAAAGTCATAGAATTATTTCACAGCTAAAAAGACAACATAAAAAAATTGGGATCGAATGGAAAATGGTGCGAGATCTAGAGATGCGTCGCGTCGCGTTGAGGTGGACAGCGACGTATTGAGTAATCCATTTGTCTACAGTTCTGAAGTTTATAAAGTTAGCCTCTGCAGCGCGTGCCTTGAACATGAAGGATATAACTCGACTTTGTTTACGCATATGCTCGTTTTCGAGAAAAATACGAATAAAATGGGGCAGTTGAATTTCAGCATCCAGTTTTCAAATACAATACCTGTTATGCAAACGCTTGACAGAATTTCAGATAAATTATCATGCCAATCGTTGGCGCGTCGTGTGCGCAAACAGCACCCACAATAATTGATCAGTAATCATTACCGCAACCACTGAGAAAACGATAATTCCAAATCTACAAAGCTGGTACCAAAATTCATTAGTGCGGATGTGCCGGGAGCGGTTCAAATTCGTCCGTTCCAGTTCCTAAACAAAGAAAGCCGTGAAAGTGATAGTGAATCAAGCTGAATATCGAAAATGATGCATAATTTTGATGACTTCAGTTCGTTCGGTTTCATTTAGGTTGATTAAGCAGCAATCAAGTAACATTTCAGAATCAGTCATTTCGGAAAGTAACTTTTTGTCTGCCTATATATGGGCAATACTGGATTTTGATACCAGCTTTGTAGATTTGAAATTTTTTTATTCAACCAATTTTATTTGAATTTTTCTCGAAAACAAGTAAACGCGCAAATGAAATCGAGTTATATTCTTCATATTCAAGGTACGCGCAAATGATTTACCGTATTTTCAGACAATTATCTTGACTGCAGATGCTAACATTATTTATGAACCTACAGTTCCGCACGAAATCTGTGTCGTTAAAAGAAGTTTTTATGATGAGCATGTGATTCCTTCTGAAACACTCTTAACAGTTGATACTATCCGTTAACGAACAATACACAAGGTCAAATTAATCTAAATGAATCGTTCTTTAACGATAACATAACATATTTTGAGGTATCTCAGAAAAAATATTTTTGTGGTGAACCGTTTGGTGAGGAGATTTGTATCCAATCAAACAGATTTCAATTAAACCTACAACACTGATATTTTTTTTAAGGACATTGAAGAACGCCCTAACGCATAAAGTCGGTTTCTGAAGCGCGCAAAGCGCGCTAGGCTGAGCTAGTAAGGTAAAATTTTCATATGGACAATCCATAATCTCTTTCTATCCTTCGTCTTTTGCAAACTTTTGTCATCCGCATTGTTGTTACTTCCGTAACGCATCCCACGCATTTCCGTGTCGTACCCATTTTTGTTGCATTTTGACATTCGATCCTCTATTCCTAGCTAAAACCCCTAAAATAGGAGCATTTTCAACGCGAAAATAAGTATAATATGGCAGGAGTTTTTTGGGAACAATGTGCGAAGCTGATGCCACTCCATATATGGTACTCTCCATACAATATATGGTACACTCCATATAATAAGTATACTTCAGCATTCTAATGGATAAATAACGGTTAGGCAAAGACTCGAGGTGCACGTGCACTATCGTTTTTTATTAGTTGGCAGTAAGTGATATGAAAAAATTAACTTGGAAACGATAACGCTCCAGTGCGATCGTGACACGCATATCTTCGGACGGTACGGCACATTGGCCAATACAAAAAGCATACTCGAGGTGGTCGATATAAGAATTTACCGTTCATTTGTACAGAAAATAGTTCCTATACTGACGGCGTTGCATTAGATGGTCAGATTCATGTGAAGCCGACCTTCGGAATTTCAATGGAAAAGCTTTGATCCGGTTACGAGCTTTTCTGCTCAGATATCACATCGTATATAATGTCAAACGTCGCGTGAGTTCGACTCCATTCCGATCATCTCTTGGTATTTAAAGCTAGAAATACAGTTTGCAATATGGAAAGATCCGCAAGTAGGTGTGAGAATCTTCCAAGCATCCTGTTTCGTGCAAGCATTACAGCTCTGTAAAAAGCATCGTTAAACTTCGAATAGCCTATCCCCCGCTTGGGTGCAATCAAAGAAGTCATTGTTACTTTATGTCCCACGATTCTCGTGAGTCGCCTGATAATTGTTCGAGGACAGATTCTGATTCGGCTGCATGAAACAGCCGCGTTTTATGAAATTTCGAAGCGTATTAGAGATTTGCAAATCCCGCAACGATTATTCGTGCCAATCTTTCATCGCCGAGGAAAACGGATGCTGTCACAGGGTTGTCCCGAATCCAGTGTGTGAGTCTGGCTTGGCTTCATCGGATGCCGGCCACGAAATTTTATACCAAACTTTGGATCCTGTTTGCCTTCGTTCCATTGTTTACGACACAAGCTGTGTACTTATTTGTTATCTTCCCCCACTCTGGGTATGTGCCAAAGGTAGTATCGGTATCGATGTAAGGAATACGTCTGCAATAGATTTTCGAATATCTGTGTAACCACTCGGGAGTGACATGATCGTCACATCGGTTCTCGTCTCGGGTATAAAAGGGGGACTTCGGGCCACGTTTGGCATAACTCGAAGAGTCCCACTCGCCGATCCTCCATCATGAAACTATTCGCCCGCATCGCCGTCGCTTTGGCTCTCGTCGGTATCGCCTCTGCACCTATAGTCTTCCGGCCGGGTGAGTATCTCAAACTATTATCCACCCTGATAAGAATCACTAGACTTGGTACAGTAGACTTTTCATACTACAATTGGTAAAAATTTGGTGAAATTTTGTATGATTCAAGCTACAAGAATGTATAACCAGTTCCCAAACCCACCAAATTCCCTTCAAACAAACGCCAACCCCGGCAAGGGCCAGCCCGGGTAATTCACTAGCCATAGTGTGAATGCAGCCTATTACAAGAATCTCTCAACACTGAATCTGCCAACGCCTGCCACTCTTCGTACACCACGATGTCGCTGATCCTGCCATGACCGATCGCTCGAGATCGCCGTCCAGCACCTACATCTTCGGTGAATATTGGTATTCGACGCGGCACGGCTTCGTAACTCTTGTAAAATTGACTCTTGTAACCTTTGAAAATGTTCCACCATTGCTGCACCACAAATAAACACGATTCCGAATGAAGAAGTATCGACGATCGATTTCTACCGCTCCCCGATAACCCATCACCGTCTCTCTCGGCGTAAATTGTCGAACGAAATGCGCTTTCTGAAATCCAAGTGGTTGCGAGGTTCTCTACTTCCTGATGGAATCCGTATAGAGCTGGACGGATGGTATGTACGGTTCCATACCTGATAGAATTCAGATCGAAGTACAAGGGTTTCAGTTCTTTTAGGACAGTAATTCCGGGTGAAGTCCAGACAAACCCGGATAAGACTCTGATATTTTGTGATCGAATTGAGTGTGGATAGAGACCATTGGAAACCCAGTCGGGCCTGTCTGGGTTGAATCAGTTTTCGCAGTTCGGATTTCCGCCGCTCGGGGGCATCATTCTCTCGCGAGTGAAGTACCACGTCTGCGAAATAAGACCTCGCGATGCTCGAGCCTAATTGTAAGTATACTTACCTGTCACCGACTGACCGACAGTTACTGTGTGAATAACGGTTTCTGGAAGTCGAGGCTTTCTTATTGCTCTATGGTCGAGCTGAATGTAACGACCCCCCCCCAGCCCCCTCGGCACATAGGCTGCTAAGTCTATAACTGTTTTGTAGAACAAAAAATTACGAAAACCGCCTAATTTTTATCGGAAATTTTTAGTAGGGTATGCGCCGATCTGCGAAACGATGCAGTTTCCGGATCGAGTCACATATAATCCGAATAGAAAAAATTGGTCAGCTGAGGAAAAATAAAAAAACAAATTGGTCAATGTCGGACCAGTTTCACATAGGCCCCGGGTCAGTTCCGGGTGCAAAAACACTATAGGGTTCACTATCAGGTCGGTTCGGTTCCACATGTACCGATTTGTACCGGAAATTTTTTGCAGGGTTAATACAGAAATTTCTAGCAGTGCACGTGCGTGAGTAATTTCCAATATTTCTATTCAATTTCATCACACTGTACATAATGGTGAGAGAAATCCAGAAATTTACTTCTCTTTTGTCATTTTTAATAGAGAGATTAAAAAAAAATTATCATTAACTGTTTTTTTGTTTTTTTGCTTATTTCTCAGAACACTCAAATTTTTAGAAATTGCAAAAGTAAAACGATAATTATTATTTATTTCAGTAAATGTTCATTCGATAATACAATTTATTGACGAGATAGAATTATTTTAGATTTTTGGAGAAACCAAAAAAAAAATAAAAAATTATAATAACGATCATAATAATTGTTATTGGGACTGTTTTTCGTGAATAGTGAATTATGTAACGATTCAGATTTTAAACGGTTTTGCTTTTGCGCAACGAGAAAGGGGATAAATAAAATTCGAAAAAAAAAATGATGAGAATCTTATAAAAGAATTGAAGAAGAAAAATAAAAATAATTACAGAGTAATAAATATAATAGCTTTTGAAACCGTAGGGAAAGAACCTATCGGCGAAATTAATCGCACACTCAATGGCTGAGAATCGTGTAAATAATTTTTATTATTTCTTTTTCTTTCTCTCAAATAAAATCCACGCCTATCATAGGATATAACGATTTGTAAAGAAGTAGCTTTAATAACAAGATTGAACGGGTTTGCGAAATAACCATTGTTTCTAAATTCATACCGCGAATACGAGTTATTTCATTGTTCAAATCAAAACAACGTGGGAGTATCGTTCGAGTTTCGATAATCTGCGAATCGAACCTCGAGGCTCGAGTACGAGACTCGATAGTCGCTTAAAACTGTCATGGCGTCGTTCTAAACTTTTTCACCAAATAAAACTGAATAAAACCGAAATAACCGAACGGTTTTTGTCGATAAAATCAACAGATAAGACGGTAAAAACTTTTTCCAAAACTACTCTCGACTCTTTTGCTGCACTGAAAATGAATTTTGTCGCGAGACAGTGCGTCAGGATAATTAAAAATGAGGTCACAAACAAAACCCACGTCTGCGGTCTCGGCAGGACACTTTCATACAAAAGCGCTTACGCTCTTGAAAATTTGTACCCGAAGAGTAGCCTGAAGCTGTACACCCCTGATTTCGTGAGTTTCTCCAATTATTCACAGTTCGTCGATTATCCGGCTCAATTAATCCGAGTTTCTGGTATCCTAACCTTAAAAAAAACGTAACATAACCCAAATGCCGATCTTGCAGACGCCGGAAGATCCGAATGCGAAGTTTAACGGTTTTATACCCATCGACCAACTCGAGATAACATACAGCCGAAGCAGCGGAGCTGGGGGTCAGAATGTGAACTGTGTAAACACTAAAGTCGACTTGAGATTCAACGTGAAAAACGCCAAGTGGCTTCACGAAGACCTGAAGTCCGCAATATTAGAAAAAGTTAGAAGACAGTTTGATCGATGGATATCGCAGCTAGAATTGTCATTTGTTTTTGGTTTAATTTATCTTTATCTTATTTCCGCAGTACAGTACAAAAATAAGCAAGGAAGGAAGCCTGGTGATTAAATCCGAGGTGACAAGATCGCAGCAATTGAATTTAGCCGATGCCATGGAGAAGCTCAGGTCGATTATAAGAAACGCCGACAAACCGGTTTTCAAAATGTCCGAAGAAAATGAGGAAAAATTGAGAAGGAGACACCTGAAAGCTACCAGGGAGCGTTTGATCTCAAAGAGGATTAGGTCCGAGGTCAAGAGGGGGAGGCAGGACGAGAACTTTGATATATGATGTGTCTAACCCGATTCAAAACTCATTGTACAAAAGTCGATATGTATTTAAAACAAGATGAAAATAAAAAACATTGATCAAACCTTCGAGAAAAATTCCTTCCTTATCGACACGTCGATATTAAAGACCAAGTCTTCGTTCGGCAGCCGCTTAAAGAGGCGCCACCTTCGGTTAGGCAACTTGGTACAAGATTTCAAATTCATTAATCGATTATAAAAAAATAATCGATCAGAACTCGATTTGATAGGCCAAAAATAATCGATTAAATCGCTATTAGTATGAACAAAATTTCAAGTGTAAATATTAGACAAATAGCGACAATTTTTACATCTAGGAATCATAATTTCAATACATATTGATTTTTTTGTCAGCCTGTTCACTGAAAATTTATCCGAAATCTGTGAGGCATTGAGAAAAAAATAGACTTATGAAATTTTGGTCAGAAGTATTTAATAGTTGAGTCGATTATAAGGAATGATAATCGATCCTAATTCCGATTAATCGAGTGACCCAAAATAACCGATTGATCGATTATTTTTAGCCATTCCTCGATTAATTTGGAAAATTGATGATTCAGGGTTTACAGATCGAAATTCTGGTATAATTGGAAATAATCGATTGCAATCATTGAAACGATTGAATGAAACCGTCATACAATACATATGACGTTATGTTTGTTATGAGAATAGTAAAAAGGCGTCAGCTGCAGGATATCCGTAAGGTTGCCAATGGCAACCACCGGCTACTCTAAACGTAAACACATAATAAGGGATACTAAAAAGTCATACAGTTGTGATTAGAAAAAGAAAAAGTATTCAGCAGAGTGAAATAAAAGTATTAATATGTCGTTCAGGGATTTGAGGAGTGAGTATTTTCATTTATCCCAATGTGCTTTTCATTTATCCCAATATCTCGCTTTCGGACCTTCCCATGTGAAAAATGGCCAGAATTTATTTTGAGGTTTATAAAACAAAATCAACCGTTTCGAATATTTGATGGAAAAACAAATGATTGTGAGGAAAGTTGCCGTTCGATGTAGATAAAAAAATTAAAAAATGACAGAACATTCTTTGAACATTCTAGATTAGATATAAAAAGTTTATTTATAGAAAATCAAATGGCGACATGAACATGTTGAAGAATTAAAAAAAAGAGGTCAATGTGTAAAAAGGAGATATTTTCACGGAAAAAAATCAGTCGCAACATTTTCAATATTGTTTTATATCTTCGAATAAAATTTAGAGGTGGTACTTTTAGGAAAATGGAAAATAAAAAAATAGTAGCATATTGGGCGGGAAATAATTGGTTGAAAATTAACATGAATTAGATTAAAATTCAAATGACTGAATCAACGCAGAATTAACTGAGAATTAATACATATTTGACAGAATTCATACAAATAAAAGAGAATTACTGAATTAATGAGATTTAACGGAAGATCGAGTGAATTAATCAAAGAATGAATCGAAATATTCGTATACCTAGTCTTTGATTTGAAAGGTCAAAGTTTCGTTCAATTCAATCACCTATAACGCGAATAAAAATAATCAATTCGAATTACTTAAAACTTGAGCGGGTTTCTAAACTCTAATAAATTCCCGTCCGAAGCCAGGGACTATTTTGATTGATATCTAGGCCGGTATTTTATCGACGGGACGATTTTAAACGATTCTGCACCATCCTCAGATTTCACCGAGATGATGCGAGTCCTCGGGTACCCGAGGCTCATATCCCTCGCCAATTTCCGGCTCCCAAATTTCCCCCTGGTGGCCGAGATCCTCGTCTGGTTGGTCAAGAGGTTCGACCCGGACGCTGATATTCCTAGTGAGCACAGTGCCGAACAAGACCGAGTCTCCCTGGTCAGGAGAACCGCTGAGTTCATGGTGCGAGTCCCTTTCCGCTTTTATGCCAGTCAGTTCGGACAACTAATTCACAATAAATCCAAAACTTGTGAAATTTTTATGTAAAATTAGGGCGAAATGTTAAATTTTCTCAAAGAAAATTCCATTAGTTCTGCAAATTCGAAGTAGTACTGTCAAAGGCAGTATTTTACATCACTTATCAAATTTGCAACCAATTGAAGGGTAAGGTAATATCCCGAAATTGCCTTTTTTTGTAATTTTGACAATGTCCCGTAATTCAAAAATTGTTGCAAAATTGCATAGTTTGTTTTCATATCCGCCCTGATTTTACAAAAAAAAATTCAAAAGTTTTGGATTCATATTTATTGTTGAATTTTCAATTCTTCATGTCTAGAATGACTGGTCTATTAATTATACCGCGGAATCATGAATTTTGAAACCCGCAGGCTGTGAAGGCGAACATCAAACTGAACACGAAGAAGCTTTACCAAGCCGACGGATACGCGGTGAAGGAATTGCTGAAGATAACGACGCTGCTCTACGAGGCGCAGAGTCGGAGCACCGAGAAGGCCATCCTGATGGGCGACAACATCGAGAGTGGCAAAAACTTGGACATATCGGACAGGATAAACGAGCTGAAATCCACGAGGCAGTTGGCTAGTCAATTGACGATAAACGGAGCGACGCTCTTCGACCTCTTGGGCAGAGAGGTGGACCTGCGCGAGATAAGGAACGCAAAAATATCTCGACAGTTCGACACCTCGGAAATTGAAGTCGCGATGAAGGAGTTGCTAGAGAGCGTCAAAGTCGAGATTAACGAGACGAAGAAACAGATGGAGAACATAAAGGACACGGAACAGAGTTTAGACGCAAAAATAGAACGCAGACGCATCGAGCTCGATCGGAATCAGAAACGCCTTCAAACACTAAGAAAAGTCAGACCTGCGTTCATGGAAGAGTTTGAAAAACTTGAGGTCGAACTGAAAATACTGTACGATGATTATCTGCAGAAATTCCGGTACCTCGCCTACCTCGAACACCTTCACGAAGACGCCAATACGGCGGAACAGGAAAGATTCGAAAGAAGGCGAGTCGAAATTTTTCTCTTCATCGGGGTGTTCAGTCATAATGCGAATTAGATGATGGAATCCTCAGTAATGAGAAAATAACACTTGTTTATTGCTGTGTGAAACCGAAATGTTTCTCTATGTATCTAAATTACAGCCGATTGACAGGGTGTCTAGTTGTCAAAGAAATCTGGAAACCCGGAAATTGTCAGGGAATTCGGGATCATATCCTGGAATTTACCATTTTTCACCTGGAGCTTGTACGATTTTCAAAAATATCACCTTGGTTTCTTTGGATTGAAACGTTTATTGATACGTTTGGAAATTGATCCAATTAGAAAATTTTCCCATTTCAATTAAATTACGCTCAAGCCTAAATTTATCGATTTGAAATTTGTTTCCCAGTTTGATTCTTGGAGCGTCACGTGAACACGTCCCTGTTGAAATAACTAAGCCAAAAATAACCTCCTTTGAATTAAAAATGGAGAATTTGGAAAATTTAACGATCCTCAACGATAATTTGACGAAATGAGAGCAAGGAAGCTGAGAAGGAAAGCAAAATCTCCTGTCTGTCTTGGTTTCTGATCCAGGAAACTCTAGAATTGTTGGAAAAATGTTCAAACTCTAAATGGCTGAACACCCTGTCGGAGTATTCTTCCAGACTTTCGAAACAGAATAAAAAAATATCGATTATTTCCGCAGACAAGCAGCGACTAAGAAGCAACTGGAGCAACTGAGAGGCGAGGACGTCACTCTCGAAGGTCTCCTCGAAGGAAGTGATTCGATATTCAATTCAAATCAGGAAACAATTGCCCACAGTTTAGGCGATGCCGAAAAACAGCTGCAGGAACGTATAGGTCAGGGAGTCAGGATCAAGACCGGTAAGAATTGGCTCCAATCAACGGATCACAGGGTCTTTGACTACAAGTCCGAAAAACTGTTGAATAAACTGGAATCCAGTAGGTCCAAACCCTCCCGCAAGCTTTTCAGTTCCCTAATTGAAATAATTGAGCTAATTAACCCGATCAGATAAATTAACGGGACCAGTACAGTATGATTCAATAAATTAGGTCATTTATATCTTATCCAAAGTTCGAAAAATGGACTTTTTTGAAAATCACTTGTCTTGAGGCTTCAGACACACGGTCGATTCGATTGAGTCTCTCGACGTCTCATTTTCTTCGGAGAGCAATCTTTCATCGTGTGAATGAGGGAAATTCAGAAACAAAATTTTTGGACCAAGTTCTCAGCAAAAGAGTGACTAGATTGTCGCTAAATTTCGATAACTGACCATAACTCATCGCAGGGTTATTTCTCCTCAGTTTCCCTCATTCACATGCTGAAGAATTACTCTCCAAAGAAACTGAGACGAGGAGAGACATAATCGAATCAAGCGTTTGCCTACAACCTTACGACAAGTGATTTTTGAGAAAGTCCATTTTTCAATGCGTGATGAACTTTGGATAAAATATTAATGATTTTAGGAGTATGCAGTTTGAATTTGTTGCTGTACTGACTCCCTTGAACGCCTGGAAATAGCGCTTGAAGCTCTCATCTCGTTGCTTCCGTCACTTCAATGATCCTATTTCAGGCATGGGAGGCCCTTCCCGCGCCCAGGTTCTGCAGCGCCGCGTGTACGGAAGTATGTCGGGTCGCCAGCGTGCAGGGGTCGGAACCGCGCTCGATTTGAACGACAGTGTCGGTTCTCTGGACAGCGACAGCGACCTATTCATAGACGGCGACCTGGACGACGACGACGACCTTCTTAATTCCGACGGAGAACTCGAACTCGGTGGATTGCACCAGAAGAATAATCAGGAAAAACGGTCTGTCAGTAAAATCGATCATTCTGATGAAGATTTTTGAAAAGGTGAGAGAAACATTATGGTATCAGTTCGCTGGAATATTGATCAATTACCAGAATTCCGTGTCACCTGATAAAGTCGCCGTACTGATAAGACTTCTATCGAAAATATCACAGATTCAAGTGCACTGGGAGTATTAGACTTTTTATATTCACGATTAAAGGTTTTGGGACCAGATTTTTATGCAATCAGCAGAAAGATTCTAAAAGGAAGATAAGACTCTGTATATTGTCGTCGATATATACCCGAATTTGAAGTTTAAACTTCAACCTGACTGATTAATTGATTACGATATCGAATCGAAACTGAATTTAAAAAATGGGATCAATATAGACACTGGATTCGCTTTTGGTATACTGATTTATTTCACGATATAACCGTTTTGGCATTATATATTATTTATATATATATTTTTTTCATTTAAATTTAGATGCAAAAATTGTTTGACGAATGATAATAATTGTTTATTGTGACGACACACAATATTTGTTTGTCTTTAGTGTTAGAAAAAGAAATATACATTACGAATAAATAAATAAAAATATTTTATTCCTTATAATGTTACGACGATCTCCTTAATAAATACTTACTTACGCAATTAGTTATTCATTAATCGGTATATTACTGTTATTTTATACGTATAATTATTACATGACTAAAATCACACAAAAATAAATTGTACAAGTTCATACATATGTACAGAGAGGAGGGGGGTTCGTCTTAAGAACTAGAAAACACACAAACTATATTCTCATAATAGTTGGGCTTTTCTCGAAAACCATCACCTCTCCAATTACAGTAGGGTAGACTGGGTACGGTTGTAACATTTTTCGGTTTTGCCCTCACTGAGCTCAAACTACAGTGAACACATCAATGTTCCAAATACCATAGCAAAGAGCATTCAATTGCTGACAAAATGGCGCTAAGTAGGACTCTTTAGCACAAATAGAAAAAAAGTATGAGCCTGTCAAAAAAAATCGGAAAAGTGTTACAACTGACCCCAACCCCAGGGTCAGTTGTAACACAAGATTTTTTCACAAAATTAGATTATTTATCAGGATTTTGATGATTAATATCAGACATTCCCATAAGGAATACGTGTTTCGGGAACTAAAAAATTTAAAAATAACTCTTCATCACCTCTTAATGGCCGAATATTTTCGTTTGGATAAAATCTTATGAATCTAATGTTTTTTTATATTATTATTATTATTTCATAACATAAACTACGATAATGCTTGAATAAAAGAAGGAGAAGGAATGTTGTTAGCTGTAATCATCCGCCATCGAATGATTGCAATGTCCCCGGACCGACTGTTACAACTGACCCCAGACGAGTTTTTTGACTTCAAGTCAAAATAATACTAATCGATTTATTTTCGTTATGAGCAGACCTCAATAGCAGAGGTTTAAAAAACGCCTCTTCTCTTGATTTTCATTCATCTTTCATATCTGTGATCCAGATCCACTATTTCAATATCCCTATACTCAAACAGTCGATGATTTTCACAAACAAACCGTCTACAAACTATTTGAGTAATTAAACATCCGTAGTAATAGATATGCGTCTTTGCTGTCACTTTAAACTTATTACATCCATATCGTAATTCTCTTCCAATCATATTCCCTTATCGTTACAATATTAATTCCTAACCGCTATCATCGTCGCGTACACTGATTCCATAATTAGACCGGAATTAGGCTATTCGTTTCGTCATCGTTATTCGCCAGATACTAATACTCGCTGCAGTATCATACATAGAGCATATTTAATTAAAAACAAACGAAAGATGAAATAGATAATGCATCGTCGATCAAATTGACGCTATAAATATAAAATTGGAAATAAGCTGCACCAGGATTGAAAAATAATTTTAGGCAGCTTTATTTAACGATAAAGAAAGCTTCCTTCGTAGAAAAATATCGTCAGTCCACTGCACGGTATAATTAAACTTCCGGTTCTGATCCGCATCGGTACAATTGATTTTTAAATTCGTTTACATTCAATATCGATGCCCAAAGATCGAATTAATTGTCTATTGAGCCTGAAGATCTCTGTTCCCGGGCTGATCTTCACATTTGAAAGAAACGACGGTCGCATAGAAAAAAGGATAATGAATAAGATAAGCTACTGATTTCTTCTAAATCGAAAAAGGAGAAGCACCTAGTCACATTGGATGGAAAATCCGAAATAAGCTCATATCTGTCTACAAATATTGATATACGTCGCAGACAATTTGGAAAACCAAAAAAAAAAAATAATGATAATAACGACACACGTCCGATTTAGAAATGATTGTAGCTATAAAAATAGGTCCTCCCGATTCTCGGAGGTCCGGTCGAATTCTGGTTCTTCTTCGACTCCTTATCGTTCGTTAACGAATAATAATTGGACAAAAATTTTTGCTACCTGACCAAAGGTTGTGCGTTAGATGTCGACGTGGCCTCAACCGAGATCGGCGGCACGGGGACAGGGTCGAGTACCGGAAGTGAACATTTCTCCTGAAGTTCCCTGTACTTGACCTTGACGTTCCTGGCCAAATCCGGACCGTATCTGTAGGCGGTCCTGTCGACGACCGAAGGCGCTTTCACGCAATCGTCGCCCCCGAACTCGCAGACCCGGTAATGGTGGAGGATCGCCGCGTCCGCCGGTATGTTAAGGGCGCCGTGACCCGGCATGAACTCCCACACGAAGTGGTTCCCGGCCTCCACCACGTTCTCGGGCTTGCATATGTACTTTGACCGCTGCTTGTGCGGATGCAGCCTCACCTTCCTCCGGGTCTTCCTCAGGGTTATCAGCGCCGCTTCTTCGGGCGTCTGGCTGTACTTGACGCTCGGGTCGTCGGCCCATTGGAGGTAGAAGAAGGCGTTTTGGAAGGAATAGGCGCCGGTTGACTTGGTGCTAATCCTCTTGCCCAACCAACTGAAACATTTGACCAGATATTTACATGTCTGCGGTTGTTACTCAATCGCTTAGCGCTACGGCCTCATGCATTTTTTTCTGCTTCTTCTTCTATGCAGCCAATTAGACTCATCAAGGTCCGGCTCGGTTCCGGTTTTCTCTTTCTACTATTACAGCAACGCGGAAACCCGATAATTCGACCTCGCGGTTGCGTCACGGTTTTTTTTCCTTGCGATAAACGAGAAGCGAACGAATTTAACGATAAGAAATACTCTGATCTTCTTCAACGGAGTTCCGGAATTTTCTTTCTTTCTTTCTGATTTTTGGATTTTTGGTATTTATGGGAGCTTGCGATGGGAGTTGAGCGACCGAAGTGGAAGTAAAGCTTTTGAGAATTCCTTTTCGGCGCGGCTTCGTCCAGCTCGTTTCACGTCGAGACTTGAACTTCAGAATGAACGCGACTGCCGCATTAGGACCGTTTATTCGTCGGTTCTGTATAAAGTTTCTTACAAAACATTTCCCCTCGCGCCCCGATCGTGAAACCTGAATTAACGCGTAATGATCACACCTCAGTAGACTATCGTTATAGTCACACCGGTCCAATTTGACCCGAGCCAACTTTGCGCGATTACCGAAGCAAGACAACGTGTTTTATTTTCGTATAAAAATTCAGGGACATCATTTGAACATTGAACAATATGTTCTCGTCTATGAAACTTCAATTCTTTTCTTTTTCAAGTGCTAAAAAAGAATTATTCGGAAAAACACGGTTTTCTACTCAAAAATTCATAACTCTTTCAATTTTCAATATTTTTTCGCCAAAATTCAGAGCGATACTCTCGAGTTATAGTACTTTCATGAGAAAAATAGTTTGATACAATGAAAACAAGGAAAAATGCTTATTCTTACATTTTCCGGGTTTGCTAGTTGACTACTCGTATTATTCGATAGAAAAACGAATCCGGGTCAAATTCACTATTTCTAAATCAATGTGAGCTTACATATTTCTGTAAATTTTTAAAACTTCGACCTGTGTACCGTATCTACCTTATAAGTTCAGGTATGGTGTCGTTGTGTCTCGGTATGACGTATTCATCGAGGTCAAGAAGAGCGACTAGTTCGTAATTGTACATAGATCGATAGAGACAGTCGTTCAACGCGGCGAAGAGACCCTCGGTTCTTATCTCCCGTTGCGAAATCATGTCCAGATGATGCCACGGCAGCAGTGTAACCAGTGGATAATCGCTCTCGGGGGCGGAACGAGATTCGTAATCCTTCAGCACGCAGCCAGCTTCCGGGCCTAAAGTATCGTTGTAAAGAGTCACGTGAGTCGCTCCCAGTAATCTGTGCAGCTCTATGAACTCGATCAGCTGGATAACCTGGGGGATAATCGTCGTCGTGTTAGGCATCGATAACAAATCACAAACGATCACGGCGTACTACTCACTTTGTTGTAGTCGTAATGTAGCGGCTTAACGCAAACAGCCAACGGTTCGCGTTCCTTCGGTCTGTCCGATGGCCTGTTCTGTATGAGAATTCTGTTCGCCGGAGATGCTTTTAGTCTTGCAACAACGCTCACGGAATTCGGTACGCCATTGGGAACCCTGCCCTCCGAAGTATCCGGAGGGGTTTTCGGCAGAGGGCAGATAACGAAGCACGCGCTGTACTTCAGGCTCCAGTTCTCACGAATTACCTGATGATGATTTTATTTTTATTTTTATATTCATACAGATGAGGGATACGAGGAACCGTGGAGTAACTCGCCTTAACTTTGGCCGGAACTGTAATCGAGGCTGTAGCATTTCCGGTGGTGTGTAGATTGTACCACAACCTGCACCAAACGCGTTCGGGACTCCTCGTTTTAGTCGCCCCAATTACCCTGATTAATCCTGGACCATTTCCTCCGACCGCACGATTATCGTAGAACGCGGAATACACGAAGAACTTGTATCTGTGAGAGGAGAGAATACGTACATGGTGAATTCAAAGGGTCGACACCAACATATTGCAGATAGCGTCAAAAGATGCCAAAAGATTTACAGAAGATTTCAAAAGATAACAGAAAATTTCAAGGGATTGCAAAAGATTACTGAATATTCCATTCATTTCACCAGGTTCTCGAAGAGGTTTACATTATACACCAGATTACACGAGCGAAGGAGGACGAGAGGAACTGAGAAATGAGCTTTCTGTCTGACTTTTTGATTTTTAAATTCTAGCTAAGGTAAACCTCCCGGTTTCTGACATTCTAAGGAGTTCACCAAAGGTTATTTTCTTCTAAATCAGGGAAAATAACACGTAATCGGCAATGATGGGTTACATTTGAAGAAATGATACTTCTTAAGCGAGGAACGGTCATCCTTTCGATCTATAGCTCAATGAATAATTCGATGATATTCTTTCGTTCGAGCCTGGTGCGGCTGCTATAGTTTCTGTAACAATCAATAATTGCTGTACACTAGTTTCTGACTCCACTGCTACCCTAGTTTCTGACCCTTGGCTTGCTACAGCTAGTTTAGTCTTTGGAGTGGGTTCGTTCCAATAATCATCCGATGAGATCTCATAGTTCCTATAAACGCTACAAATATTCCTGTTGACCAAGTCGAATGTGTCTGTTTCAACGGAGTGAACGTCTTCACAAAAGAAACTATTGAGTGTATGTCTCTCGTGAATCTGGGGGTCAGAAACTAGCGCAACGCTGAGATAAACGGAAGACCGAAAGGACCCGGTATTCGACCCCTTCTTGCCGCAAGACAAACGCTTCGCAGACACTTTTGTCATCAATGATGCGTTTTTGTATCAGATTTTCGACTATAGCATACCTTGAATGGTTTAAATTTCCTGCTTGATAGGGGTCAGAAACCGGGTCGTTCACCTTACCTTCAGACTTTTTAGACGTTGGGAATTCATCCTGTTTAAAAGGGTCGATTGATTCTCGATCGTTTTTTTCGCAGGTATTTAAAAGTAGCGAAAGGGACGCCGCATCGCACTCAGCTATGCGGGAGCGGTATGTATTTTGCATAGCAAATGCAAAGCTGCTGTAGTTTCAAATTTTTCAAGCATCTCGTAAACGTTACTTGAGCCCCCTTCTTCCCCTGACATATGCAAATATCGTTAATATAGCTATCTCGCGAAAGTCCCAGGGACGTCATGGAGGGTTCTTTGCAGATACACCCTCGACGATGAGTTGAGCACCGGAAAAGCGAAACTCCGGTGGCTTTTGGCCTCCGAAATTCTCGTGACAATGGGAGGAAGATCTAGTGCCTCTTGAATATACATTTCATTCCATTACGAATTAACGCAGCTTTGGGAACACTTGAAGTTTCAACACTAAAAATTACTCAGACAGCGCAGAATAAAAAAATTTCTCAAAGCCGTCGTATGGACGTCGTAAAAGTCCCACTTTTTGACGTCCAAATATTGTCATCAAAAGGCGTCTTTGAGTTCTGTACTGTCTGGGTATCGATTCTACACTCATATTGGATAAAAAAATTCAAAGGAAACAGTCTTCCTTTCGGAACGAACGTATTTTCCAAATAATTTCAAACCTCATCGTCAGAGCTACAGCTTCAAGCTGCTTTGTGAAATCGATGCTGAGAGGGTGACGGATACTCTGTATCGCAATCCATCGTCCGATCTAATCTCGATTCTTAACTCAATTATCTCCAGACTTTATCTTCCTTCGAGGCGTTTCGAACGTTGACTCGTTCTCAGAGAGTTAGAGATCGTAAACACCTGTAAAATATCACAGCGTAAAAAATAAACCTACCTCGTATTCGTGACCGGCAACCAATCCGCGTCGGTCAATCTCAAGCTCTGATTCAAGTGGGGCAACCTCGCCTCGAGGCTCGGCGGGAGGCTGGGGAGTCCTCGGGGATCCGCGAGGGAGGCTACGGGCTTTCCACCGTCCTCGGAACCCTTTACCAGCAGCCCGACGTGGTCGTCAAAGCTGCCCCTGAGGCTCGCGTAGTCTTCGCCCTGTTATTAAACCGGCAATTCGTCAGAATACCGTTTTCGGTTTCGCCTCTGTTATTGCGAACGAGAAATCGCAAGCCTCCCCCAGCCGGCGGATGGGCCCGTGAGGCGATCGATGGGAAACGCTTACCAACCGCTAACGAGGAGAAATTATTGCCACCGGCAGGGGGCTTTCCCAGTAATTGACCCGATAAATTCACGGAAGTCTCGCGTTGATATCCGGTCCTGACGAGGACCGCCGAGGTCCGAAAACTGGAATTTCGAGACCGAGGCCAGACACGCACGACTCTATCGGTATCAATTATCCGTCACACGGGTCAATTCGCCACCGGATATGATCGAGACGGACGATAACCGAATCGGAAGGCGGAGCTGCGGGACGCTTGAGATAGCGATAAGATTCAACGGCTGTTGTTTATTGCTAAGATTATCGACCCAGGAGCGTGATGGAATGTCGCGTGTCGTGTTAGTGAGTCAAGAATCATTGGGAAAATTGACTGGTTATTATCGCGGCAGAGGCTCTTCCGGTCCGTTGATAATTTACCCGGTTACTGACTAGGCGATCGACCCTTTGACCAGACTCACCCCAATCTCCTCGTAATCCGGTCTGTCCGGGGCAGCGATCAGTCTGTGACCGTTTCTGTGCCCACCCAAAGCCCCGGTGCCGCCTATGTTCGACCCGTGCCTGTCGTCGATCAGGAAAATTTCCGTCAAGACAATCAGCCCAAATACAGCGAAAAACATTACCACGAGCATGAACGACATGTTGGCTCTTTCCTTCAACACCCCGGCCCCACGGCCTCCGCCGGAACCGCCTCTTCGACCCCCCATCAAGGATCTCTGGAAGGATTGAAATACGAAATTTAAAACATAGGATACAGCGCCGGGAAGTCGAAAGAATTAGGGAAGTGCCGGATAGCGATTTGGGCGGATATCCGGTACCCGGCTCAGGAAAATTGCCCAATGTTGGATTTTTGATATTGAAGTTTTACCATTAAGGATGTAGTCCGGGTTAAAAACTATTTCCTACAATCATTACTGTACTGACGCAAACTTTTTCTCACTAGAAAATCACACTGAAAATCTGATGCGTGCACCCAAAAGGCCTCCGAAGAACCCTCCGCTGGAATTGGTACTGGCCATGAAGAACTTGAGTTACAGCAATCTCTAATTTTTGTCAATATCTAGATTCGAAAAATTTCTCAAAAATGGGTTTGAAACAATCATTTCCCCCAAAAAGGCACTTTTTTTTGTCGTTTCTCTGTTAATTTTTCATAAATATGAAAGTAATTTACCTGGATTCAGTATCAAGACCTGAAAAAGCTCACGTGAAATTGTTCATAATACATATATCAAAGAAGATATCTGTGAAACTAGAACTTGATTCGATAAATATTTCATCGCCGCGGTTACATTTTGAAATCTAAAAAGTGGGTGAAAATCAGTTTTTTGGATAATCCAAGATTTGTAAAATACTGCATATCAATTGAGAATTTCAGAAAAAGAGTAGTCCAAGTATACTCATATTGTTTTATAATCTGGTGCTAGTTTGGTCTGATGACAAGTTCCAAGTTTCTCATCACTCTTGGCTTCTTCTGACATGTATCACTCTCATTCTAAGCTGTAGTGCTGTGTGCAATTCGATAATTTTTACAGGTTATCACCGTTGGGCCTTGATTAGGCCACTTCAAAAATCAGATTCGGATTGGATCTTTACAGATATTGATAGGTGAATGTACTTAGTGAAGAAATCCACAATAACAAGTTTCTTGAAAATCGCAATATTTCGGGCCTTTTTCAACCCGAACTACAGTATGAAACTTAGGTTTTTCATTTCCTGCTTATTCCATTTTTGTCACAAATTTTTTTTTCAATTTCTATCATCTTCACTCGCAATAAGATTATCATCTAAAACGGTTGCATGGTTTCTCAGGTCGAGAGCAATGAGAAATGAGAAACCAAATAACCGTGTTCTAGGGATGTATAAGAGATTAGGTCAAAAAAAAAAAAATAATAATAATAATATGAGTTTAGTTATCTTTTCAACAGTATATCAAGATTATTGCTATCCGGTTATCCGGCCGGATGGTCATAAACAGGTTGGATAGGGTGGATACCGGATAGTTCCGGATATCCGGCAGATCCCTAGAAAAAATCTTGGGGGCAATTTGGGGCTGCTCCAACATTAACCCTTCGTTGTCACACTCGGGTCAAATTGACCCAGATTCATTTCCGAACGGCTAGTGCACGCCAACGTTCGGTCCAATTCAGACAAAAAAATTATGGGACGCACTTTTAAGATTGCAGAACAAGTACCAATCGTTGATTCTTCAAGAATAGAATGTCAACATGTTCGAAAAAAATAAATAAAATCGTAGAACTATCAACGATCAAAATATGCGTTTTTTCATTTGGAAAATCAGAGCTTTTCCAATTTTTAATAGTTTTAAATTCTTAAAATTTATGGGTGAAACTTTGGAGAAAAGAAGATCATTCGGTACTGTACGTTTCGGAAAAATTACTGAGGACCAATGATTCACAGATATTTGGGATCAAAGTCGAGCCATGGGTCAATTACTACCATATCATAGCCCCATTATAGGCCTTAAACTGGATAAAATGTGGGTTTTTCTGGATGGGACGAAGCCACTTTTTAAAATTCCTCACTTTTTGAACTAATTAATCTTCGCTGAAGTCCATTTAGGTTTCTAGTCAAATTAACTCTCAGTATTAGTCTCCTAAATGAATGCATAGTTCCACTGCTGTTACGGTTTATTTATTCTCATTGTTACTAATAAAATTAAGTTTTTCTGATTTCTGTTCTTGTTCTCTGTTCAAGTTACTTGTTGTTGCATTCACTTATTCGTATTTATATATTATTGTATCTTTCTGTGATATCGCGTGACTCTAGGGTTCGTCAAGAAGAAGGGATACTCCTCAGGCACTCCCGTCGCGAGGGCTCTGGACGGTCACGAACCAACAGAGATGAAATCTCTGGTCAGAGGATGGGAGGAAGAGACTAAACGGCCGCTGATTCTGCCCACGAAATTCGATCCCGACTACATGGCCGAAAGACCCAGGATGGCTGCCGACTGTCAACTCGTAGATGACGGAAGTGGAGAACGTAAATTGTGGAAAGTAACCGGTAAAGAGGCCAAAGAAGTCCTCAGGGATGACGGCATCTACTACGCTGCATCGTGCTATGTCATGCAATACTGGTACGGAGCTGGGCGAAAGAGTCGAGTTCTGGTGAGTACGAATTTTTCAAAAAGGGTAACTCTTCAAATTTGACTGAAGCGTCCATTGCGAAAGCAATAATCAGTTAGATATTTGAACTTGCCCATGAATTCTGATTCCCTAATCTCAATCTGAATTCAGATCTACTGTTGGAAAGGCGCCCACTCTTCGAGCCTGGATCGAGAAGCGGCCCTGAAGAAGGCTTGCAAACTAGGAGAAGAGACCAACGGCCAATTGGTCATCGCATCTCAGGGCCGTGAGCCGGCTCACTTGCTCCAAATTTATGGTGGAAAGTTGACGATTCTTTGCGGGGAACACAAAGACAATCGTGAGTCTCGTCTTGCTTCAGCAGCAAAATTATATAGTGTGGTCTGATCAAAGTGGGTGACTTCCTCAGAAAGAAAAACTCACAATCAAAGGTTGAGAGTCACACGTTGATGTCAAACTAGTGACATGTCTCATTGGCAGTTTTTTAAGAACACGATGACATGATTAGTGGCAATGACTCCTTGCCTCTGCTAACTTTCTCTCATTTCCCACTTTACAATCATTGATATTTATTCACAATGAATGTCAATCGGTTAGAAGTAAAGGCAAATACAAGCTGATGCCGATTTCATACTCTTCGTTTCCAACAGCTCCAAAGAAGTATCTCGTCAGGGTGCTAGGCTCCACTCCATACGCTTCAAAGGCAGTCGAACGACCCTTGAGAGCCAGCAGTCTCGACTCCAGCGGAGTCTTCATCCTCTTCTCTTCGACCTCTTCGGTAGTCTGGTGCGGAGGAAGAAGCACCGGGGATTCGAGAGAAGCTTCTAGACGCCTGGCGCCAGCTACAACGCCATCGATATCAGAGGGAAAAGAGGATGACTCCTTCTGGGCTGAACTAGGAGGTAGGTTCCATTTCTTCGGTTCATAGAGTCAAACAGAAAGTTTGAACGACTCATCAGGATCAAAAAGCTCCTGAAGGGAACTGAAAAATGTTCACAAAAATGTATCTCATTTTGTCTTCTTCAAATACCTATCCTCTTAGGGAAAGGAAGCTACTCGACAGAATCAACCGACGACTCCGAGCACCGCGATCGCCGACTTTACCACTGCGAAGTTGAAGAGGGTGCCTTTGTGGGTCAGGAGATATTTTCCTTCACCCAGTCTTCGTTGATTCCGGAAGGAACGTGGCTCCTGGATGCAGGAAACGCGGTGTGGGTCTGGCTGGGAAACAATTCAACCACTAAGACCCTTAGAGAGGCTATCGAGAAGGCTGAGATCTTCGTCTTCACACACCCGGCAGGAAGAGACAGGAACACTGTGATCACTGCGATTCGACAAGGTCAGTTTCCGCTCTCTGTGCTCGAATGTTCTTTCGATAATTTGAATTTTAACCAGGATTCGAACCCCCGACGTTCATTGGCGTCTTCGACAAGTGGAACCACAACTTGCTGAGGGACTATCAGAGCTTCAACGCGTTAAGAACGATCCTGCAGAACGAGGAGGAGCCGGATTCGAACCAGAAGACCGGCGTGGTTGAGGCTCCTTCTGGTTTCGATAACTCTGTGAAATATCCTCTGAAACTGCTTAAAAATGAACCGGAGAATCTCCCGGAAGGTGTTGACGTTGAGAGGAAAGAGATGCACCTCACCTACGACGATTTTGTTGCTGTGTTCAAAATGAAACCAGCGGAATTTGAAAAATTACCCGCTTGGCGGAAACGCAGGCTCAAACAAGCCGCGGGACTTTTTTGAATCAAAATTATAAGCTACGTTTTTTAAATCACTTGGATGTGAATCTCAATAAATGATATAAAAATTGAAATTATGCGCGACCTTTGCCTTCCTATACTTCAATCCGTCTTCAAGCTCGCGTCATGCATTCAGTTTTCATGATTATCCGATGAACGTTGAATTCGTAAGATTAGATACCCCAAATTGTTATACGAAGTCCGAAGGTCTAATGAGGATTTTACTTCGATAGTATTTTTTAATGCTACATTTGAACCATCATATAAGGAGCAAAACGGAAGAATGAAGTATCCGGGCCAGGTGATTGATACCAGTTTTTAGTACCAAAATGAAGACATTTTTGCCCGGCATATTGCAGCGCTTTAGAAGATCAGTCCAGCCCACTATACCATTCCGGGGCCGGAATTACATTTTCCGGGAGTTTAAAACTCAAACCGTCAATCAGCAAAGGAATAAAATCGATGCGAGATTTTGAGATTTCAGTGGTCACGATTTTTTCAAGATTAGATAATGCTAATCTCGGATCTCAAAATCGCCTACAAACAATGAACCGTGATGAACATTAGTTCTGCTTCGATGAAGATCATGACATGTTAGTTTGTTATAATGTCACACAGAAATTCAGTCCGAAACTCTACAGATGTTCAGATGCTTCTGTCGTTGAGCAAATATTCATCAAATACCTGGCTGATTGATCGTTTCATTATTCAAAATCTGTGGCGGGAAATGGTTCAGACATGAGACTGCGGTGTGTTTCCGTCAGCAGTGGAAGATCAACAGTCAACACGAAAGTCCGAGAGACCACCTTGATCCCTAGATGTTAGGTTTGTTGTTGTTGGTTCAGTCCGGCGTGTACAGGCATCAGTTGCGATTGCTTCTAGAAAGATCGCGTATAACTACGTATAGAATAAAATCAGTCGATTGTTTCCGATTTTTGAGAGGTTTTTACTGTTCGTAAACTGATCCAAACGAAGAAACCATGTCGAGAAGTCACAAAGATATTCCGAAAGCTGAAATTGAGCTAACGGAAAGGCTAAGGTTTGCATCGCTTTCACAATCCTTCAAGGCAAATATCAAGATCATTCTCGACGACCTAGAACCAATACTGACAAGAATTCAGGCTGTAAAAGGCGCAGAGTTTACGATCCATTGTTCTTGTGCTTCCGAAGTTTTTCCACAGAATGGTCCAAAATCCCAGGTATTCCCCGATATCGGAGATTATTTCAAAGCCCTTGTCGCGATCGCCAAGGAGCCGATGTCGGAGGAAAATGTTTCCACAGTATTGAGATATACTCACGCCGCTCTTACCGTAAGTATTTGGAAAAAATAGCATTTTTTGAAGGGATCTCTACTTGCGGATGAAGTTACAAGTGATTTTTTTTTTTTTTATAAATCTTGAGTCGCATATCCGGAACTGTTGCAAAATAAAAAAAAAATAAAAAACAAGAAAAATTGGGTATCGAGGACGCTAATGTCGTACTAATACTGTCTAATTTATTGACAGGGCGAACTCACAGTCGACCTGGATGATGCCTCCATAGATAAGTACGACTCTGCTTCAGCTCCCTTCTTCGCCGAAATCTGTTCCACGACAATCAAGACTTTAATCGAATTTCGTAATAAATCTGAGATGGTTCGGAGCTGTGAGATGGTATTGACACAAATTTTTTTCCGAGCTACTTTTCTCGAAGAACGCAGAAAATGCGGGGACATTGCGGTAGCAAGTGGCTTAATACCCACCCTCACCAACATGATAACAAGTTATTCAATGTACGGAGCACTCGATGATACAGGTAAGTAGGTAGCGAATGGAACGAGTTTTATCACTTTTTCACAAACTTTGATGTAGGAAGTCTTTCTTGACGTTTATCATTTTCTTCCCAGTAGCATCTTCAGAAGCACTGTGCGTAAGCGCATTCAATATACTTCAAGAATTATTAACGATTAATTGGTCTCAACTGCCGGATTCGATGTTAGAAACCGCACATCCTGGTTTGTACATTAATAAACTCAACGCATCTACATTATTGAAAGTCTGTGTCCACTGATCGGGCTTCTTTCCGCAGTATTTCACTGCCTACTCAACTCCAAATCAGAGAGTATCCTGTTGAATGGAATCAGAGTGATATCAAACTTTCTCCGGGGCACAGGGAAGAAGACGACTGCCCTAAAGTTCAGGAATGGAAAAACTGGAGCACAACATGTCCTGCTAGTAATCGAGCATTGCTTGAATTTTATGAAGACAGTACGTGGCCCATCATACTCGTTGTTCTGAAATTGGCTAGGATCGACAAATGAACACTCGGACACTTTAATTGGTTGAGAAATGTCTGAAAGCTTGTTTCACGATTCTAGCCGACTTCAGATCAACGAGTCGTTAGGAATTCACCCTGTATGCTATTATTCACAACTGCTCGCGAAATGTCACTTTTCTTACCTATTGAGCGGGCGCAAAACAGATCTTCTCCACCCTCGGGCGAGAAGACTTATTTTGCGCCCGCTCACTCGGTCGGAAAACAGGCCTTCCCTTAAGCAGGTGTCATCGAAAGCGTGACCGTGTGCATCACGGGCGCAAAGCTATTCGAGTGAGTTTGGTACAAATTTCACACTCATCAGAATACTTCTTTGCGCCCTTGATACTCAATGTGAGCTTAGATAATCTTACAGACTGTTTTCTCGTAATTATTTTCGTAGCAGGATGGCGGCGAAAAACTGATTTCTGGGGTCTTAGAGATTATAAGACAGTTGCCAGATATGATGCCTTATTACGATGACGTGAAAGCGTTAACGAAAATTATGCTGAATATGCTCGAGGACTATAAAACTGAAAACATGAAACTCCTCGTGATATTTGCGGACTTGATGTATACCCAGTGCGAAGAGGTCTTGGATTGTCTGTCCGAACTAGCTGGATCGACTTCCGGGAAAGACTACATACGCGACGTAATCGCACAAGGATTTTGCGAAGGATATAAGTCGTTCTCAAAGAGCGAACCAACAAGGGTCAACCTGGCTCTGTTAAATATTTACCACTGCGGTGTGGAAATGGATGACGAGGATTCCAAACTGCCCTTGGAGATCTTTGAAGGTGAGACAGAAACCGAGAGAGTATCGAAATCGAATCTCGATATTTATTCAACGGTATTGTGATGAGGAAAAAAAATGAAAATCGACCGATTTGAACCGAGAACGAATGTTCAAAAAATACTTTGTGCAAGAAGCTATAAGATGAAGTGTCAAAGGACTCTTGTTCGACGTCGCGAACTTCATGACTGCGTTAAATTGTTTCTTGCTTATAGCCGTACGAGCCCGTCTTCTTTCCCTCGATGTTGACAATGTCGGAGGGAAAATCTAGTGAATTTAAAAGTGTAAAACCCTCACGAATCGCGCAGATGCAATTAGAAATAAATCAAATTTGTGTGCGTTTTTATGGTAATTAGATAATTGTATTTGAACGGTGTACTTCATTAATATTATTCAAATTTTATCATTTTCACTAATTGAACGAAAGTTTTGTCACACCTTCTGTTTCAAATGAAATTTGTATCTTTTATAATGAAAACTGAATGTTCTTTGAATTGATCATTGATCAAATCCTACACATTCTGACCTGATGAGGTTTCCTTTTGCTAATTTTATTTTTATTATTTTATTTATTTATTTATTGAAAAACTGCATGTTCAAATATTTCAGCACAAATCATTTCATACAGTAATGTCGTTCGGACGACGTGCGTTTAATCAGTTTTGGATAGACTGGGTTGACAATCGAAATTCTAGAACAGCGAAAGTTGGTTAGGAAGAAAGAGCATGAATTGCAATCAAAAGACGTGGTAGGTGTGTTTTTTTATTTTCGGATACTTCTTTCGTTTTATAGAAATCAAAAAACCTTTCGGTGAAATATATTAATTTCGATAAAGTTTCTACAGGTCACTGACCTAGGTGTAATTAAAAGATTTTGAAAGATTCGTGACTTTTTCGAATATCTTTATCAGGCTTCTAAATATTCAACTAGATCACGAATAATTAGCGGGATTTTCGAATGACTCGAAATTTTTCTGTTACCTACGTCAATAAGTATCTCGAAGGGATAACCGTTCGAGATGATTCCAAAAAGATTTTAAGAAAAAAATTATCAAGATCCATACTAATTTTTGATAATTTTTTAACATTAGAACTAGTTCGGAAATATTTTCAGTGTTTTTTCAAGATTCCAAATCGTTTTTAACGATTTCGATACAGTTTTAAACGCTTCAGAATATTTCTGTATCAAATTTAAAATTTTCAAAAACAATCGTTGATCCCTTCTCGGGGTATTGTTCGAGAACACTTTGGCCATGCACACACACACACACACACACATGCATCAAAGCTTCATATTCAATATCCAGTCACAGACGTGGATAAACACGAAGGTATCACAGAGCACCTTGATCGCTGGCTGGGATACTATCCATGTTATGTCTATTATTCTCAGTCCAATTTGAGTGTGGGGTCATCAGTCGCAAACTGGTAACTCTACTCCAGTTACGTGTTGTTTCTGGATAAAATTGTGAGCTAAACCAGCTTTTTTCGCATATTTGTCTTCCTTTCTCTTCAATCTTTGATATTCGCGAACTGAACGCGAAGAAATAGTCATGTCTGTGAATATGACCGATATTTCAAAAGCTTAAATTGGGGCAAAGGAAAGAAGAGAGCTCAACAAGATGGGGAGATCCCTAAAATTAGAGATTGAGAAGCTTCTCGATGACGGTCTTAAATGGCATAAGGTCCTAAGCGCCAAGAACGCGATTTTGGTGGCAAAAAGTCGTATAATTTTTTTTTCACGCCATTCGCTCTGAAACCGGCCAAAACGTATAGATCAATTGAAATTACGAGATCGAAAAATGTAAGTGCAAAATGTCGTAAGTTTGGCGGATACGTCGTTCTTTCATTACAATTTTTAAGGAAAAATAAAAAACAACGTAAAGGCAAAACGTCGTAAGCGCCATTTTTTTTCATGATTATTAATGATTTTTCCAAATAGTTGTAAAAACTTGTAAAACGCAGATAAATTGAAAGAACGACCATTTAAAAAAAATTCGATGACAAATATATTGGTAGTTAAAAGCAGAAGGTCGTATCCACCATTTTTTTTTTTTTCTTCAATTTTTCATGATTTTTCCAAATAGTTGTAAAAACGCGTGAAACGCAAAGAAAAATCGAAATCGACGTCGTTTCGAAAAATTCGATGAAAAAAATCGCCGTTAAAAGCAGAAGGTCGTATCCACCCAACTTACGACCTTTTGCACTTACATTTTTAGATCTCGTAATTTCAATTGATCTGATGAATGATTGATTGAATTCAATTGCATACTGCATTCACAAACTCTTCTATGTATACTTTTGGGGGCTAGAGACTACCGGCAAGTTATTGGAATTCGATTACATATCACTTTTCTATTTTACCACACGTTTGACGTACCTAACGAGCCAATTACACCGTAATTACTAGGCACCTTTGATTACGGACACGGCGCAGGTGGTGGTACACGACGAGCCCCGAGTCGCATGGTATGCAATTTTCCTCTGTGCGTTTGTCAAGTATGAATTTTCACCCACGTATCTAGGTACTATTGTACATATCGCCTTGATTGCCGAGTGCTTGCTTCTTCCATGCGGGTGCGAGAACCGCTATTCGCGACAAGCCGTAAGCCGGTTAGTGGTTGGTATGTAATCATGTGATGTACTCGACAAATTGATGCTAGTGTGGTAAAATACTGGACGAGAGTGGAAAATTCGAGTGAAAAACGTATCTCATTGTGAAAAACGTATTTCATTGTTAAAAACTAGCTATTATTTTGGCAACTGTACAGAGATAATAAAAAAGATACATACTCCAAAAATCATTTACTGGTCCCCGTAAATTGAATTGTAAAAAAGAAAAAAAAGACTCACCATAATGAACGAGAAGATTGTCCTTGGAAAATTTTTCATTTTTCAGTGTTCTCTGGCTTCATTAATTAACTACATCAGCACACGTTTAGACTATTTTGAGACCGGTTCATATCACTGTGACTACTACGAGCAATGGTTTGATTATGGAGTAACACTGTAAGCTAATTGAGAAATGGACGTTCTCAAAGTCTAAAATTTAAAGTCTAAAATCTCTAAAATTCATTTATAACGGTCCAATTGCTGTTTAGATTAGGTCCGCTTTGAGCCGCGGTTGGGTATCGATAAATCCCAGCGGTATGCACACAGGTATAAATATCGTCGATCTGGGATATTTTTTATCGGATATTACTCACACGGCGTGGTAATCAATTGATGATTTAGTACCTCGTTATATTGCGTGTCTAATGGCATAAGGACGTAAGCGCCATTATACGTCTCATATACATATACACGGTCATATTTTTTTTTCTTTTGTATTTGGGATACAAAACCCGAGGATTCGTTCATAAACGTTGAAATTTAATATTGGGTCAATTAAAAGCAGAAGGTCGTAACCACCAACTTTTATTTATTTTTTTTTAATTGGCGCTTACGTCCTTCTGCTTTTACCTTGGTTTTTTTTTTCTATGAATTTTCGAAACGTTGTCGATTTCGATTTTTCTTTGCGTTTCACGAGTTTTTATAACTACTTGGAAAAAATCATGAAAAATAAAAAAAAAAATAAAAAATGGCGCTTACGACCTTCTGCTTTTATCTTAGTATTTTTTTTCATAAATTTTCGAAATGGTCGATTTTCCGATTTATCTTTGCGTTTTACGAGTTTTTACAACTATTTGTAAAAATCATTAAAAATCATGAAAAAAAAATAATACGACGTTTTGCCTTTACGTTGTTTTTTAATTTTCCTTGAAAATTGTAATGCAAGAACGACGTATCCGCCGAACTTACGACCTTTTACACTTACATTTTTCGATCTCGTAATTTCAATTGATCTATACGTTTTGACCGTTTTCAGGGCGAATGGCGTGAAAAAAAAATGATACGACCTTTTGCCACCAAAATCGCGTTTTTGGCACTTACGACCTTATGCCACTAGACACGCGATATTACATAGATACCTCGACAGTTTTTATTTTTATTTTTTTATTTTCAATTCTTCACTTATTCTTTCCGTTTTCGTCGAAATAAAAGTTTTTTCTATAATTAAACGACAACTTTCTTCGCACACGAGAGCCTCTGATTGAGAGTCGTTTCGGTGTACTGATAAAATTACGTCGAGACTTTCCGAGGCATCGTTGTCAGTCGAACATTATCAATAAAATATAGATTATAAATGAGGATTTGAGAATTCATCACAATCACTATCAGATTGGAGTCGACGGTTGAAATCCGTGCTCATTGTACTCAGAATCACGAAGAGGATACGGTTTTCCGGATATAATGAATCGTTCGTATCCTGTTAGTTTTTCATCATGTGTTTTAATGCACGTTGGAATCTCATTCACTGCCTTTTCCAAGGAGCATCGCAAAAAAAAAAAAAATTCTTATGAATACAAATTACGTTGGCTGCCAGGAACGAAGGAAAAGGAAAACGTACAATACGAATCAGAGTAGAAGAAGAAGTAATTAGGTAACATATGCTTCTTCTTTGAATTGCGCAATAATTACAGCTAATTGTAGAACGGATCTAGTAAAATCACTGAAATTCAATCAGTCGAAGAAATACACCTTATTGATTTCGAGTCATAATCTAATCAAATGCGAGAAGGTATATATTTGACGCAATCGGATTTGCCTCAGACAATGTTATACACAAAATTATTCTACACGGCGTTATTGTGCACTTATTTGATTTTACATGACATTTGCCGATGTACGCCTTCGTTTTCACAATTCCTGCAGAATTCTTGATATTCGTCACTGTCAATCATTGGAATATTCGGGGGAAAAAAAAATTGCAATGAATAGGCCAATGGCCTTGCTGTTGGATGAATACTTGTAAATGATGTTCAACTGTTGCTGACAGTAATTGAACTCTTTGAAATTGGGGGAATGGGAAGGAAAGGTAAGTGAACAAAAAAATGCATCCACTTCAATTCCTTCCCAGAACACCGTCTGCGTTGTTATCAAGTGTGCGTGTGCGTGTTGTATCATTGGCTGTCCTAACTTTTTCTAACCCTTCCCAGAACACCGTCTGCGTTGTATCATGTAAAATCAAATTAGTGCACAATAACGCCGTGTAGAATAAAACCCGTGCTTGATAATGTCGTGTAGAATAATGCTCGTGCATAATAATGCCGTGCAGAATAAAAACTGTGTGGAAATATATTTTCTCACACCCGGTCGCAAAATGCCACTTTTCATACCTCTTGAGCGGGCGGAAACGTCTTTTTCCGCCCGCTAGAAGCGGGCGAAAGAGACTTTTTCCTGCCCTAGGGCGCAAAATCCTGTTTTCCGCCCGCTCACTCGGTCTGAAAAGAGGCATTTCTGCAGACCAGGTGATGAGAAAAACATCGTGTGCATCATGGGCGCAAGACTATTATGACGAGTCTGCTTTTACAGCAATTCGCCTTCGGCTCGTGCCGCAAATTGCATACTCGTAAAATAGCCTTTTGCGCCCTTGATACACAAATAACTATTTTCACCCGACTACGATAAAATGACCGTATTTCGCCCCTGAAACGCGGGTCGAAAGTCGTCAATTTCGGACCAGAGGGAAGAAAAGTCGATTGCCGGGCAAAAAAGTAAATGCAAAAAAGACTTTTTTGCCCGGCAATTTACTTTTCTGCCCGGTTAATCACTTCTCTTCCTTCTGGTCAAAAATTGACTACCTACTTTCCACTCGCGTTACAGCGACGGAATAAGGTCATTTTATCGAAGTCGGGTGAAAAATAGCATATGCCACACGGGAGGAGCGCAATTTTCACCTCGTGTTCGTGCTGCCCTCGCTGCACTTGCTTCGCTCGTGCCTCGGGCAGCAAACCTCGCACTCGGCGAAAATCGCGCTCTTTCCTCCCTTGTAGCATAATATCCCAGGAAAAAATCGGGTAGATCTATGTAGATCTAAATGCTTTAGATCTACGTAGATCTAAATTTTGGCATAGATCTAATGAGTTCTACGTAGATCTTATGAGATCTCAAGAGATCTACGTAGATCTAATTTTTATGTCAATGTCAATTCCGGAAATGAATTGAAAAAACATTGATTAATTGCATAACTATAATGAAAAAATACTCACTATCGTCATAAAATAAGAAATCGTGAATACGAGTAAGGAAAAAAAAAAAAAAATTGTGAAAATCGAACAAATCGGAATCGAACCCTCGAACTTCGGATTACGAAACCTGTACCGTACTAGATGAGCTAAGGCGTCTTCTGAAAATACGTGCGTTTCTGGCATACTTATGGTCCAATCAGTCTAGACAGACTTGAAATATTTCCAAATACGGTACCAGAACTACTCAGATCCGAGTAGATCTACTTGGCTTCAATGAGCATAACAACGTTTTGCTGCAATTATTCCATCTTCTCATCTCAGATCTACCTAGATCTACAGTAGATCTACCTAGATCTAAAGTAGATCTACCTAGATCTAAAGTAGATCTACCTAGATCTAAAGTAGATCTACCTAGATCTAAAGTAGATCTACCTAGATCTAAAGTAGACCTAAAGATATCTGGGTGGATATACATAGATCTAACAAGCATGAGCATTCGAACATGGCAGTAGATCAATTCGAAGCTACGTAGATCTACGAAAATCCTCGGAGATCTGGGTAGATCTAGGTAGATCTACGATTTCCCAAAATTTAGATCTATTTAGATCTATTTAGATCTAAATTAGATCTCCGGAGATGCGAATTAGATCTAAACCATTTTTCCCAGGATACTTTTTATCTCGATTTCACAAAAACGTGTAAAGTAAAATCCGTGAAAAATACATCCGTGTATGAAAAAAACTGTGTATAATAGCGCAGCGAGAAAAGAGACACTTACAAATTTCGCGCTGAGTCAAACCGTGCTCAATAAAATCTGTGTCACATAATGCATAATAAAGCCGTGTAGAATAATTTTGTGTATAATATTGTCTGAGGCAAATCCAGTTTGAGTCAAATCGGACTTCTCCCATCAACATCAAGAGAACTTGCGAAATAAATTGGAACGAAGGCTTATTGTCTAATTGCTGGCAGAAGTCATAAAACTCTGTTCAAACTTTACTCACCTAAACCAGCGGACCACTTAGAATTCAGGTCATACATGAGGTTGGCGATGGATTCTGGAATCATAAGAAAATGAGTGGTTAATTTGACGCAGAAATCAAAGCATTGATTCATCTCCTCATAAAACTGAACCGGGTCGGTCTTGATCAAAAGAGAGAAACACTTTTTGACCGGTAGCAAAATATGTCCGCATGATAGGATTTTTATTTTCTCATTCATCGTTTTTTATTTCGTTTTTGTTTTTTTTATCATAGTTTGAACCGTGGAATATTTGAACCGAAAAGAGTTAATCGTTATGGCTAAAAGTAATTGGTATCGATGCTCGAACAGCTGTTCGCTAGAGTATTGACGTTCGCGAGATGCGAGCGGAAATAAATCGTCGCTGTTTCTTTTTTTCTTTTTCCCTCTCTCTCTCTATTTCCGTGGGTTTAATTTCATTTGTAGTCTGCTGTTTGTGATGTTTCGCTATAAAAGCTGCACAGAAGCGAATAAACGATCGTATTTTCCAAAAACTCTCGTCCACATTCGTTCCCTTTGATATTTACTGCCTGGTATATATATATACATATATATATATTTGTACATACCCAACAGTCAAACGGACAGAAATATTTTATTTCGGTCAATACCCCTGCCACCTATTTGTCATGACCCGTATCCAGAATTTACAACAACTTCGGCTGCCTGGTTCCTCTAACACATTTAACTAATTCAAACTTTGAATAATATATTTTGAGGAAACATCCGTCAGACGGAACACGGTACCTAACCGCTCGGTCATACTCGGGGTCAGCCGCAGGCTGTGAATCCTATCTCATTTCCCTCGGGTATAAAAAGGACTCGCTGACTTGAAAAAAAAAAGTTTTTGAAAAATTTAATAAACCACTTTCGCTCGGTATTTTTTCTCAAATTCATGTAAATCTAGATAAAGATCATGATTTGGGGATTTTTCAAGTGGGGGAGATTGATTCTTGATTTTTTATTCGTTATTTATCGACTAAATTATAATTGTATGGAATTTATGAAAGAAAAAAACCAGACTGATTCAGGCTGCCAATTTTTTTCCCGTTTGCTAAAAAAACAAAACAAATATCATCATTCAATTCGGGGTTTCGGAAATTGAACAACGAGTTCGTGGTCAGTGAGCCGAAAAAAAAAAAAATATACGGATACCGTTTCGCATCGAAAACCAAATACTTTTATGTTTTTTGCCAGCAAATTTGACTCGTCATCCGAATCTCGCGAATCTGCCTTCAGGTTCGTTATCAAGGACGCAAAAAACGTCCAGACGCCAGTTTCGAAACAAGTTTTTCATCAAACTTGATGACCAAATTGAATATCGGATGAGGAAATAAATAAAAATAACTTTTCAACTTGATAGATTACGAAAGAATTCCGGAATTTGACCAGACGTATTAAATTACCAGACTTTCGATCTCTCCAATCTTATATTTTATACCCTTGTACAAACAGTTTGAGACGTCCTCGAGATCCGATATTAGATTCTGCAGCGTTTGCAATAAAATCGCCCCTAGCTGATTATTCGTGCGTCTCAAGCTCCAAGCTCTGCATCGCGGGGTATTTTTGATCGGTTCTGATATTATTCCCTGAAGTCTCCACTTTGCTCAGAATACATATATTTCACCAATTCTTTCCGATGGGATAATAGAAGGCAGGCTGTGCCGACAAATTCGCCATTCAAAGCCTAAAGCCGAAACTGGGGTCTGTACCAATTGCGAATTTAATTATTCTCGACGCCCTCAGAGTATCCGGCGTAGTTTTAGAGGTAAAAAACTTGTGGACTATCGCCTACTTCCTCACTGCAGCACTTCGCCTTCTCAATTTCGCTTCATGCCTCGATGACTACAACCGCGATTACGATCGAGTTATTTTTTGCTCATTTTTTTCTCTGTTTCAATGTAAGTAATTATGCAATCGGTTTGTGAACCGTTTCAAGATCGGTATCCGGCCTTTTACTCGGCAGAAAGTCAGACAATTTTTTTTTATTCAGGCCTACGAAGTTTTCTCATGCCCAGAAAACTATGCTTTAACATCCCAAAAATGTTGTTTTTTTTTGTTGATTTTGTGAATTTATGTTCAAATCTAAAAAAAGAGACTAATTTAAAACGTGGATAAAATCTGAAGACTTAGATCGATTTTTAGAGAAACTTTTCAAGAAGGAAAGTAAACGGATTAAGCTTCCATTAATTCGCTTATGTGAAAACCAAAAATCTTAAGTCACGCTTTGAAAAAAAAGGTTTTTCAAAATTTCGGCGGGAAAATGAACAATAAAAATTATCTCTCGGAGTAAAAACTTGTTTTCGAAAGCACACTGATCATTCAATGATTTAATAAATTTAGGCAGTTTCTAAGGATATAATAAAAACGATAAAAAATTCTCATCAAGTTCCTGTAGATGTTAGATTTGCGAACCAAAGAAAGCTTAGAACCGTTCATCCACCTCCATCCGGACCAATTTTCCTCTCGAAGTTAAGACCGACGTAGGAAACCAGCTCTTTATCACAGTGTTGTTAAGTTATTCAAACCACGGATATGTCGATGATAAAATTTGTAATTTTCATTGCAAGATGGCGACGAAATCGGTGTGCTCAACTCTTCGGCTGAATTTGAAGATCCCTAATGAACTTTGCGTCGTTGGGGACCCGAAAGCCCTCTTCTAGGGCTTCCGACCCTTGGTATTCGTTGTAATCTGTACTCCTGCAGCCCTAGTCAGTGTCGGTGTGTAATAAAATTGAACGAACGCCTCGGTCTTCGGGGTAGAATGTGAATGGTGGCTGTTAACTTCATACAGCAAACATCCGGTAGGAAGTAGCGCTGAGAAAATGACTCGCCGAGTTTCTGCCTGTTGCACAAAATCGATAGAAGCTCTTTTCCCCTTTGTCGAGTCGCCCGGGGTCACCCGGAAAAGCCTTGATCTCTTGGCCCTGCCTGTGTCTATACCTACGCGATACAATTACCCACGTGATATCAGGCATTGCTTGACCCCGACGAAACGCCAATTTTCAAAATACCATCGAATAGCTAATTTGCCCTACAAACAGTCACTTTACGCGCATGCCACATAAATATCTAGTATCGGGCTCACGGGTATACAAGGTAACTGTTTTTTTTTTTTAAGAAGCCAAGAGTGATGAGAAACTTGGAACTTGTCATCAGACCAAACTAGCACCAGATTATAAAACAATATGAGTATACTTGGACTACTCTTTTTGAAATGCTCAATTGATATGCAGTCTTTTACAAATCTTGGATTATCTAAAAAACTGATTTTCACCCACTTTTCAGATTTCAAAATGTAACCGGCGATGAAATATTTATCGAATCAACTTCTAGTTTCACAGATATCTTCTTTGATATATGTATTATGAACAATTTCACGTGAGATTTTTTAGGTCTCGACACTGAATCCAGGTAAATTACTTTGATATTTATGAAAAATTAACAGAGAAACGAAAAAAAAAATGATTGCTTCAAACTCCATTTTTAAGAACTTTCTCACTGTACAACAAATACCTCACGTGAATCTGCTCTTCTTTCTGTTCTGAAATTGAAAAGAAAATAGATATTGCTGTAGGTCAAGTTCTTCATCGCCTGCAGTACCAATTCCAGCTGAGGGTTCTTCGGAGGTCTTTTGGGTGCATCGCATCGAATTTTCAGCTTATATGAATTATAAATTGTGTTTTTTTTTTCTTAGCTTTGAATGTAAAAACTTGTGAGAAAAATTTGGCATCGGTACAATGTCAATTGTACAAAATAGTTTCTAACCCGAACTACATCCTCAATTCCTGTAATCGGCGATCGATTTTTGCAGCAGAATCATTCAGTATATTCTTGATGCTGTTTTTTTTTTTTTTTTTTTTATAGATGAGAGATTCTCTAGAATTGCCTTATTTAGTATCACACACGTAAATTCAGTATTCAGAGATAAAACTAGATTCTCTCTATGACCGTTGATGAAATTTCATCTTCTCTCTTCGTTTTATGTAAAACGTCGTTTGTCACGTGCCTTTGAAATGCGAAAAAATAAGAGGGACAAGAAAATACGATTTTACGAAGCTTCGAGTTTCCTTAATTAATTTCTCCGCTGGATGTCATCATTAGTTACTCTTAATTGTGAGAGGGATAGTCTGTGAAAGGCGTTATAGATACAATTTTCAAAATACCTAAAAACTGCCTTTAAAAAAAAAGTTAAAAAAAAAATAAAGTAGTTAAGCCCGTAAAGAACTTCAACGTTTGTCGTAGAGAAAAAAAAGCAGAGCGTGGATCAATGTAGTATTCTATAGCGACGGTTGTGGAGGCGGGAGGGGGATGAAAAAGAAGTGCTTCAGATATAAATTTTACTCTCTTTACTGTAGAAAAAAATAAAATAAAATAAAATAAAGTCCTTTTTCAGGACAAAAAGAGAGGATAAAAAAACTGTGAACGCTACAGAGTCGAGGAAAACTCTTCCGAGTACCGAAGCAGCAGCAGTTCTAAGCCTTAGCTACTCTAAACTTTGTTCATTCTCGGTTTATCTCTATTTTACTTCTTTTTTTCCTTCCCTCGGATGATGCCGTCCTCGTTTTCAGCCTCGAATTATACCGTCTGTGCTGAAATTCCATATTTTGCACGAATATCCAGAGAGACATTTAACACAGAACTTGCGATGCTACCGGGTTATAGTTTACGGTAATTATTTCCCCCCACGGCGATGATAATTAGAGGAATATCGCTCGTGCTTTGAGCTTGCTCCGAATAAAATAACGGTATAATTCATACGGTTTTATTATTCAGCTCATTTTCTTTGGACCGTAACCTGAGCTCTACTACCCCAAGGCGCCTGTATTATCGATAACCCTGACACTGGCGTTGCGTCGTATCAAAGTGTATCAAGAGACTCGGTAGAGACTCGCCAAGTACATTAAGAAAAGGAAACTTTCATCGTATAGCCCAGCTCTTGCTCTATCGCGTTTAGTTGTAAATAATTTTACACCAGAGGGTAGGTAGGTACACGTTACGTGTTCGCTATCCACACACAACGCGAGGGCCGAGGCTCTGGTAAAGTTTATAGTTCACGAAATACCGGGGAGTCCCCCCCCTGATATTGGTCGTTACGTATTCACCGTGGCCACAGCGAACCGCGGTTTTATCTATCGGTAAAAAATGGTCGACAGACAAGACAAAAAAATGAATGGAATGGCTGGAATTATTCCACTTACGATACACGTCGATTATGGTTTATTGTTGGGCTGATTCGCTATGATACAGTGTGTCGTGAAATATTGAATTTGAATAATCGCGATGTTGGTTTCTGAATGCTTTGACGAACGGTTAAATATTTAATGTAAATGGTTTACACAGGTTTTATTTCAAGTAGAACGATCAAACATTCGATTTTAATTGGAGGTTGCCGGGAAAAAACATTTATACAACCTGGATAAATTCATCCTCGTACACTTTATACATACCGCCATTGAACAATATTTTACTCGTTCAATTTTGTTAGTAAAATCAGTTGAAACTGGACGAAACCCGAATCATTCAGATAGAAACGACATCTGATCGGTCATGACGTCAGAATTCACAATTTCACCGCCATATTTGAACAACCTAACATATCCTCCAATAAAAAGCGAGAACTACAGGGTGTCTAGCTGTCAGAGAAATCTGGAAAACCGGGAATTGTCAGGTAATTCGGACTCATACCCTGGAATTGGTCAATTTTCGAAAATATCTAAGATCACACGCTGATCCTAAAGTCGTCGAATTGGTTTCTTTGAAATGAAATGTTTATTGGTACCGTTTGGGAATTGATCGAATTCGGAAATTTGCCCATTTCGATTGAATCAAGGCTGCTTCGAGCTTAAATTTATCGATTCGAAAGTTGTTTCCCAGTTTGATTCTTGGAGCGTCATACGAACACGTCTTCGTCGAAATATTCAAGCCGAAAATAGCCTACTTTGAATAAAAAGTGTCAAATTATCGAAATTTAACAACCCTCAAATCATCGTTGATCCAAAATGCAATCATCAACTTACGTCGAGTTTATGTGAAATAAAATAACAAAAACGTTCACAATTTTATTTTGTATTGAAAACTTTGCTTGTTCAAGTTTAATAAAGAATCCACATCCAAGAATTGTGTTGCTTGAGTTGATAAGGTCTAAAAATTTTTGGAAAAATTGCAATTTCCAACTGTAAAACCGGAAAACGTCAGAGAATTCGATATTCAGCCACTGAAAAGATACGGAGTGTTGAGTGAGAAGCGGGTTTCCACAGAAATAAGCGTTTGCAACAGTAGAAAAAAATCGCATCAAACCCATTTCAAATATTTATAACCTAATACTCGAAAGGTTTTAAGTCACTGGATCAGAGTTTTATTACATGGTCGACACACTATGAAGACTTTTGAAAAATCCCTGACTTCTCCCAATCAAATTATAATTTTCCCTGACTAAAATTCGGACGAATCGGTGGTTATTCAAATATGTAATGAAGAATCCTCTGAATCAATGGTGAAAGAAAACGATTTTTGAGAATACATTTCGTTCACAATTTATACAAGTTTCGCTACTATTTCCATTGATTAACATTTCCTCGATTTTTCCCTGACCATTTTTCGAATTTCCTCACATTTTCCTGACTTACCAGTTTTAGTGAAAAGTTAAACAGGATTAAGTTCAATGTACTTCATCGAAGAGTGTAACTTTGTAACTCGAACGAGTGTAATTCTGTTTCGACCAGTCACTTATCGATCAGGTGTAAATTACTGTTTTACGCGATGCACTGCACGATATAGAACACCGAGCTTATATCACCATACGCTCATTAGAAAGCTTCACGGTTTCAACTTGTGTCTACAACCTTCGGAGATGATATCAACCGTTATACAATCATCGCTGCAGAAATGCACCTCGAGACTCAGGCATTACTTGTTACTTCAGTGAATATGACAAGCGTCACGAGTGACAAAAAAACCGACTTCAAAACCAAACTACTCGCCCGATTTTGATGAAATTTATATGGGACCAATCTGAAAGTATACCCTTTCGAATAAAAAAAGAATTTTCCAAATCGGTTTATAAATAACGGTTTATAAATATAGTCGGTTAAAAACACCTCAAACTGAATCCATTCAACGGATCATCAACGGTGTAATTTTATAACCGGAAAAGTTTCTATAATGGCTTTTCGCGAGCTCTTTTAGAAACGTTTTTACATCACTTTTACAGCGACTAGGAAATTTCCTCAAATTGAATAGCGAGCAGCAGGGTAATCGGTTCCAAATTATGGCTGGGGGTAAGGCTGACATTTTGATTCCAGCATGCAAATGGAATTTGAATGAAAATATAGTTCGTAAAAACCGAGAACTTTTTCTGTATCTCTGAAAGTTTTCCCCGAAAAAAAGAGAAAAACAACCCCGAATTATTTACCCTAACTTATCTCGGCCGAGTTTACCCTGCCCTTAATCTCGAGGAGGATCTGTCGCTCACACGAATCTCATTCGGCATCGGATATTCCGCCCTTGCTGATCGCGTGACGAAACTTCAGACGGTGCCAAACGGCCCAACATGGTCGGTACGATTTATCTTTTTGATTTATTCATCACTAAATCTGCGGTTGTTTGTTTCACTCATGTCTCAAGCAGTCCAGCAGTCATATTCGGACGAGCTTTGACCTGAAGGATGTATTCGGAGCTTGCAATTTGTTTTCTATTTTTCAAACGAGTGACGGGGCGCGAGATATGAGCTGCGTTTTAATTGAAACGATCAATTACTCCAGCTGACAGCTGAGCTCTGCAGAACAGGCTTTATATAGGCCAAGAATATCCCTTGGTCGAACTCAGAGCTGTTGACGCGTCGATATCTGATACAACTACCATGAATATTTATTGTTCGATAGAAAAAAGAAAAAGAAAGCTCCTCGAATCGGTATAGCTTTAAATAAAACGAGTGGGTTTCGGCTGACTAGGAGCCAGCCTTTGAACTTCCCGTTATTTAGGGGATGTTTCCAGTTATTTGGAATTTTGCAAATGTGACCTCAGATTCTTGATCGACGTTTCAAAACACCTTCGAGTAACAATTTTTATGAGATTTCGAATCTCTTTAGGTTTTCCCCGGCAAATTCGATTCGCCATTTTGAATTTCGCAAATCTGACTTCAAATTCGTGATCAGCGACCCAAAACCAAACCATGTGGTACGAAATACATTCGAATCAGTTGATCAGTTCTCAAGATATCGTCATTTTCATTTTATCTTTTGGAATTCCGCTGTTCAAATAATTCCGAAAGTACTGAACCGATCAAAGTCAGAATCTAATCAGTTTCTCAGGATGATTACGATAACAGAGAAAGGGGAAGTTAAAAAAAAAAATCTTTGTCAATTATCAAATCCATATTCTTCCATCTCGTGATATAAAACCGTGAGAATATCTTCCGTGAATGAAGTGTGACGTATTTGTTAGGGGAGGGGCTGAGGTAGTGTGTAACGAGTGTTCTCTAGTATTTTTCGTTGTACTCGCATGTCTGATGAAAATAGCGAATGTATATAAGGTGTATTGAAAAAAGCACGATATACGATAATGTTATCATATGCAAAACAGTTTTCATCACTATAGATTATTCGCATAATAAAACCTCCCCTGCTCGACCGCAGTGCGTGTCAGCTGTTGCGATACGTGTACCAAGAGATTTACTCCGCAAGGCTTATACCGCAGTAGCACATGGACTCGGGAAAATTATGGAACTAGCTAAAACTGGCATAGAACCGTACGTCTGTACCCAAAGAAGGTTTGTTTACAAATCAGCGGTTCGATAATCGGACTGGTCAACAAAAAATTCATTAACACTCTCGAATAATCTTCTACACATGAACTGCGTTGGATCCGAGTGGTCAAAAGCAGGAACTGATCACAGTCCCTCCCATGCAGATTTCTAGAGAAGTCTCATTCTCCGGGGTGACGGTGGATGAAGTTGGGAAATAAATCGCGGTATTTGAGTTTGAAAATCCATTGATGACAGACCTACCGGCATTGTTGGGTACCCAGGATCAAAAGGGTTGAGTTATTCGTCGATCCTGCAGCACCGCACTCTCCTACGGTCTGCATTCTGTCATGTTATCTCTGATATCTTGATCGAACGCTATTTTCTTCCACACTGTAAATTCGTCGATTGTATTTTGTGGCGGATGTTTCACAGAACGTTTGGACCGAAAAACTAATATCCGGAGTGTCTCATCTCCCGCATAGCGCGATTACCGCGACGGGCATCGCCACTTCCGGTTCCAATCTGTGTATCTTTCTCCCTCTCTTATTATTATTATCTCGACGACAAAGGTACTTTTTGACTGCGAAAGACGACGACCGTTACTCGCCCACCACCCGGTCGTCACTCTTCGAATGGCGAGTGGAGTCGCTAGGCGGTATAGGGCGCCGCGACGGACGGCGTCCCGAAACTCCGCATCCGGCGCAAGCGCCACGCCGCCCGATCGATCGACACCCCTGTGTTCGCGGTGGTGCGATGCGTTCTTGCGGAGTCCTCGGAGTCCTAGGGGTGCCTTCCTTCGCGAACGAATAGGAGGTGAGGAAGAGATTAGAGAAAAAAAAGGGAACCAGGAACCAGTCTCTTCCGGTCACGAGAACAAGACCTTTCAGAAATCTCTTCGGGTCTCAAATCTTCCTTTATTCTTGATGAAATTCTGATTCGCGGGACGGACTTGAGCCCCCGAGGAATAATTATATTGGTCTGATTATACGGAGCCGATATTCTCAAGCCACTGCTCTTAGCGGAAATACGATCCTCTTGGTTCACTTACCGCATTCTATCCACCTGAGGGAGAGATGTTAGTTTTAGATGCTCCGGTACTCAGGGTTCTGAAGGGAATAGGAGTACAGCTGAATTAATGAACCTGATTCAAGAGGCGATGCGTTTGACGCTATAAAATGAGGAAAAGTACGACAATAGCCGTTCTTCACTTATCCTGAAATAACCTGAAATAACCTGAAGAATAAAGAAATCATTTTCGACTCGGTACTCTTTCACTTAGGTTTTCACTGAAAATATGGGATCAGTGAAGTTGATCATTGAATTTAATCAAATGAAGTATCTTTATTAAAAGAAGAAGAAGAATAATAATGTTGTGATTCATTCAAGTGTAAAAAATTAGTTTCGTTACATGTTCACGAGAGTTGTTCGTCATTTGGAACAACCGACCCTCGACAATGTTTGAAAATTCCTATTTTACAAACATTTCCACCGCTCCGCACATTCTGGTTTGTCCCGAAGCGTGAATAACTTCATTCGGCTTCTTTTCAGCTCCGTATATAGCACGGAAACGAGTCGTCACCTCGTGACGTTTTCGTATTTTATTCTACCCGGAGTGCGGGAATCTCGTCTGTGGAAAAAACCGGTATTTCATTTTTCATGTAAAACACAAATGGCTGATAAATTCGACAAACGATAATAGAGGAAACGAAGTGATAAAACGTCATCATCTACCAGACGATAGTTATTTTGTGATATGTACCTTCGGTGAAAATACCGTTGAGCGTGGGCGTAGTTCTGAAGTGTTTCGTCAACGATTTATCAAAGCCCTCGAGAGTTTCCTGGACCTCGTGGTTCCAATTCCAGAATATTAACATCTGTTTTCTAGACTCCATATCACTTTCGAGATGCTTGAGGTTCTTAGCAACAGTTGCATCGATGCGATGAACGTGACGTCCGTCAAGAACAACCGGAAGAGTTCCTCCCCTCGTTTCGCATCTTGATAATGATGATAAAAACAAATTTATCGATTATCTGATATTTGGGGTAAAAAACTGATATTAGGGTATCAAATATTGAAGCGAGTATAAACTCGACCCAAGCCAAGATTATATCGCGTCGACCCCTTGACGGGACCATCGACAGTTTCAACTCTGACCTCCTTACCCTAAACTCGACGTATAACATTTTATGCATCGTCGGAATTTGATTTTTATTCGACAAAGAAGAAGAAGAAGAAGAAGAAGCAGAAAATCACTGAAAATCAGATTTTTCGCTTATTCTCGATTCTGTAGAAATAAGTATACGAGATACGGTATTTCGCCTCGTATATTAATAAAGTAACTCGATCCAACATCTCTATTTGCAGTATAAATCTAAAAAAGAACGTTAACGACCATTTTTGTGCCATGTAAGTATTCTGCACCTATATAATAATCGCCCGGTTTTATCTCGTTTCCATTAACTCGTATATTGTTAGCTTCACTTTTTTCTTCTTTTTCTTTATCATACTATTATTATCATTGACCTCCGATATACTTTTCGACTAAAAATTACGACTAAGCGAACCTCTGAGTAACCAGGGTTTTATTGTACCGAACGAAACGACGCTATTGTGTGTAGTCAGCCCGGAAATATTATATTCACGCGGGGTTAAAAAAGAAGAGAAGAAAAAAAAACGTTTCCCTCTAACGAGAGTGCAAAAGAAAACCTTGCGATAACAGTGCTTCGATTTTATAAAGAACGTATTTCGATTTTATGAAGAATACTAATTTCGATTTTATGAAGAACTTATTTAGATTTTATAAAGAACGTATTCCGATTTTTAGAATCCATTTCGATTTTATGAAGAACTTATTTAGATTTTATAAAACTTCTTCGATTTTATAAAGAACGTATTTCGATTTAATGAAGAAATACTAATTTAGAACTTATAAAGAACGTATTTCGATTTAATGAAGAAATACTAATTTAGAACTTATAAAGAACGTATTTAGATTTTATAAGGACGGATTTCGATTTTATAGAGAAGTACTTGTTAAGATTTTATAAAGAACTCAATTCGATTTCGTAAATAACGTACTTATATGTTATAAAGAACGTATTTCGATTTCATGAAGAACGTATTTAGATTTTATAAGGAACGTATTTCGATTTTATAAAGAAGTACTTATTCAGATTTTATAAAGAACTCAATTCGACTTCGTAATTAACGTATTTAGATGTTATAAAGAACGTATTTCGATTTCATAAAGAAATACGTATTTAGATTTTATAAAGGAACTATTTCGATGTTATAGAAGTACTTGTTCAGATTTTATAAAGAACTCAATTCGATTTCGTAAATAACGTACTTATATGTTATAAAGAACGTATTTCGATTTCATAAAGAACGTATTTAGATTTTATAAGGACGGATTTCGATTTTATAGAGAAGTACTTGTTAAGATTTTATAAAGAACTCAATTCGATTTCGTAAATAACGTACTTATATGTTATAAAGAACGTATTTCGATTTCATGAAGAACGTATTTAGATTTTATAAGGAACGTATTTCGATTTTATAAAGAAGTACTTATTCAGATTTTATAAAGAACTCAATTCGACTTCGTAATTAACGTATTTAGATGTTATAAAGAACGTATTTCGATTTCATAAAGAAATACGTATTTAGATTTTATAAAGGAACTATTTCGATGTCACGAAGAATGTATTTCGATTTCATATAGAGCATATTTAGATGTCATGAAGAACGTATGTCGATTTTGTAATTGACATATTTCGATTTCTTGAAGAACGTATTTCGATTTTATAAAGAATGTATTTCAGTCATTGATCTTGAAAAGTTTAATTAAATTATTGAAACTTTTTACCTTGCTATAACTTCCTCTCGGAGATATTCAGCAGCGGGAAAACTCAGGGACTGTCTAGGTGTTATCAGAAGAATTGAAACACCGTCGACGAATTCTTCTTCAACGATAACACCGGGCCTCGCGGTAAAATATAGAAGGAGTATTATGTTCACTAAGATACCGACAATCATTCCGTATTCGAGACTCAGGAATACGCAGAAGACCAAAGTCATAGTCAACGGGATCAAATCGATTTCTGAAAACGAGATTAGCTTCTTGATCTTGATTCTGTAAATCGTTGGATAAAAGTTGAATAGTTTTTTTTTTTTTTTTAACGAAAGAATGAAAGTGTTATTTCATTATCATCGTTCAACACGTAACCAAGTTACAGACGTTGGTGAGAATACGATTGAGAAAATTGATAAGAAGCGATTAATTCAGAGCGAAATAATTCTCGTATTTGCATACGATCGTAATGAGAAATCAATGAATGAAAAAAAAAAATTGTTCGTTTGCAGTCTCATACGTTTGAAATACATATGCATTATTCATACGGTAAAAGCAAACGACGAATGACTTTGTGGAATATGTAAAATCAGATAAAAGTCACCGCTAACAACTCTCAATCTCTCAAAGGCTCGTGAAGTATATGGGGTACGATTATTCACTCTTGACAATCCGATAAAAGAGAATGAAAAAGAAAAAATTGTGTAATAAAATCCAAAGTTCTGCAAGACACTCACTTTTGGTCCTCCAGAGTAGTCTGAAGGTCTGAAACTCCAGCATGTAGTACATGGCGACTATTATTACCGCAGCTAGGGTCGCTTTGGGAATGAATTCAAAGGTTGAGGTCAGCAGGCCACAGGCCAAAAGCACCAGAGCGCCGGTGACGATTCCTCCCATTTGCGTTTGTACCCCCGACGCATTGTTGACGGCTGTCCGTGTGAAACTTCCGGTAGTCGGCATAGACCGGACGAAACTACCTAGGATATTGGCGACTCCGAGGGCGATCATTTCCTGAGTCGCATCGAGGGACCGTCCCTTGGCTAAAACCGTGGATCGGTTAAAAACACTATTTTTTTTAGCATTGTCAGCATTGATATATATATACTCCTATGAACCAAAAATGAGAAAACAGGTGACATTTTCAATGCCTTCAGAGGGTTGCGTTACACACAAGGTCTGGAGATTTGTTTTTTAAACAATTTTCAGTGATCCCACTCACCGAAGGCCTTCGCGATAGCGATGCTCTCAAGTATGGCTATCAGAGGAACGGATATCAGACTTGTTCCGAGTCTGTTCGTGAATTCGAGGAAGTTGTAAGTCTGGTTGTTGAAAGTCGTCGAAAACGGGGGCAAACCGAACGGCGGAAGACCTCCGGTTATTGTACCGGTCAGTTTGAAGGGCTCTATGCCATTCGCGTAGAGCACATAGGCGAGTATCGTAGCCACTATGACGACTATCGCGTTTCTAGCCAAGCAGCAGACCCACATGGTCTTCTGCCAGCCGGTTCCGGTCCGGCTGCCTCGCAGTTGCTGCGAGTATAATCGGTCAGTAAAGAAAAATTAATACAGCTGCACCACCTGTTGGATGCTGGACAGTCCGGTTGCTCAAATTTATTCTAGGTATAGTCTATAAATCCCACATCTCCTAGGGCGGAAACACTTCCGGACTCGGAGAGAATATAGATCGCAGGTCTCATTACCTTCAGACCCACAAGCATCAGGATCGAGCCGAATCCCAGCAGAGTATCCCAGAGACTGACGTTCTTCAAGTTTCCAAACACCGCCGTGAGAGAGTCGATGAAGCCGTTTCCACTTCCGGTCAAACCGAGCAAAGACTTCAACTGGGACGCGGCTATGGTTATAGCGGCGGCGTTCGTGAAGCCGCAAGTAACCGGCATGCTTATGAAATCCACGAGGAATCCAAGGTGCAAAAGACCCAGGAGGAGGATCACACATCCCATCAGAAAACACAAGAGCACCTGTTGGGGTAGGGTGCGATTGGACTCAATCACCTTATCCGGTGTATCGATGTCAAGTGATCTTATCTTAGATCCGAGATATGAAGCCTGCACTTACTGCACCGTCCTCTCCGAGCTTCGCGACGTATTCCTGCGCCATCAGCGCCATTATCGCAGTCGGTCCGATGGTGACGTCCTTGCTGCCACCGAGTATCAGGTACGCGAAGCATCCCATGAACCCGCTGTAGAGTCCGTACTGAAATTGAATAGAAGTTGGGTTTCATTCATTTCACACGCTGTATGAATTCAGCCGAGCGAGATCTACGATAAGTTTTAGTTTTATGCGATTGAACCAGCGCGACGTCTGATCGTAGGCTGGTTTTATCTGGCAACGATGATTAATGCGGGCGCGGAAATTAACGAACTGGAGGGATACACGACCTGGGCAGGAAGTCCGGCAACTACGGCGTACGCGATTCCTTGGGGAATCGCCGTCAAACCAACGGTGAAACCGGCTAAGCAGTCCTGCATCAATTTACTCCAAGTGTAAAGAGGCAGCCATGCTGTTATCGGTAGACGCCGACGGAGTAAATCCCTCGGTTTACCTCTTGGCGAATTCATTTCCCCACCTGCAATGCGGAAAAATCATCGTTCTAAATTCAGCGCAATTTTTTATCAACCGTGACTCTGCCGGATTATTATTCGAGTATCATAAATTAACGTTTCGGATTGGATTGAGACACTTGTTATTTCTCGTTATCTTGGAGTTATTTACTCTATAAAAGAGCGAGGATGGGATCAGCATGCATACTTTCTTGATTGTTTAAGCCACCGACCATCGCATTGAATAACTTTGTATTTTTAATCAGCTCTCTCTCGATAATGTAATTATCGGTGAATAACGCGTAATTTTTCTCTCCTTGGTCTACTTAATCAAGATTTTAATTTGATAAAATTTTATAGATCTGATATAAAGCTGCCCGAATTGATATCGTCAGCCTTCAAAATTGTCATTGTCACAAAAATTGATTCTTTTTTTGTCTTTCCGCTACCGATTTTCTTCTGAAAAATATTTCTCTTTCTCATTTTGCTATCGATTTTCATTACAGCAGCTCTCATCTTCTAATGAAATTTATATTATTAGGTAATATAAATAATATTTCGTATAAATTTATAGTATATTATTATTATAGGCAAGAGCCGATTTAGCCAAATCCGTTGGAAGTAATTACTTTGGGCGAATTCAATTAATATTCTGTATAACGCATGACATGGATATGGAATTAATTAGCCAGACCTCGGAATACTCCACAGATGTGCTAATTATCGCTTGTTAAACCTCGAGGCGAAACTCGAGATCCGAAATCAGCCAATTCCCACCGCACTTATGAAATCAATTCTGAATGGTCGAGATTTTTTTTTCAACTCTCTTTCTCTTCAGTTTATAAAGGAATTATACCTTCGTTCTAAAATCTGGGTAAAACTTCCCAAAAATTTCCGATCCTCAAATTGTTATCGGATAAATTCCGAGTAGAATGCATGTATTCGAGTTTTTAGAACGTTCAACGAATTTTCCGGATACGATGAGGACGAAAAGGTTTCTTTTGGCGCAATTTATCCATTAAAATAACACTTTTACCTCCAACCCCAGCCGCAGTGATAACGTTTCGTATTTTCATTATCGCTTTATAGTCGAGGTTCAAGCCCGGCTACAAGAACTCCGATAAACTCTCCGACTATAACAGCTGTGTCACTTCAACGATTCACTGAGAACTCCGGATGAAAAGCAGTCGGTCGAGACTTTACAGCCGAAACTCGAACACTTCACCCCGTATCACGTCTTTAGCGCGGGCTTGGCGATAAAAACAAAATAATAAGGCAGACATTTACATTACGATTCCTTCAGCGATGCCATGTATTCAACACTCGGCGTCATGACAATAGGAAATTACATGGGTGCTATTAAAATTCCGAACCGCGTCCAAAACACGCTCGTGTGTTCAGTTGGATCGTAATTTTGATAAGGGTTCAAATCGTGACACTCCGCTTCAGCTCTGGTCCGATAACTGCCGATCGTCGGATCGATCGATTGGCTATTTGTTGTTAGATAGTGAAATAGCTACACTTTGAGAGTCAATCACGAGTACACTGGCTCAAGATTGCAACTGATTGAGTAAAAAAAAAAACGAGCGATAAAGTGAGAGATGATAAAATCATTTGTTCGTCAAAATTGACACTTTTGGATCGAGACATTTTATTTGTTGTCTGAATCAGCTGTTTTTCTTTTCTTTTTCTTTTTTGTTTTCTCTTTATCAGAAGGCCTAGTTTTCTTCTCTGTGATAACATTGTAAAAGGCAGTCGTAAACGAAGGCGGATGAGGAAATTTTCTTCGAAGGGTTTCGAAATGGCTAATAACGCGGCTGAATGAACTCCGGATAAACTTTATGACGTCGCTATCCCAAATACCGAAGTCCGAAACGCGAGAGTACATCAACGTAAGAAAACAACGGGATAAAAAAAAGATTGACCGCGTTATCTGTTCTCAATGATAATTCACGGCGGACTATACATGGGGCATTCCATACGTAAACGCAACCAATGATTTTCCCTCACCATTTTTCATTCGCTTTACGATTTCCCATATGATTTTTCGACCTCAAAAAAGCACTCTTAAATTTTTTCATATTTAAAATTTGAAAATCATTGATCGAGTTGTCATGGAATTCTTCTTCATACTTTGAATCATTTTCCAAGAGCAATTGACCCAAAGACGAAATACTCACTCGTGGGGACTGCGGTGTAGGTCATTTTCTACCTCACTTGTCACACGGAAGGGTTACCAGATTCCCTTGATAAGAACAAATGACACAAACAGCAGTCCGATGGTGAGACCTCCCGATTAGAGGACGGAGGATTTTATACGGAGATATTGTAGCCAGCAAGTGGTCGAAGCTGCAAGTGTGTGACATCGTACTTTTTTAATTATCACAGAATTTTATTTTCAAACAAGCTGATGTATTCGCAGCACTTGTAATTACAAACGAGTGTAACTAACAGTAAATTGTTTAAAATTTAAACAGCTGCGCTCGTGGCTCCCGCGGCGCAATACTCCGAGCTACAATTCCGTTGATTATATTTCATTTTTTCACGGACATCGTGCCGATACCGAGAGACCGAAAGATGCTTTTGTACTCTGTTCATCATCTGAAGCCAAGAGGGAATAGGAAATCGCTAAATACGGCTTATGAACCACATAACATGGGTAATACACGTCGGACCGGACATTGTTCTGTACCGCGATGATACCAATTGCGAGATTGACGAGGTTGAAGTAAGTTTCTACATTCGTGACCCACAAATTTCAGTCAGGATGGGTATAATTTGAACAAAATCATCGTTCACCGTTACCATGACACTTGACACAACGTTGGATCCGTAATTGTCCTCAATTTTCATGAAATCACAATCGTCAACTGAAAACAATCGCTTGCACCATCTTTTCATTACGCATCTTGCGAAATTCATGCGAAATCGGTGAACTGACATTATGAACCACTGAAATTCCCTGAAGTGTTGAGTGACTTTTTTCATGTCTTCTCCTCGTGCAACATGTGGCTGGTATTCTCAGATTGTGACCGATCCAAATGTATGGTTAATCTGTCAGATTGTTACCGATCATCTATCTGTCAGACTTAGATTTTTTTAGATCGAATTCGAATCAAAATGTGACAGATACAAATATACTGCATAAGAAAAAAAAATGAACCAAGAACGAGAAAACAGGTGACATGTTCGATGCCTTCAGAGGCTTGCGCGACATATGAGTGTCATGGTGGTATTGACAGATATTAGCAACGTATTTGATTAACCTAAGAAATTATTTACACATCTGTAAGATACTAAAAAAAAAAGTTAATCACAGAGAGCCAAATTATTCGCCTGTGCCCTACTTTCCGAAAGAACTGATAATACTACAAACGAAATTGACGATGCCATGAATAGGGAGTATATAGTATAGTTCTATAGTTCATCCAAACGAAGAATTATGTCAGGGATGGCAAAAAAATTCACCCATTTTCATTCCTGCGAAAGATGGACTCGGAGTCTATTCACCGGCTAATCACTGTACCCATGCCTCTGTACTGACCTATGAAATCTTTTGCAGTTAACAATCTCCGAGCGTCATACGTTACATATACGCGCTGATTAAAGTTTTCGCGAAGACTGAAGAATCATTCCGAGTGCCATAAAACTATGAAGAAGATCCGATCGATGATACCGATACACTTTGATCTCTGTGTAACCATAACTCGTCGAATCTGACATGAGCAAATGTTATCGGCTCTGAAACGTGGAACAATTTTATCGGGGCTAATGAAAATAGCGGATATCCCGTTATTGCTGTAGCCCATTGTCAGAACAGTGGGCATAGATAAGAAGGTATGCAATGTTGTTACACACAATGGATCGCGACAAGTAATACATAAGGTGTTACATAAACTCGGTATGTATACTTGCTGCACGTATTTCTAACAGTCCTTGAACAACATTTGCTGAATGTCTGGTGTATAACATATCGGTAAAAAGCTAGACCATATACCGTTCGGCGAAGATATATCGTGTACCCCCCATGCAACGTACGCGAGCACCTCACATGAGGCGTTATTTGTGTCGGTCTCATTCTCTCCCACGATTCGCTATGATCGTCCTTGGATGTATCTTGTCTTTTATCGCAATTAACATATACTTTTTGTATGTTAAAATTAAATTTTTTCAATATTTCAATATTCATATAACGGTTTGGAAAATTCGAAATCATTCGGAAATTTCATTGCCAATTATGCTAAATTGAATGTTTTGAGAATTCGGCTGAATACTTGTATAATATGAAGATTTATGATAATTTCATTCAAAAATCGGTTTCCCCTGCTACAATAATTGCCGAATCGGATCACAAGATATTGCAGAATGAACCAAAAAATGATAATTTTACGCCATTAATTGGATGGACTATTAATAATCGACTGAAATAGTACTTTTGTCACTAAAAACTAGGAAAGAATCATAGTACGTTTTGAATATCCAAAACAGTTTCATAAATTTAATAGAACCAATCAATATTGAGATACAGTGATTGGAAACTCGGTATGTTTTTTCAATATTAAGACACAAATTTGAAGATATTTTCAACAGACTGTGTACAAAAATAAAAATAAAAATAGTTCCCATTATTTCCGAGTTACGTGTGTGTACCGTCGTTGTTACGTCGAGTTGACGAATGCACAACAGGTCCTTGATGAATAAAATAGACCCTCGACCGTGCATAAAACACTCGCAGAGCACGCTATCATTAATCGATCTATGCAAAATCACGAACGTAGGAAGAAAGAATTGCGACAATGCCATTCCACAATCTAATCTCAGGTGTTTGAATGTGTGCCTCTATACTATAGCAGCTTGTCATTGTGTTTGACGAAGCGTTCACCTTAACTCCTGCTGTAACAATCCTTTGCTTATTGGTCCATTAGACAGAATGTCATGGATGGAGAACGGAGATCAGAGCCCAACTAGAGTGTCGTGATATATATTCAGTACCCTAGAGTGAATGAGAGCCAGTATTGAACTGGTCAATGTCACGGCTGCCGTGCGGTGTCCTGTGTTCTTAGTTTGATACAACCAAACGAGAATCGAAAAAATTCAACCGAATAGAAGTACACAAACAATGGAAATCGATAATTAATTATTGATATTCAATTGCTGCTTAAAATCAGTACAGTTCGAAAGTTCTCAGCGACTCAATAGTTTCGTGTATCAAATGTGCGCAATCGATCTAGTTAATTGAGTTGTTGATACAAGTTCGAGTATTCAGTATTCCTGAAGGATCTCAATTTTATCCCGATATTTACGAAGACGAAGGAGATAACCAACCGATTACGAGGTATGGAATTATACACAGTTCAAAAAAGAAATCTGTGTTCCGGTGGACTTTTTTTTGTCCTGTTACGGGTTTTCTAGTCAAAAATAACATTGAAAATCGCCTGTAACGTGTTGAATATGAACAGAAAAAGTGTGTGGAATTGTGAAGTTCATATGACGTAGATTTTCTTTTCAAAATAGCCAAAATTACTTTTCCTGTTTATTATGAAAGTAGGAATAACGAACAGATTCATTCAGTGAAAGTTGGACATTAATCGAATCTGTCAAATTGACAGAAATATTTCTGTGCTCTTTCCGGGACACGAGAAAGACGTTAAAATTGATTGAAATTACCAACTGTGTATGAATTGAAAAAAAAAAGTGTTCGCAGTCGGTAGGACTCGAACCTACGCTCCCAGAGGGAATCTGATTTCTAGTCAGACGCCTTAACCACTCGGCCACGACTGCTGCTTGAACACATTCACCACATGTCCCTTGATTCGAGCACTTTTCAAACGAAATAACTGGTGAAACCAGTTCGAGCCGTTGAAGTTGAAAGGCAAACACAGACCTCACAGCTGTTCGTGTCGGGCGTTTTATTCATTCGAACGTGCCAATGGGTTCGATACTCACTCGCTCTTCTCAACGGTGTCCTTTCGTCCATGTCTCTTCCCGCAGGGAATGTTGCAATTGGCTATAAACAAATCGTGTAATATTTTCTGGCAATAAAATTCCACACAGTTTCGGAGCAGTAAACTGGACACGTTGCAGTCACTGAACGACAACTTCCGCGCTATGCGCTCTGAATTTAACAATGCGATGTGGTAATCGGAAACTCATTCGCAGTTCATCGTTATCGGCGTTAATTGTAAGATAGAAGCTTGGAATGAATCAAAAAGTCCCTCTATGCGATCGTGCCACACAAATGACTAGTTTTGTCTCTAATACCAAAATTTCAAAGTTGAATAACTTTTACAATTTTTAATATTTTCGGCTGAAATTTGTTGTGCCCGTTCAGTTTACTGTCCCGAACAATCGGTCGTGGCAGATTTTTTTATATCCCACTTTGAGCAGCGTACGTAAATTCGTCGAGGTTCAAATCTGGTTTTCCCGCCTTGGGCTGTACAACATGTTTTTTGAAACACAAAACAGCGTTCATTAAAAAATAGACAGCAGATCAGTTCTAGGGTTGGAACATTTTCACTAATTCGTCACTCGTTATACAACGGCAATTTATTTCTCGTTGAATTAACGTTTACTTCTCGTTAACGTGACATTCTATTACCACGTGAGTACGTAAAACTGACGGTGTGTCAGTTTGTCGAGATATACAATAGCTATTGCTGTAGTACCAATTTGCCCTCAATTTCCGTGTATAAATAATCGCGTTCTGAGCCATATTGACAACAAGAACGGTACGAATCACGGTAACACAACACCAGTTTCATGGGGACGTGGATAATTTCGCAGTTGCACTAGCTTCGAGCTTAACATTCGGAATTATTATACACCGCGATGGCTGAAGCATCGCGCTTGACCAGCGTAGCATCGCAAGTAATTGGCAATCATGCTGGTCGAGACTGTGTCGCAAGTTGCCAATCGGCAGGAGCAATGTGGAAATTATCGTGTCGTGGTCGAAGAATACCGAAAAATGTCAAAAGATGTCGGAACATGTTGGAGAATGACGAACATGTCGGAAAATGACGGTTGGGAAATTTTGAGAGATGTCAAGAGATCGTCATGAAAAGAAAATGTGGCCTTAGTCATCTTCACTGATGGTAATGACCCCCCGCTATCCGTTTTCTGCTATTCTACTGAAATTTTCCACTTCCTGAATGAAAAAAGAACCATAATTATTAGTAACTATACTAGAAATCTGCTAGTCTGCTGAAATGTTTGTTCAAGCCAACGAATATTCGAACAATTATTCAGTTGCATCGACTAATCATTGATTGCCTATTCCGCAGCCCGTGATCTCATCGTCAGATTCATTTTCATGCATGGTGTTCAAGCTTGTCCTGTTCAGTGTTCCCCATTTCAAACAAGCTTGACAAATATGCTTTGGGTCCGACTCTTCACCGTGTTTTTACACTGAGATGAAATAAGTCGGAGCCAAGTGTCTCAATTTTACGTCCCAGTAGTAGAATTACAAGTTTTCAATCACTTTTCAATGACTGAGGAGTGTCATTCTTGACTTTGTTGAATACATTTTCATTACCGCACGATTGTGACTCACATATGTGCTTCATTTATTCTTTTTTCTGAAAAAACCTCGTCATCAAAAACATGATATTCTCCGTTCATAAACCACAATTTGATTTTCATTAAACTAGCAAATTTGATTATCGTCAAACCATTTTGTCCACCTACGTTAAGTGAAATTGTATCAACTGGCACAAAGTGGTGATAACAGAAATCATAAGCTTAATTTTTACACGTTATACACGTCAGTGTTGTTCAGGAAATATTTTACAAATCAGTTTGAAAAAAAAAGATCAAACATTTTCCATTTTCGTTATCAGTGAAGCTGTTTTCTAGGAGAAAGTAATTTCATAAATATCTTCAACATGTTATTTCTATCGAGACCCACTTTCTTTCTTAGTTTTTAATTTTTTAATAAAGAGTGATAAAAAAAATCTAACCGAAGAATGAAAAAATAATGATTGAAAAAATGAAAAAAGGGTTCGACGAGGATGGGATTCGAACCCACGCGTGCGGAGCACATTGGATTAGCAGTCCAACGCCTTAACCACTCGGCCACCTCGTCCGATGATGTTCAATTTTTTGCTGAAATAATTCAAGGTCGAATCTAGAGAAGGAAAACGATCGATGCATAGTTCAAATTTCTCATAACGAAATGACCCTGAACTTTCAAATAGAGAATTAGACACGACTTTGTACGATTTCGATTACGTACATTTCACACGTGATTATTATTCTCTCTCTCTCTCTCTCTCTTGAATGTGTAAAAGTATCTTATCATAAAGAATCGATCGATACACAATTAATAACAACGGAATTATGCTTATAATTAAAGACTATTCTATGGGTTCAAAGTATGCGTCTGCGTCAACGTAATTATAATTCAAATAAAACAAATTTATATATGCAGATAAACGTTTGCGGGGTAATTGTGTGTAACATTTAACGGTTATTCGAATAGTCAACAAGCGAAAGGCGTGGGTATAATAACAGAGCCGAAAATAGACAAGTACGAGTGCTAATGTTGAAATTTGCACGTTTTTAATCGACGTGTTACTTTTCGATTTCATTCAGGATCTTTGTGCCGCGTATATATACGCAGACTTTTACATCGTGAATTTAATCGTCGAGTGTCAATCACTCTCTCTTTCTCTGTGTTCACAACGAACACAAAGAAATTCATACACTGACCGCGCTCTTATCCACACGATGCGATATTATATGTACTATCGGCTTCTCTGTAACTTCTGCACGTGTTATACCCAACGATATCAAAGGCCATTCCATATTGCTATAAACGACAAAATATTGTCGCTCAATTTAACGCGTATACACGAGGAAAGTTAAACAAAAATATTTTGTAAAAGTCTCCAGACCTTGTGTGACTCTAACGCAAGCCTCTGAAGGCATTGAAAATGTCACCTGTTTTCTCCTTCTTGGTTCATTTTGTTTTCATATACCTGTATCTGTCACATTTTGATTCGAATTCGATCTAAAAAAATTCTAAGTCTGACAGATCGATGATCGGTAACAATCTGACACATCGACCTTTTGCCATCTTTTGTCTTTTTCAAACTTTTTTCATCCGCATTGTTGTTACTTCCGTAACGCATTTTTGTTGCATATTTTTAACAGTCGATCCCCTATACCTCGCTTATACCTCGCAAATAGAAGCATTTTCGATCCGTTCGATATTTCCTTCAATTTTGTTTCAATTGAGAAAAGAAAAAATATGACTTTTTTTTTGCAAACTACTCATATATGAAATTTAGAAAAAAAATACCCGCTAAATCCTAATTGGGTCTTAGCGCACTTTGTTTGGCCCCTAAAGCTATAAGGCATATTTCTAGAATACTAGCTATCCTGTGTAGGCCATAATAACATACTCGTAGATAGGTTCACGTGCTCTAGAAGAATTACGTAACGAAAGGTCTAGCGATCGAAGCAAAGTATTTTGTGTTATTATGATATCATGATTTGTTTTAATGACGAAATTTCGGTTAAATTACCGCGAATCAATGCTTAATTTATTCAACTTATTATGCAAACATTATTACAAATATTCGTATATCAATTATCGAGTCCGAATGATACATTATCGTGTATAAGATTAGCCACGCGTTTCTTTCGCGTTATCTTGGCTACTTTTTAGGGTCAATTTCAGTCAGAGATTAGATTTGGCTGGTTGAATAAACGCGTGAATAAATAGAGTGGAAAACATTTGTTGAACTGATCGCAGATTCGCTCGACATCCATGAAGGCGCCGTGGCTTAGTTGGTTAAAGCGCCTGTCTAGTAAACAGGAGATCGGGGGTTCGAATCCCCCCGGGGCCTTTGGATCGGTAACATTTTTTGCTGTTTTTAAAATCACTTTATCCTTCATATTCTATCGCATGTTCGACTATCTTGGTCAATACTTGAAACAAAAAGTGTGAAATATCGATAAACAAATTTTGCAATGATTAAAAGCAAAAAAGTCCCTCCGTCGCGTATAATCGAGTGTCTGAGGGGTTCCTAATATTATTTTAATTGGGATTATCTTGTCGGCGACACACGACTGAACATGCGCGTGTTTTTTTTTTTTTTTTTATTCATTATTATTCAGTGTTGTGTGGTTCAAATTGCCGCATGACGTAAGAACGAATTTTTCTATCATTGTGGAAGTGTCGTGACTGCAGAAGTGAACAGTGAACGGAAGTTGAGTGGTAAAGTGAATTTTCAAAGAACTCGTTTGAAACAATACTTTTGATTATTTTCAGGTATACAGAACGACTCATTGCGTGATGTAATAACGTATTTCGATTACTTTCAACGTGTCGCACCGATAATCTAAATTATTTTGAAATACACAGAATATGTGTGGTTGACTTTGAAAAGCAAAAATAGAGAAATTGATTTAACAAAATGTTTCTTTTGCTTTTCTTCCCAAATTCTAAGGTGTATGGCGTACCTGTAACATACCTTGTCTATGGTTTTCTTGGGACTTCGCTGTACCGAAGCTCTACGGAATTTGCAAGTCAAAAAGATTGTGAAGCGTTCACGTGCTGTTCCTTTTTTGGATTTCTTTTTCTTTTGCGGCACTTATGCCGGTACAATACCATTCGCATTTCAATTAACTCCACATTCCGCATAAAGGATGAAGGATAAAGAATTTTAATAAACAAAAAGTAACACCGCGGTCGAACGATATATACACGTCAACTCGTTCTTTATCACGAGTAGAGGGAAAAAAGACAAATTTTTACCGATCATTATATCTACGTATGTATATAGAAAAAAAATTTCACACAACTCACCGTCCTTTCTATTTGAAAAAAAAACGTAATTAAACAAGAACCGCACTAAAAAATAATACGTCTACGTAAAACGGGAGAGATAAGCGTAAAATCTGATCAACAAATGCAAAAATACGCAGTAGAAATGAAGATTGACGAAAACTTCGGGATGGTTTCGGTGAAAGCCGCCAAAATATCGATGTAACAGGGATTCAGCGTAGAATTTTTAGTCAGTATACTCGTTATCGGTATGGTTTTAGGAAAATAAGCATAACGACTATCGAATGAGTTACAACTATTTCTGGGAAACTGAAACACCTCGACCGATATTTTTGAAGACCGTTATGATCAGACATGGATAAAAACTTTACTAACCGGTTTTACGAGCAAACCCACTTCGAGAAAATAGTTTATTCGTAGTTGACATTGTATAAAGCTGATTTTGAACCAAATTCCAAATTCAAGCCAAATACCTACAAGATTTTTCAACTGTATTAATAATGAGTTGGGTTCGGCGATATTTGGTCCAAAATAACTCGGATCAATCGAAATAATTTCGAATTAACATAAATTAAGATTAAATGAATCGTTTCGAATTCAGAAGAATGGAAAAAAATTCATTGAAATCAACGAAATTAGATTAAATTAATTTTGATTGGGTGACATTGACGAAAGTTAATCCGAATTAAACCTGAATTGATCTCGGAAATTCGTCGCATATTATTTAATTCCTTCAGAATTGAAGAATTAATTCGAATTACAGTGAAATAATTTGAGTTACAATAAAACAATGCGAATTATAGTGAATTGATTTTAATCATTTGGAAATATTAACGCGAATTAATCGAAAGTAAAAAAATTGACGTGTCAAGCACAGATTCAGTCATTTCCCCTTCAAACGTAAACTTCCTTGGGCTCAACGGAAATTTGCTAACTGAAATGACACATTTTCAGTCGGGATATGAAGATAAAAATATACTCGCAACAAATACATTTTTTTAGCAGGTTTAGATTCAGATGAATCCATTTTCTGGACGTTCTCAATAGTTTTCTAAGTCCGCTACAGAGCATTTGGTTCCATAAAGAAGTCGGTAAAGATCGTCAATCTTCTACCAAAGCTCAATAAATCAGATTCGTGGGTTCAAGGTTCAAGAAACGGCCCATCGTTATCAGTCGATTTCAGAACTCTTCGCATTTGAATGATTCAAACGAACGAGATCAATCGGACTTTGAAGATTAGAACGGAGATTCGAGTAGTATTCTAGAAAATTGAGACACCGATATATCTGAAAGTCATCAGACTCGGATGTAAACGTTTTTCTGATGATATAATTACCCACTACTGCAGAGAGGCGTCGTCATAGTCATCCGTTTCACGATCGTATTAAAGTTTGTAGAATATAATTAATAACCGTACCGTCGAACCCCCGCAAAGCACGTTGCCGTGTTTTGAGTGCCTACGCGCATGCGCAAGAGATCATTGGGCAAAGGTAAATTTTTACCTGTCACCCTTGCCAGTTCTTAGTTGTCGTTCGTACTGCAACCTGGCTGGGAGCAGGTTTATCTCAATATTCTCGACGGAAGCCAGTCTAGTCTGCGGACTCGTAAATCGGTATGATTAAAGAGTGACAATCATTTTTGTCGCCCAGTATAAAATTATTCAAACGCGGAATAAAACGCCAAAGTGCTGCCTCATCGATCTCAATCTCGTCGAAATAATAAACGTGAATTATATAACCGTGTTAGACTCTGCAATACGCCGCGAAAATTCCTGCGGTCTCCTTTCGCTCGATTATTATTCCGATAACTTTAATTGCCCGAGGTTCTAGAGGCCGTAACCAGACTCGATAACAGTTCGAAAAACTATCGGTTCGACCCTAGCTTCACACAAATCAAATTTGCCTACCGGTTACTGACAATGAAAAAATGGAAAACCGGGAACTCGTGGAAAAGTCGATGAATTTTATGGTGATACGTAACAAGACGGAATGAAAGATCCCCAGCGATTTTTTCGTCTTCCTAAATTGTGGATAAAAAAGTATTCCCGAAGATCATTTTCTTTCTCCATTGATTCACTACATTCTCGAATAACCACTTAATTCCTCCGAATTCCACTCAGGCAAAAATTATAATTTGCGGTCAGGGAAGAGTCAGGGATTCTTTTTAACTTTTCACAGTGGCCACTATGATTGGAGTTTCATAAGTGAAAACAGGGATCGAGATTCTACAAGAATAATTAAAGTCATTTCACCGTTAAGCAGTTTACGAAGGATTCATATAGCGACTTAACTTATTGTCAGATCGTAGAGTTTAATTGAAGATCAAAGTCTGGTTGACTCTGGTGAAAGCATGGCGCGTTCCTCAATGTGGAATTGTAGGCCTGATGAAGTTTCGCATACATACCTACGAGCACGTGCAGATCGAGCCTCTTCTTTCCAGTTAGTAATTCGACGATACGTCGAGTGATTCACTACGGTCTGATGAGTGTATTAGTCAAATAGACGAAATGTTTGCGATAAACCCGATCGGTAATCGGTGGTAGTATAATGTTTAAGTATTCGTGCTGGGGATCTATAGTCGACGAACTAGATTAAACTACGACCGCGGTATAGAGACGGGATTGCTGTGAAGACAACTCGTTCCTTCACACACGAACATGCGGAACGTAGGAAAAGAGAGATCACGGATGTGTACGTAGGACACCTTGCGGCGTACCACATATCACGAATTATTCGCTGGATCAGCAATCTGCCTTCTCCTACTTCCGCGCTGCTTATTGTTGTAAACAGAGACTGTAAAAAATTATTGTAAATTGTGTAGTGTAGTAAATTTTACTAAAATGTTAAGCGATTTCATGACTCATGAATCTGAATAAGACTTCGAACGCATTGTTGGAAGTTCATAAGAAATATTTTGTACAGTAAATTAAGACACACGGATCATCAACGATTTAGCAATCGCGGTTACGCAAATTAATAACACCGGAATTTGACTCGCTGACTCGGTAAGAATTATTCTGAGACACTGCAAATATGAAATTGATCATTAAAATCGAATCAGCATTCAAAATTCCGGTGTAATTAACGAACATAACTATTTCAATGGGTACTTGACGATTTAAAATGAATTCAGGTGCCTCAGAAACGACGTGATCAGGATCGTGGCGATGTTATCTGCTAGATTTTCGACCGTGCCAAATTTCTGTTGAACGCATAACACCTCGAGCTTGGTATACCTGCGTTTCGTCCTCGTCGAATTCAGCTGTGACAATGGCAAAGTACAGCGTTGAAAACGGAGAAGAAAACGGAGAAAGTGGAAGGGAAATAAAGCTGACGGGTTTCAACCCGGGAAACATTAACCCAGGAAGTGATCCTCGACGTTATACCGACCTTAACGGAAGGCTGAGCCCACTCTCGTCTCCGGAACCGGCCAAGATGACTTCTGGAATCCCTGGTAAGACGAGTCGGGATGTGGCACAGAAAACGTCCTTTTTCATCATTTCTTTCACTTTCGTTTTATTCTTCATGGAAAAAGTACGAAATTTCGTTCTTGGAACGCGGTTCTTGCATTTTCATTGTCAAAACCTTGTGCGAATATATACAGGGTGAGTTTTCTCCGGGTCCGGATGAGGGCGTGGCTTATCACTGCTGTTTTGTCACATCGGAAGGAAATCATTCACATAACAGTGAAGCATCGGCATCGATAAGCCCCTCCCTCATCCGGACCCGGAGAAAACTCACCCTGTATATAGGTAATAATAGATAATTCTACGAAGGTCTATAATCCGTACCTACACACACACCACTTTCTTATCCTGTGTAATTGTTTGGTGAGTAGGTACCGAAGGTTCGGTACAAAGCAATAAATTATATTATCCTCGATCCTCAGTGTCAGTCTTTACGGTAAATCGGGTGCCAATAAAGCGCAAAAATTACGGTTCAAAGGTTTCTTTCGTCGTGATTCAAAAGGTTTTACAGCTTCAACTACGGCATCGGTAGGGATACCTGTTACAAACTTGTTCTATACAGGGTGGAAAGAAATTGTTAGCAGAAATTGAAAGTAGAGTCACAGCCACTTTTCCCGATCTTACGAGATGCTCGTGAAAAAATTGAATTTCAATATCGTCGAAATCGTTTCGCTTGACATTTTCATCGATGAGCCAATCGCCCTGTGCGACTCGCGGGATTTTGATTATCGATTTGATCAGGTTTCGACGACGCGGAACGAGGCCTCGGATGCTCAACGGCACCGAAGTGGCTCTGTCGTCGGATAAGGAAATCTTGCACGAAGAAAATACTCTACAGAAGAATACCGATATGTTCTTGGTTGCCGAATTACACCAGAGAATACGCCGTATCCGATCTAGTCGCTGGTCTGACGGTCGGACTCACCGTGATACCGCAAGGGATCGCCTACGCCGGTGTCGTCGGCATCCCAACACAGGTATACCAGAATTTGAATATCTCTTCATCGTTTTCCACATCGTTCAGTTTTTATGTGCCGTTTTTCGCAGTTCGGACTCTACTCCGCGTTCATGGCCTGTTTCGTCTACACGATACTCGGCCCCTGCAAGGACGTCCCGGTCGGTCCAACGGCGATAATGGCGATCCTGACCAAGGAAACGTTGCAGAAGGCGCATCTGGGAGTGGATTTCGCGGTCCTGTTGACCTTTGTGTCGGGCTGCGTTACGTTGCTCATGGGAATCTTACAGCTAGGTAAATGTGCCGTGGGTGGAATTTTGTGCCGATTATCGAAAGGTCATCCGGCGCATGAACTCTCGATCGGAATGTATATGCGTATGAAGAAACTTATAAAACCGTGTTTCTTGCTTTCTTTCCGTTACAGGGTTCCTGATAGACTTCATCTCCGGCCCCGTTTCGATCGGATTCACGTCAGCCGCCGCGATAATAATCGCCACTTCGCAAGTCAAGGATATATTAGGCCTTGAATTCAACGAAGGAAAGTTTCTAAACGTTTGGCGAGCCATCTTCGATACCATCGGGCAAACTAGGCTCTGGGACGCCATCCTCGGGGTCACGTGCATCGTCGTTCTTCTGCTTCTCAGGGTGAGCCTTGTATTCAACTCTCATTTCGATACGCAGTCGACGCGTTTGTTTGACGTCGAGACACTTTTTACCTCTTCCTACAGAGTTCTAATTGATTTACTAATACTGCAAGTAGGTTACCGCAACGGTGCAATCTTGACATCGATATTCTTCACTGTCAGTCCTACTTGTTTATATACCTGCGTGTAACTACTTTTCACATTTTTACCGATATCTCACTTCCGGTTGCTCCTGGGTGAAAAATGACTCGAACATGTTTTCAATATCGTTAAATTCTCTACAAAAAAGCTTCCGATAACTTTTCTCGTAAAATCGATACTTCGGAATATACAGGCCCAAAACCCTGAGCCTCATATCGACTTGAGGAGGTAAGACGCAAAATGATGCTTTTAGAAACTGAAGGACCTCCCGGTGGTGCCGAAGAACGCGAAGGAGCCCACGTCCTGTCAGAAGTGGATAATAAACACCCTCTGGTTCATATCGACCTCGAGGAACATATTGGTGGTAGTTTTGTGCGCGGCTGGATGTTATTACCTCGAAAACAGTCTCGGATCTTCGCCCGTCATCCTGACCGGCCACGTCGAGCGAGGACTACCGAGTTTCAAATTACCACCGTTCTCCACTATCCACGGAAACGAGACGTACCATTTCGTCGACATGGTGTCAGCCCTCGGTTCCGGGTGCCTCGTCGTCCCATTGATCGGACTTTTGGAGAGCATCGCTCTCTCCAAGGTCTTCGGTGAGTATAAAACTCCATCATTCCCAGTCTGATATTTGTAAAAAAAATGAATAAAAAATAAAAAGTTGGATGTGACGATAATAATTGATTATCGTAGCTGACGGCAAGCCCATCGACGCCACGCAAGAGATGCTGGCCCTCGGTGCCGGCAACATCATGTCGTCCTTCGTGTCGTCGATACCGGTTACCGGCGGGCTTAGCAGGGGCGCCGTCAACAATGCTTCCGGAGCTAAGACGACGATGGGTGGTGTTTACACGGGGATACTGGTGCTGATATCGCTTCAGTTTCTCACTCCGTGCTTCAACTACATACCGAAGACCGCTTTGGCCGCTGTTATCATAGCACCGGTCGTGTTCATGGTCGAGTATGCGGTCATAAAACCCATGTGGAGGACTAAGAGTGAGTGCATCATTCAGTTATTTAATTTTTACGGCACAGGCATCGAATTGTCTGTTTTCCACGCCGGTTTCCGATCCGTAAAGTGGCACTTTATACCGCTGAGTTCCAACTTGCGGTATAAAGTCTTTTCACCGCAGCCTCGATGCGCAGTTCCAAGTGCGCAGTCCAAAGTTGCCACATTATACCACAGTTTCTATACGCGGTTCGTGCGGATCTCAACAGGCGTCAAAGTCACGTTCATAATGATATTCAAAGGTAGAATTTTCAGCCATCAATACTGTTATTCGAAAAACAGTCAGTCTTGTTGCTATTCTCTTTATTATAGCCAATTGAATCGATCTTTTGGCTGGCGAATAACTTGGAATGGAATTTTTCATCTTCTTTCTACTCTTTCAAGTTTTATCGTTTAGATAAACTGTATATCGATTAAACACTGCGAGGTGATTTTCTCATTTGTTTATTCAGCAATCTTTCTTTCTCTCTGCACTCGGAATTTGCTACTTCGAAAGCGACAACGGTTTTTTTTTTTTTTTTTAATTCCATCACGCATCGCGGAAGTCGTATATTCGCAGATAGCGATACGATCTATAAATTTACGATCTTAGGAATTTATTCCATTTATATTCCATCGACGATACACTCGTTTCATTGTTTGGCTATAGAAAAAAAATAGAGCTTTCTGGCTAGAATGTGGTCGTTGAAAAATAGAAAAGTAAAACCGCAACTGATTAGAAAACAATTTACGTGACTGTACTACGCAAATAGTCAGAAAAATAATAAATTGAAAGTTAGTGAGATTGAAACTTAATTGGTTTTTTGTTCATGCCGTTTTTGTCCTCAAGAAATCGACCTGATACCAGCGTTTGCAACGTTCGTTTGCTGCCTATTCATAAGACTCGAATTGGGAATTGTTATCGGTATTGGAATCAATCTGTTATTCCTACTCTACGCTAGCGCAAGGCCAACTTTACAAGTCCAAAAGGAAACGGTGAGTTTATTTTCGTACATCCACTGAATTAAGGATTTGATATCTCTGGCCATTTTATTATTATTTTTTCTCATCATTGAATTTCATAGTTTGGTAGATTTATGAAAAAATGTTTTCCTCTTTTCTTTCCAAGTTATACCTGTTCAAAAATTTCCAGTCGTAAAATATCAGCGAGAATTATACAGTCAACATTGCAGTTATAATCATTTTCTGTTAAACAAGTTATAATGAAAAAATTCTTTATGACACTCAGTTCTAAGTGCAGTAACAAAATGAGCCTATAATTATTTTTTTCTTCTTCTACTTTCATGATTTTCTTCTCAGTAAAAAGAGATAAAAAAATTAATTAAAAACCAAAAACGTGGAGAACATTAAAGACAGACAGTAAAATGTTTGAACGCAATTCAAAAAATTGTACGTTGTAATTACAACCGTTTATTTATTGCACAACAACAATACGTGTCCATCGATCGTTATTCAACGTATTGCCGACAATTACTCAACCGCATATGTAATTATAACAACTTAATTACTCGTCGTTTAAAGAGCGCGAGCGGATGCGAGTACCTCTTAATAACGCCGGACAGGAGTTTGGTGTTTCCAAGCGTCGAATATGTACGCGCGGTTATCAGCAAACAGGGGCTTCGCCAGGGTAACGCAGTTCCCGTTGTTATCGACTCTACGCATATACAGGCCGCCGACTTCACGGCTGCTAAGGTAACAATGATTTTCTTATCAATTATTTGAGAATAAAATTCCATGTGACAAATTTATTTGAAGAAAAATGATTAAAGAATAAAATTCTACGTCATAAATTTATTAAAAAAAAGTTTCAAGACAAAAATTCCACATCACAAATTTATATTGATAAGAAAAATTCCACCTGACTAATTAAGTAAAAACTGTTTCATTCTCATTCAGGGTGTTAAGAGCCTCGTGGAAGATTTTGCGATGCGTGGGCAGCCCCTTATTTTCCACAATCTGAAACCAAGCATCGTGGAAATATTCCAGGGTGTGAAACCAGCGGATCTTAGGTGTTCCGCAAGTGAAACGGAACTGCACGACTATTTAAAAGGTAATAAAATTGAATTAAATTTAAGTTAATCAGTGGGCATTGATTTTTTTTATCAAGATTTAAAATTCTTTGTACAACATTATCTTTGGATTTTTTTGATTATTTTTAGTATTATTATTATATTCTTTTGTGTCTTGTTACAGAATTCTCGAATTTATCAACGACTCCTGTCTCGAGATACTGAAGCTGCGTACACGATTGTTTGGTGTACATAAAGTATGAAATCAAAGTGTTTTTAATGGACGAGATTAATAGCTGTGGCGAAATGATTCAGATTCAGATTCTGCATCAGTATTATTTAAAACTGCAGTTGAGACCGTTAATTTTTATACACGTTATATTATATAGATTTTAGTATGTTATTTAGAGTTTAATAAGTATATAGAATAACTGATTGTATGTATAGCATATACGAAAAAGGCGTTTCGAAATGTTTGGATGTAACGAAATTCTCGAGAAACGATTTTATTAGTTAAGATCTGATGAAAATTTAGTGCCTAGATGACGTTGGTGACCCATAAATATGTTCCTTAATAAATTAACATAAATTATCATATTTTCTGCGTAGAAAAAATCCTAAATAACAAGATATTTAAATTGCTCCGGGCTATAAAAATATTTTGTTGCGTTATTGAAAATAATTATCGACTCAGAAGTTAGGATTCTCTGCAACCCGAAATCATTCAGTCTCAACGAACATATAAAAAGGAAAAAACTAACTTTCACAATCTCAAATTCTTCGTTCAACCGTCTCGAGTCACGAGCCGCGATCCAAGACCGATAAACCTGATTTTTGATTAGAGCTCTAAATTAAAATCAATCACATTTCACTCTTTGGCAATATAATCGATCCGAATATGTCCCGAAGCTAATCGCGGTACATCTTCAATAGTCTATTCCTAATTCACTGGCTCCTCCGCCTGGCGTCGCGACGTAGAATGTCGGGGTTCCGGCGTACCTAAAGACGAATCAAGAAACAATTAATTCTCTTCTAAAAGCGTCAAGAAAAAAAAAATAGTTTCAAAACACGTTGAAAACGAACTTCTGCTTTATATTATTGACCAATTCGTCAACCGATTCTTTCTTCACTAGAGTAACCGTGCAACCTCCGAAGCCAGCTCCGGTCAACCGACTACCCAGGACACCGTTTATCTCTCTCGCTGCTGAAACGAGAGTGTCCAACTCCTTGGAAGATACTTCGTAGTCCTTTTGCAGAGAGTCGTGACTCTCGTTCATCAATCGACCAAACTCGACCCATGACCCGCTCTCTAGGGCTACCGCGGCTGACTGAGTCCGCAAAATCTCGGTTACGACGTGACGAGCCCGTTTTATGAGGGTCTCCGGTACCTTTTGAGACTTCAGCACTGTTTGGAAAGAATAAGAACCGTAAAAATCGTATCTAGAGGCACAGAAAAAATAGGAGTCGTCAAATCTCTGACGAAAATGTGCGGAAATTTTTGCGTACACTCCAGATCGGCGAGGCTCGCTTCCCTGAGGCTCTTCAGACTAAGTTTTTTAGCAACCTCGTAGCAAGCGTCTCTGCGTTCGGTATACTGGCTCGAGGAAAGCTTGTGCGGCGCGTTCGAATTCGTAATTAAAAAAACGTAGTCTTTTTGTACCATGGGAATATGCTTCGTGCTCAAATCTCTGCAGTCCAAGAGCAGAGCGTGACCCTCCTTACCCATTACGGATATAAATTGATCCATGATGCCGCAGGGGACTCCCGCGAACTCGTGTTCAGCCTTTTGACACGCTGCTGCCTGCGGAGAAGAAAAAATTATAGAAAAAGCTGATTTTTTTTCTCCATATTTCGACTTGATTGTTGATTAGTGGAGCATGCTGAGGGGCTATTCACTCAGAAACATCGAAAATCGGAGTGAATAGCCCCTCGTTCCGATCGAATAAGCGCAGAAAAACATCGATTTCATTCGGCCTTCACCTTGTCATTGAGTTTTATTGTTCTGCAGCCACTCAAGGCCTCGAGTAAAGTGTATGTAGCGACTTCCAAAGCCGCAGAGCTGCTTAATCCAGCGCCAACAGGCACACTGGACATGATTACGGCATCAAAGCCAGGCAATGAACCTGAAAAATGTCATAAAGTGATTGATCAGTTGGTAATATTGTGAGAGAAAGAAAAAAAAGAGTTGTTCGATAGATAAAAGAGACCTTGACAAGAAGCCAAATGATATCAATTGCTCTACTACTGACGTAATTCGATACTATGCTTCCCGACGGTTACATAAGCAGATAATGAAGCAATAAATTCTCAATGAATGCAAGAAAACATCTCAAGCCTGCCATAAAAGTTATCTCAATCCCGAAACATCCCCTTTTTTGTGTCTAGCTTAGAGTCTCAAGATATCATAAGCTGTGTTGTATTCGATGCAATACCGACATGTGAAATTAGCGATTGGTCCTTTCACATAATTCGCCCACTTTGGTTCCCCTGGTTTCATCGCACTTCTGTCGCTAATGTCAAATTCAGTCCGACTCAAGCTCCCAATTGATTCGCTCAAAGTGACCAACACGCACTTTCCAGATTGATTCGGCCTCGCCGCAATTACCGTCACCATCGGGAGAGCCTGAGAGAGAAGAAGAACAAAAGAATCACATTATCAGCACATAAATCAACTTTTAAAGATAAAAAAATCAGAGAATATTGAATACCATCGGTAGAACAAAACCTTCGTTGTAATCCGTGTGTTCGCCTATCAAATTCACTCTCCCAGGTGCAGAAACGCAGACGGTCGCATCCTCACCGAACTCTTTGGCAAAAGCTCGGAGCGTCTTTGTCCTTATTTCATTTTTGTCTGGTATGACCGTGGCCATCTTAGATCATCAACCGAACGGGACGGACACGTTGGCTAAAGCAGAGGAATAAAAAGAGTCGATTAATCCGTTCTACCATTTGATATTCTAGTCGAATTTCTTCAAACTCACAAGGGAAATAAAAGAGAGAAGGGAAACGGACGAGTTTTGAATGCGACGGTGAGGAGGGCAGGAGTGATACTGAGTGGTCAGACCCGAGCCAGTGGTGATTAAGATTAGAACCGAGCCTTACGAGGGAGTTATCAGCGCTCGATAAAAATAAACACGAGTTGAAGGAACTGAAGTGGAACAAAAAGCGATTCGAAAAAATTTTCGGGCATACTTTCCGCGGCGAGTCGGCGAGTGGCGAGTAGTACGCTAATGCATGGAGAAAGGGAACAAACGCTTGTCATAAAGATGACGATAAAGTTCTCGGATATAGAGACAAACCTGATACACCGGCTCGGGATTTAGTCGAGAGGAAGAAATAGTCTGACATTATGCAATGACGGTCTCAGACCCGCTCATTAAAGAACTTAAAGGTAATATAACGGCTATTTTCAATCACCTTTGACAGCTGGAGGTTATGTCGTCATCCGACCAGCGGTAAACGCGACGTTATCGTTGACACTTCGTCATTTTGGCTCTACTGCGTCATAAAATAACCTGATTAAAGTTATTGAGTTAGCACGCCGGTGATAACAGCCCTAGAAACTATCCTATGTTGTCATTATTTATTCATATATATATATATATATATATCATTAATCTTTACAGTCGCTCATGTTTTTATTGATCCTTTTTTCGTTTTCCTTCTTATCGACAGAGGTCAATATGCCATGTTTACAGCCGTACGGTGTGAAGTTGGCGATATAGCGATTCAAAAAAGGCGTGATTCTTAATTTGAATCGTTAAATTTGAATATGGAACGATCATAAACGTACAAAGAATACATTAGGTAGCGAATATCAGCAGAGAAAACGTTTAATTACAGGGAAACATTGAAAAAGTAATTCATCGACGTAACAAATTAAATTCTCTTTTTATTCCATATCTACATAAAAAATAAACAATCTAAATCAGAATATGGAAGTTTCCTCAGATTGAACCTAGATAAATGGCTGCGTGATGGATAAATACGATTTTTGAAAACCATAAGAATGATAGAATCAACTTCAGGTTGATTATCAATTTTCAAACGCCACGTGACGTCACACAGTACCTCGGCCGCCATGCTCGCTTCTGTTGACCATTGTTGTCCGCAGCGCCGCCAGACGGTAGAACTGTGCGTTGAAGGTACTGTGTGACGTCACACGCGAGCGGGAAATTCAAACGCTGTATTGAAAAAACTCGATTCACGTGAAAACCAACGATAAACAATTACGTGCAATATGTTTATCATGAATCCTAATCAGCAAATTATCGGATAAGAGAATTTAAAAAAATTTATGAAACGTTTCTATTGGTCAGAATAATCTAGAAACGTCATAGAATTGTCTTTTGAATTTTCATTTGAATGAAATTATACCGTACAAATAAGAGTATCTTCTGGTTTTTTATTCAATAAAGAAACAATTAATCGTCTCTGACAGAAGAATGTAATAAAAAGTTGTATAGATTATCTTATATGTTTCAATATCGTTTCTTATTTTCTACAACTTATAGGATGGACCCGTAAATTGACGGAATTTGGAACCGACATTGACGACAAGAATGAATATTTAGCACCGTTTTGTAAAAGTATAGAAAGATGTTTTCAAAAAGGTGTTGTTATACGTATGAACGCTATAGGCTTTCCCAAATTGCCAGAAGCCTGGTACTGGATGGCGGAGACCCTGGATAAAAATCAGAGGTGCAGCTACTCAGCATTTCCATCTACTCAATTCGATTCAAAAACAAATCTGTGAAGACCTTCTTATCTTTTCGTGTCTAAAATATACGTAAATTTATATTCCAGCTATTCGTATACCTCAGCTGTTGAGGCAGTGAAGGAAAACTCTCGAATCCGCTCGCCTCTTGGACGACTGAGGCTTTTGATACGAATTTGTTTGGCTCGAAAATGTCTTCACGTACCGGTGCAAACATTGGTAAGCATTGGATTCTACATTCTCACCTGTATTTCTCCCTCGTCCAATATTGTCGTTATTATTATTACAAACAGCTACAAAACGCGCCGTCCTTAGCCCTGGACTACTACGAACCGCATGGGATTTTGGGCGACGAAATTCTGTGTGAAATTCTGTTATCAGTTCTCCTGCAATGTAGCAAATTGAATTTTAAATTGAATCTAAGAAACTCGAGCTTCTTAGACGACACTTGGCATCTACCAGAATGCTCAGCCCTGGAGCTGGTCCCTTGTAAAACCCTCGGCATATCAGTATCGTAAGTTTGAATGCGTCAGCCAAAGGTCAGTATGAATAATAATGTATCGAATGTTCTTTCAGTTTTGTAGAAGGAAAAGCTCTGGTCGTTAATTTGGAAGAGAATTCCGTAGCCGCCGAGGATGTGAGTATATTAATATATTAATTAAAATTCTAACTGATTATTGTGTCTGCGATAAAAATTGATTATCGATTGTATGTCTAGGAAAAAATCGAGCTCGGCGATATTTTGGACGAGATAAACGGCAGCGTGATAACGGCGAGTGCCAAAGGGAGGCTTGGCAAGATAATGAAGAAGGCGATCGGACGACCCATATCAATCCATATCATCAAAGTACGATAGACTATCTCCGATCTTTGGTGGTCTCGATTTTTTTAATCGTTTTATGTTTTACAGTATCGTTATAAACAATCCAGAGACGTTTACGGGCCGATAATCCACTTGATTCGAGGCTCGGGTATCGAGCACATGAAGAATCTCATGATAAAGAGTCTCGAGCAAAAGTCCGCTGACCAGATCAGAGATCGGAATCAGAGCAAGGTCACGGACTCTAAGAGTGCAGCGACGGAGAATAATCTATTGAAGGCTGGCTTTGTGGTCAAATACTGCGGATCTTTCACAACCGGGAGCGAAGGCGATGTTAAACAGATCGAAAAGGCGATATGGCAGGTCGTCAAGACTGGGGAATCCTCGCTAACACCAGTAAGATTTGAGTGCTTGGAAATAGGAATCAGGGTGACCCGAGAGAACGACGATGATGTAAGTTCTACTATTTCCATCGAGTATCGCTTGAAATGAGCGGGCCGCCTCACGCCGGGGATCTCAAGCTGATCTTTGTTGCAGGTGATATTCAAGCATAGTTACATGGAAATATCGTCATGCGGACGTACGGCTAATATTCCAGACTATTTTGCGTACATTGCGGGGTAGGAAATAATAATTTATTTAATTTTATTATAAATTATAAATTTCATCACACTAGTCTTAATGTCTTATGTATGTTTTCGTGTTTATTGTACAGAGACGCGAATTGCAACGTGGCGACGAAGTTCAACGCCTACGTGTTCTATCATCGTAACGAAGACGAGACGCAAACGATATTGCAGAGTTTGGGACAAGGCTTTCAACGGACTCATTTCGCCGTGTGAAAAACACCTGCAGATATCAGTATGAACGAAAACTGAAAATCGTGGTATAAGATATCATATTCGATTATGAATCTCGAAGAAAAACAATATATTTTCTGTCGCTATTGTATAAAACATCAACATATTGTCAATATAATATTATAAAAAGAAGAATTTGTAACGTAATTATGCGGTGGCTGTTTTTCGAAATAAAATTTATCAATCACACATATCGATAAAATATTTCTTTAATCATGCAATAATCTTTGCTATAAAAATCTTGTGTCAAGAATTGACAACTTTATTCTCACAGTCTTGGATAATTATTCTTAGTATAACAATTGAACATACTATGGACTAGAACAAGAAAGAAAAGTCTGAAATCCAACATCAGTTATACATAAAGATTCAGAAATTGCGACAAATTTTATTTATTCTATATAATTCTTCCAGAACTAGGATAAATCGAGTCTCAGCCATTTCTTATTTTCATTAGATGATAGTCAAATCGATTGATAAAAAAAAAGAAAAAATAACAAAGTGTGATACAGGAAAATCGGGATAGAAGTAGAGGCATTTTTATGTGCTCGAGGTCTGAAAACATAAATTTATTCGAATAAATTTCAATTAAGGACCGCCGGTCTTGAGATTGCCTAATATCAATATCCTCTTCGTGTATTAAATACAATTCTATATTCAACGGATTATATGGGATTTTGCAGATATTTTTTTTTATTTCATACATCAGTAGTTCGCAAAAAATAACTACGTCATATTTTTTCTTTTCTCAATTGAAACAAAATTGAAAGAAATACGACGGATCGAAAATGACTACGTTTTGATGCCAAGGTATACCTTTACAGGGTGAGTTATCTTCGGGTCTGAACGAGGGAGGGGCTTACCACTGCTGATGCTCCGCCCCTTGGCGTATCACAAACTGTAATTAAAATCTAAGTTTACATCAATCCGTCGATATTTAGTCTGTTCGAGTAAGATATTGTTGGCTTTCGAATGAAAACAATGAGCAGATTAGAATCTTCTACTCCCGTATCGACGGCTTGATGTAATTACAGCTTATAAGCTTAGATTATGATAACAGTTTGTGATGCGCCAAGGGGCGGAGCATCGGCAGTGATAGCCCCTCCCTTGTTCAGACTCAGAATTAACTCACCCCGTATATAGCAATAAGGCTGGAATTTAATTGCCCGTAACTTTTGTGATTATCTCTTTTAACGAAAAAGAAAAAAGACGACCTAATTATTTCGAGCTACTCTACATTATACGCGAAGTAAAATAGAAGAAACAAAAATTTGATGCAAAATCCCTATTCGAATTATTCAAATTGAATCGATCCTCGGGTTCTCGAATCCACTTCGCTTCGATCCATCACGATCGATATATCGAAAATGAAAAGAAGTTTAAAAAAAATGGTCCTCAAAGGGCCGGCAGAGGGAGGGAAGATAAGGGCGGTACATAAAGAGAAAAAAAATTGTTTCAAATTTAAGTAAATCCTTCATTTTTTATTTCGGTGGGTCGAATTCTGAATAAAACCGGTGAAAATTCCTCGTTCAAACTCAACCAGTTTCGTGCCTGACCGTCCGTCGTATCGCTATATACTCGTGTCAAAGCGATTCTGCGCGTTGTGTTTGTCCGTCTGTTTCATCGTCGGCCGTCGTCGGCTGTCGGCACGACTGGTACAATACTGCTGCTGCTAGCCTGTGTTAAACGATTGAAAACATGGCTGCGAACACGACGATTGAACACCAATATTTCTACGAAGACGTTGTCTACCGGGTAGACAAACGAGGTAACGTAGAGTTCGGCATCGTGATGGGAAACGACGATCCCGACTCGTCGGACGAAAGTTCGGACAACGAGGAAAGCCCGAAGCGTAAAAAAGGGGAGATCCGTGCGGTATGGCACCCCTCCGGCATCGAGGAACTCGTCAACTCGAAGAAGGTGAATAAGCCGCTCTCACCCGCCCGCGACCTCCTCCGTCAGCCTCCCAGAATTTCCTAAACCCCCGAAACCCTGGTTCCGTCAGTTTTCCCGAATCAAAAAACCCGAATCGCTGTATGACGATCCTACGCACATTTTACACGACATCGAACGACACCGCATCCCCGTACTCGGCGTGGCGCTAATTTTGAATTTTTAATTTTTAATTCTCGAAATAATATTAGATCGATTTATCAGACCAGAGTTGACGATTTTTTATTTCGGCTTCTCGAAGCACCTGAGAGCCGGTCCGACGAAATCGGAATATAAATTGTTGAGAAAATTTCCAGGTGAATCTCGCAGACAGATCTTTGATGCCGGGCGACGTCGTGCGTCGAATGATTAAGGGAAAGGACACTCAGAGAGGATACTGCAGGGACATAGAATTGACCGCGTGTGTCCAAGTCATCGGTTCTAAGCAGGTCTTGACGAACGTTAAAAGCGAGGATCTCGTGCCGCTTGAGGTTCGAATTATGAATTATTTATTCTCTCAGTTTACAACTCGTCACAATATTTGCGAATCTAATTCGTAACTCTTTGGTCCCATCCAGGAATTTGCCGCGGACATCGCAGTCTGCATGGACTCGTGGGTCGGAGGTATAAAAATGGTCCACTCTAAACTCTGGCTAGCTATGCCGGACGGATCGCGATGCGTTATAAACGAAATAGACGCTTGCGCTTTGGAACAGTTTGAAGAAAAAAGAGAAAACGTAACGAATGATCGATCTACGAGCCAACAACACCGTAAATGCGGTCGTAAATTTCAATATTTTTATTCCAGGACAACGATTTTCCCCACTCTTCCGAATTCTACCCAGGTCAGAGCCTGTGGGGTCCGTTACACTGCCTGGAAGACGCGCAGTGGATACTTTGTACGAAAGAATTGAAGGCAAAGAGGAAGTCGAAGCCTCAGAAAATCACGAAAGTCGTGGTTGAAAAGGTCGAGACGGACTCGGTGGGGGTTCACTGGCAGTGCAGAGCGTACTCCAAGGACGGCGCGGGCATGGATCAAGCGCAGCCCAAGTTCGTTGTGGAGGGTGACGACCTGAAGAAACTGAGACTCCTGAACGTATTCGAGCCCTCGACGCTCCAGGTCGGAGACAGGAACTTCTACGTGGTTAAGGAAAACGAGAACGTCATCAGCAGAGAACAGTGGCGGAAACAGCAGCGGGAGATATTCAACATACCCAAACATGGACCTAGGAAATCACGCGTCAGCATTAACGTCACCAAACCTGTTGATCCTAAGCAGAAAACCATCGATCGGCAGACTTCGGAGAGACTAGAAGCCAATCTTGCCAATAATCCGGTCAACAATTCCGGATCTAACGCGAACTCGCTGATGCCTCCGCAGCAGAATCCCAACACGGAAAGCTCCGACGATTGGGACACGGAGGATACTGGATCTCAGAGCGACACAGCCTCGGTATAAGACGCGTTTATTCGCCACCAGCTGGTTTATCTCGATTAAAACTAACAAAACTCCCGAATTTTGATCGCAGGTTTCGAGCGGCTGTTCCAGCGTCACTTCAATGGGCAAGAAAAAGAAGGGGCCAGCCCTGATGACAAAAGTTTTGAAGAAAAAGAAATTATGCAAAGCAAAGAAGAAGGTCGCGCCAGTCCCGTTGATCGCTGGGACTAAAATAGTCGTTGAAACTTTGTCCACGAGCACGAAGGCGAATGTTGTCTGGCAGGATGGATCGGTGGAAATTGGTACAATATTTGACTCATATTACGAGTATCGCGACTTAGCGGCGAAGCAAGGAAACATAGAACGATGAATATTCGCTTTCAGGCATTCCATCCACTCAGCTGTATCCCATACATCATCTCGACGACCAGGAGTTTTTCCCCGGTGACTTTGTGGTCGATCAGAAAGAAGAGTCAAGGATGTACGGCGTTGTGCAGAGCGTCGATCACCAGGGGAGAACGGCCAAAGTTAAATGGTTCAGGACTTACACATCGAGTCAAAGTCCTCAGTTAGTATTTTGAATAATCTATTGCCAATCTTCGGCTAATCCTGGAGAAAAATTAAAAATAACTCAATTCACAGGCCAACGATGCTGCAAGAACGAGAGGTCAGCGTTTACGATCTGAAAGATCATCCCGACTTTCAGTACAGACCCGGTACTCTGGTCATTCGTATAGCAAACTTTGAAGGCGAAGACGCCGGATGCACGGCTGGGCAGGTCCTCGACAATTATCCGGAAGGCAGAGTCAAAGTTTGGTGGGTCGATGGCCACGTCAGTATGTGCTGGCCTCAAGACTTGTATAAAGTTGGGGAATACGACAGCGACGAAGGAGAACTGTGGGACGACGTTTCCTCCGACGCTTCTTGGGAAACTGAGTCCGAGGATTGTTTCATCGCTGATACGGACGGTGATAATTGTTTGTTTGTTTTTTTTGCTATCCAAAAACAATCAATCGTTCAATTACGACGACTTTAAATCGTTCGTACGATTCATTTTCTTACAATTCATCGAATTTTCAGGCACGGAACAAATTGAGAACATCAAACCGAAGCTGGCTGCGAATATAGAGAAGGCGAGGATCGCGATGTCGAGATTGGAGGAGATATTCACGCAAAATCCTTCCCTGCAAACTACCGAGGTGATGCGAAGACTCCTTGATGTCTACAAGGATTGCAGATACATGGATAAATTGATGGGAACGTCATTCTTCCACGAAAGTCATTTTCAAGGACTTCTCGAACGCGTCAGAGAACGGGGTCGAGCCAACGTGGCCCAGAGAATGGCCGACCAGGTGACCAGACTGTTCACCCATCAGTCGGGAGGATCGGAAACCGATGCGGAGCAGGATAACATCGAAAACACGAATATCACGAACACGAACAATCTTCAGACTAGCAATAACGCCTCGAAGACCAAAAGTACAAAAACAGAATTGGCTGGAACCGCCGGCCAGGAAGAAGTCGCCAAGAAACAGTCCAGCAAAGAAGAAGAGGACGAAATCAACCAACTGTTCATCGATATAAACCCGCATCCCGAAGATTCGGGGCTGTTTTCTGCAGAAAATTCAAAGAAAGAGTCAGGCTCGAGCGAATCTAGCGGAGAATTTCTCCTCAGCGAGGATGTCAATAATGCGACGGATCGCTCTACCGCTCTGGAGGCGTCGGTACCCGCGAAAGACGAGAGCGTCGAGAAGATTGTAGCCAGAAATCAGGAGCACGTTGCCAGCTCTCACGTCTGCGTCAAATTGTGTACACTGATAAAGGCTCAGCTGGTTCAAGCGCACGCCGAGGTCTCGAAAAGATTCGGTCTGTCCAGAATGTCCCTTTCAGACGCGGCGAATAATTCGTCCCCGCAAAAGAAGCAGAAGAAAGAGGAAGACAAGCCGATCGAACTCGTTTCAGAACCATCCGAGCCATCCATAGACACTCCGCCCCCGGTTTACACCGAGGGAGAGGGATTCTCCATCGAAGATACTGCCCCGGATAGCCACAAGTTCAAACTGACCATGTTTCAGCCTACGGATCCCTCGAATTTCTTCCGTACTGTTTCAAAGGAGTTGAGACTTCTGAGGAACTCCCTGCCCCCGGGGATTTGGGTCAAGGGATTCGAGGACAGGATGGATTTGTACTCCGTGATGATCAGAGGACCCGAGAAAACGCCTTACGAGGACGGTCTGTTCCTGTTCGATTTCCAACTCTCCGCCGACTACCCGGCGGCTCCGCCGCTCTGTCATTACATCTCGTACTGCAGCGACAGACTGAATCCGAACTTGTACGAGGACGGGAAAGTCTGCGTGAGCCTCCTGGGGACCTGGGCAGGACGCGGAACTGAGATATGGACCAGTTCCTCGACTCTGCTTCAGGTCATAGTATCGATTCAGGGCCTCATTCTCGTATCCGAGCCCTACTTCAACGAGGCTGGATACGAAAAGCAGAAGGGATCCCAGCAGGGACGAGAAAATTCAAGAATGTACAACGAAATGGTCGTCCTCAAACTAGTTCAGGCACAAACTAAACTCCTCCAACATCCCCCGCTCGTTTTCAAGGAGACCATCGTACAGCACTTCAAAAGACACGCCGAAAAGTTATTGCAGAGACTCGATCTGTGGATGGAAATATCGGAGCAACACAACAACCAACATCCCATGTCACCCATCACACCTACGACTTTCAAAGAGATCGCGGACTGCGGTAGGTGACGATAAAATCAATTTGAGCCTCGGAATCGGTAGTAAAGAGAAAATATGGCACTACCACCGAGCTCAAACTCTAATATCCGTTCACTTGTTTGATATACCTCCGATTTTGTTACAGATGAAAAAATACTGCCGGAATTTCCACTGATACCAGCGTCTCGAGGATTTTGTATAACGCTGCGAAAAACTTTGGCCACGTTCAAAGACGTGCTGGGGAAGGAGGGGATCGTGAGCCGTTCTCTCGGTCTACCGACTTCGGTGAATATGAAAGATCTGAAGATTTCCAACGACGGTAACTTTGGGGAGAATATGGGCGGTGCAAAATCGGATCCTGTTATCAAACAGTTGGATGTAACGCCTAGTACAAATGGTTCTAAAGATTTGAAAAAGATAACGTCCAACGGTCAGAGGGTTGATAATAATGTGGAAAAAAAACCAAGCGAAATGAATTCGTCAACGACGAGTATTAGTACTTCTAATTTGAGCGAGACGAAAAAAATTACTTCAGATCGTAACTCCAGCTAGCCTCAAGGTAAATCTAAATCATTAGCTTACAAAAATTATATAATTATTCGGTAATATATTTAATTGATATGAATTAATGATAACAATGATAATTATTCTTGAAGATATCCGTTTTGTTTATAGCAATTCTATTTATTATATGCTAATATCGTTAATCGATGCTGTAGTTAGTCAAAACCGATGAAACTTCGTGAAGCGGGTAAATTAGGTAATTTGACTGTATTTAGTACCTCGTTCAAATAACTCAGATATACGTGACAATTAGATATTAATTAGGAATTTTTCTTTCAATATCATTATTACGTCGTATCCTTGAACTCTGGCATGAAACAGATACTCTATGTTATCCTCAACGATTTATTAATTCGTCAAAGTTTTCAGAGAAAAAAAAGCTGCTTTAAATATCTGTTAGAATATTAACGGATCCAAAGTAGATTCAGCTCGTGTTTCTACGAAGCGTGAAATGAGATATTGTTGAGTGAAATGAATCTCTAAATCTAGCCAGTAAGACTCTGTCGCAATAAAATTATATAGGAGCTTGAAAATGAATATAATTCGACGCATTATAATAATGAGATGGATAAGCAAGAGCTGAAAAATTGATTAAACAATATTGCAAAGTCATTGAGCGCTTCTGTTTCTGTCATATGCAATCATATGCCATCCACTAATACGATATATTTAATAAAAGTAAAAGAAAGAGAGGATATGAAAAAGAAGTAAATATTATTGAAATGATTAGAGGTAGCTATACTTCTTAGAGTCTAGAGAGAGAGAAAAAAAAAAGTAAAACGTTGATTATATTATAGACTAAAAAAAAAAAAAACAAGAAAAACAGATTAAAGTACTATTTATTCTAAGCATAAATTTTCCTCCAATATTTTGTGTGTGGTTGAAAGTTTCTATGGTTTTTTTTTTCTCTCATCATTATATGTATTTATTTGTATGCGTATTTTTATTTTTGTGTTCACCTTTTTTTTTGTTGGGGAAAATTATTTGCGATATTTTGGCTATTAGGAATCATAGATTCACACGTACTGTTGTAACAGTTGTACAAGTTTACCTATTTAGATATTTAAAAAAAAAAAGAAAATGAAACGAAATGAAAAATAAAAAAAGATGATTTAATTCTATTACACTATTCACGATATTATTGATTATTAAGTCTTGCAACATTGTGGTATTCTCTTAATATATCCGATAATGTTAATCGTTGTCGTTATCTTCTTTTTTTTCTATTTATTTATTGTTTATTATTTTTATATCTTATACTACGTTTACATCGTGTACAGTTTCTAAGCGTAATATGTTTGACTTTTCTTTTGTAATATTTAGTTATTCTTGTTATTATATGATATTTTTCTTTCTGATAAGATTGATTAGCGATGAAAATTAGTTTTAGTTGGTTTCTTTATTTGTAATTAGATTAGATTATTATATTTACTGGAAGCATCCGTTCGTAATTTACAGATGCATCTGTTTCATTGTGAAAGTTATATAGTTAACGCTGATATTTTTCGCTCTTTGGGAAGATAATCAGATTGAAAATATGTACAGAAAGAATGGAACGAGAGAGATACGGAGATGAATTCGACTGAGTGAAAAATGAAGATATACCTAATTGATAATCTGAAAGGAAAATAGGATCTGAGAACGTCGTCTTAGCTTTTGGAGAATCTCAAGTACAAATATATTGGGTCAAATTTTGCCAAAGTTATCGTATCGAGCAAGATATTATTAATTTTTTTTCTATTAAAAACAAAAGCAGAGAAAGAAAAAACTGTTTATTCCCCCGGAATGATAATTTGGCAGCTCTGTAAAATGATGGTGCGTGTTCCTACAATTATACTACGTCCCAAATGCTGTGTTTTGATTTTCATTGCCAACAACATTTCGAAATAAGTCGGAAACAATTGCATTCCTTTAGTCTGAAATAACTGGGAACCAAATCCGAAAATGAACCGAATAGAAAAAAAAAACTCTGTATTGAAAAACATGAATATTTTTTACTTCTGTCAACTACTAATGGTGCTGTTTACTAAAGAAAAAAATAAATCAAATTTGTAACCGTAATAAGAAGCATAAATTAGAATGAAAATGATAGAAAATAAAGTGCGTGTCACGCATATAAAATGTAAGAAAAAAAAAGAAAACATGCGAATACGTTGGAACGTGATGTTTGGGATGCCTTGTATATGTGCCAGCTATTTATATTATTATAAAACATTTACTTGTAAGCCATGGTAAAGAAAAAAAAAAGCTTAATTTCTTCTGCTATTATACATGTTTTAATCATATTATTATTATTATTATTATACTGTTATTATTATGAAAAAAAAATAAGAATAAGGAAATGATCCACATGACATGAAACACAGTAATTAATAAATAATCTCTCGGCCCTATATTTTACGATTAAAGAAACAAACAGAACAAAAAAAAATAGTAAATATTACCTTGGTATACTTATATTCATTGATATTATTATTCTTATTCTTAAAAACAAAACTTATGTATAATCTACTTGATTTTGAATCAATAAAAGTCACTAAGCAATTAAGCTGTAATAATATTTGGAAAACAATTTATTCAACCATTATAACAAACAAATTTCCCATTCATTGATTCGATGTAGGCGATAAATAAAAGAATCAAATTCAAAAATCCCGCGCCCTACGCGTCACGTATGACATACTTCGCACGGGAAAGTTAAAATTCCCTAGATTGTCTCAATACGCCATATGTTTCTATATACTATACTATTTTTATACAATAATATTGACAGTGTGACAAAAGAATGCGATCTAAGGATGACATTGACTGCATTGTATAGCGATATTTTAAATATGAATATAACGTTGGAAACCTTTTGCGAAGAAAGAAAAAAAATTTGTCCAGAGGTCAGCACATGACTAAAACCCCGAGCGTCTTTTGCCACGAGGATATATATTTAGCGCACGCTAAGAGACTGATCAACAGTAGATTAGAAACTGCGAAAGTGAAAACACTCTGGGCTCGTTCAGACAGCGTCAACGATAAGCCCAACCTTCCGAATCGAGCATCTGTTGAACAAAGTGACAAACTAAACTTCGAAAATGCTATCCCGAGGCACCGGGTTAATACGAGGTACGATGTCCGCTATCAGGCGAAACTACACGAAAATGCAGACCGCGACTCTGCAAGAAGCCGCCCTCGAGGAACGTTGCATCCTGGTCGACCACGACGACCGACCCCTCGGCGAGGCCTCCAAGCGAGATTGTCACCTCGTCGGCTCCGACGGCAGCCTCCCTCTTCACAGAGCATTCAGCGTATTTTTATTCAATCAAAAGGGAGATTTGCTCCTACAAAAACGGTCCGCCAACAAGGTGAGCGAGCCGACGGAGACGGCGATTGTGTATTTTACCGATGTTACTATTTTCCAGGTCACATTTCCGTCCCACTACACGAACACGTGCTGCAGTCACCCGCTGGCGGAGATACCCGGGGAAACGGAGGAGGAAGATGCGATGGGTATCAGGAGAGCCGCGCAGAGGAGGCTGGCTTACGAGCTCGGGATCCCGGTGGGCGAGGTGAAGCCTAACGAGTTCACTTACCTGACCAGAATTCACTACCAGGATGTGGGGGACGGACACTGGGGAGAACACGAGATAGATTATATACTGTTTTTGCAAAAGGACCAGATAACGCTCGACCCGAATGCAGACGAGGTCAGCGAAGTGCGTTGGGTGTCAAAGGAACAGATGCCAGAGTTCGTGGAGGTCGCGGACGCCCCGCTGACGCCCTGGTTCAGACTCATATTGAATCATAAGTTACCGCTATGGTGGGAGAATCTTGGGAATCTTAAAAAGTTGCAAAATCACGTCGATATAAAACGTTTTTATTAGGATATTGGAGACCGATGTTTTGTTAGACGGTATTAACGGTATATATTGACTAGATTTTGGATTGCCGCTTTCATTTTGTCCTTACACCAAGCATGATGAAATGCTACAGTCCAAGACCCGGTTTTCTGGAAAACCATATGCAATTTTAATTTTTTTTTTTTTTTGAATCGGCATAATAAATAATTGCTGGAGGAATTGTTTATTCAGTTGATCAAAGGACTGCGGTCAAGGATTTTGCCGGATGAACACCTTAGGCAGCTGAATAATCTGTAAATTTATTATATATTCTCGTTTTCTTCTACACCTATGTACAAAGTTTGATTCACACATTATAGTCGGAGATCATGACGTTCATGTGTTCTATGTGTAGAATCGAATATAGATTCGGTAATTATTATAGATGCAAATTTTATATAAACTCAATTTCAACCAATAATAATAATAATAATGATAATCGGTAAGAGGTATAATCAAATATTTTTGTATAAAGTAGAAAAAAAAAGAAAAATAGTGTATTAAACATGTATTTTCTCAAGCATAATAATAATATATCATGAATTAATATCGCCTGTCTAATGGCATAATGTTAAGATTAATTACTTTTTGAATATGTACAAATTTGATTCAGACAGACTCTTCGGTAAATGCGCATCAGCATGCGCAACAGCGACTCACGCATGAATAAGCAGGAAGTCGTTAGTCAGTCTAAAATGCCAGTAATGTCGGTCAGTCAGCATGTCGGAGAAGAAAGACAGGAATCCGTCTGAATCAAATTTACAGTAAACAATCCATTCACCACAATATGAAAGAGCAAACAAATATCATTTAAGTTGGGTAAATCACCCATTCTTCATAAATAAAGAAGACAAACAATTCAGAATCATCGTCTATTTAATCCTCTCTCATCACCTGCTTCCAAAAGTCAACACATAAGGACGTAAGCGCCATTACACGACCTTTTGCTGTTCGTAACGGCAAAAGGTCATATATTTTTTTTTTTTTTTTTTTTTTGGGATAGATTTAGAAAGAGGATAGAAATTTAATATTGGGTCAATTAAAAGCAGAAGGTCGTAACCCCCATTTTTTTTTTTTTATTAGCGCTTACGTCCTGCTTTTTACCGATTTCGATTTTCTTTGCGTTTTCACGAGTGTTTACAGCTATTTGAAAAATCATGAAAAAGTAAAAAAATAAAAATGGCGCTCACGACCTTCTGCTTTTAACTACCAATATTTTTATCGAATTTTTTTAAATGGTCGTTCTTTCAATTTATCTTTGCGTTTCACGAGTTTTTACAGCTATTTGAAAAAATCATTAAAAATCACGAAAAAAAATAATAGGACGTTTTGTGTTTACGTTGTTTTTTAATTTTCCTTGAAAATTGTAATGCAAAAACGACTATATATATATAAATGAAACTATCAAGTATTTTATGGTGACGCGCCTCATTTGGGTTGCCGGACCCGTGCGCTTCGGTAACGAAAACCTATCCCTCTAGCCAAAATTATGCAATTGTAAACTCGACTTAGCCAAAATATGTCGGCAAAATTTGACATTTGATCAGACATTTGAGGATCACGCCAAGGAACCCCTGTCATCAAAATGACCGATTTATTCAATTTCACTTTGTTGATAGTCACCGAAATAACCAGGTGTCATCAAAGTGCGATCTGGATGTGTCCGAACCGGCCTCTCTCGTCTAATGACATAAGGACGTAAGCGCCAGTAGTATACGACGTTTTGCTGTTTATAATGGCATAAAGTCGTATAATTTCACGCCAATCGCTCTGAAAACATTCGAAACGTATTAGTGAAATTATAAATTGCAAAAAGGTCGTAAGTTCGGCGGATAGGACCTTCTGCTTTGCTTTGCGATTTTTTATCGGGTACCGAACGACGTCGATTTTGGATTTTTCTTTGCGATTCACGGTATATGACGGACCATATGAGCCGTCGAAACGCCTACAATAAAAAGCATGCTTCTTAACGAAGCTGATTGGTACACCATGAACTCCTCCGCTATTATCCCACTAAACCAATCAAAAAACTCTCAACTGAACGATATCAATGTTGCAAGCATTCAGTGACAGTTTGTCGAACATTTGTGCCACCCGCTAGTTAGGGTATAGCGTGCTCAGGAGGCGAACCACAGGCCAAAAAAGAATGTGGTCCAAACATCCTTTCAATAGGCGGTCGGCTTCGGACCACGCCTGTACCTTCTTTACAGTTTACATCAGGAAAGATCCCAACAAGTAGGTGAGAATCTTCCAAGCATCCTGTTTCGTGCAAGCATTACAGCTCTGTAAAAAGCATCGTTAAACTTCGAATAGCCTATCCCCGCTTGGGTGCAGTCAAAGAAGTCAGTGTTACTTCATGTCTCACGATTCTCGTGAGTCGCCTGATAATTGTACTTATTTGTTATCGTCCCCCACTCTGGGCATGTGCCAAAGGTAGTACCGGTATCGATGTAAGGAATACGTCTACAATAGATTTTCGAATATCTGTGTAACCACTCGGGAGTGACATGATGGTCACATCGGTTCTCGTCTCGGGTATAAAAGGGGGACTTCGGGCCACGTTTGGCATTACTCGAAGAGTTCCACTCGCCGATCCGCCATCATGAAACTATTCGCCCTCATCGCCGTCGCTTTGGCTCTCGTCGGCGAGGGGCTATCCTCACTTCGATTTTGGGTGTACAGGTGACTTCCGACTTCCAAAATCGTCCAAAGACTTCCAAATACGTCCAAAAACGTGCAGAGACTTCCGAAGACCTACAAATGTCCAAAGACTTCAAATACGTCAAAAACGATGCAGAGACTTCAGACCTACAAATACTTCCAAAGACTTCCAAATACGTCCAAAACTTGCAGAGACTTCAAAGACTTCAAATACTTCCGAGAAGCTTCCCAAAGACTTTCAGTTGCGTAATGGGAGTTCAATTTTAACCGAAGACTTCCAAGACTTTAAATACTTCCAAAGACGTCCAAAGACGTCCAAAACTCAGAGACTTCCGAGACTTCCGAGAATTCCAAAAAATTCCCCAGACTTCCAAAGACTTCAAAGACTTCCGAGACCGTGTACATAAGACTTCCAAATTGAATAGCCCCTCGCTCGTCGGTGTCGCCTCTGCAGTTGTAGCCAATCCGCGTGAGTATCTCAAACTATTATCCACCCTGATAAGAATCACTAGACTTGGTACAGTAGACTTTTCATACTACAATTGGTAAAAATTTGGTGAAATTTTGTATGATTCAAGCTATCTGCAACCTGCAGCAACCATTATCACCAAATTGCTATCCATCCGCCAACCCCAGCATGGGCCAGCCCGGGTAATCCACTAGCCATAGTGTGAATGCAGCCTTTTACAAAAATCTCTCAACACTGAATCTGCGAACACCTGCCACTCTTCGTACACCACGATGTCGCTGATCCTGCCATGACCGATCGCTCGAGATCGCCGCGCCGTCCAGCACCTACATCTTCGGTGAATATTGGTATTCGACGCGGCACGGCTTCGTAACTCTTGTAAAATTGACTCTTGTAACCTTTGAAAATGTTCCACCATTGCTGCACCACAAATAAACACGATTCCGAATGAAAAAGTATCGACGATCGATTTCTATCGCTCCCCGATAACCCATCACCATCTCTCTCCGCGCAAATTGTCGAACGAAATGCGCTTTCTGAAATCTAAGTGCTGATTGCGACGTTCTCTTCGTTCTCTCGGACAAATGAATGCGGGCAGTTTTGAAACAATTAGGGACGAAATGGCGAAAAGTTTCGAAAGCTCGTTGAATTTTTCCATTCTCCCATCTTCTGTATAGAGCCAATATGCGACATACATTACTCTCCCTTTCCCTGGGACGAACCGAAGCTCTTACGAACTCGATAGTAATTTCCATCAAAACGTTTGGCAAAATGATGAGTAGAATGAAGTCTATGAATTTGTGGTCCTCTCCGTTTCGGATCGGATACTATATAGAGTAATTTTCAAGTTTGATGTGATACCGACATCGAAACCCTTGTCGGGTCAACTTGGAACTTTGTAGAAAATAATGGATTAAAAAGTTAGCATTTTGGCATTGGGATTACACATTGGCTTACACCTTATCGCAGTCGAACTGACTTCTAGGTTTTTCCTCGTTTGATATTCTGCCGGGCGAATTTTGATATCGAAATATTTCGAACTCAAGACTCGGTGAATTTCCCCTCTGTTCCATGCGAGACACGAACGAATGAAAAACAAACATCTGCCCCAGAAGGTTGCAAATGTGGAAAAATTGGCAAATTTACGTAACTTTGCGAAATTACCGCTGCTGTATCAATTTTGAACTCCAAATATGTGCAAATTGCAATGTATCATTCCGTCTTGTCAGAATGTCGATAATTTTTTGCCTCTAACTGTACGAATAGAAAAAACGCTGAGTATTGGATATTCTCTGAACGCCAAGACCAGATTGCGGAATCAGAAAACCTAGTTTCATCATCGATCCAGGTTCATTCGTGACTGGCTGATACTTGCAAATTATGCAAGAAAGAAAGATCAAAATCCCTCCTCCATCATTTGATCACGAATTCAGGAGCCGAAGGTCATTTGAGGGTCACGTTGTTTACACATACAATTAGAATCAAAATTCAAAAGACACACACACACACACATATCCGAAGAAAAATGACACATAGAAACAGCGCCACTTTGGCAACAAAAACTTACACAGACCTTTTTGTTTCACATACACACGTAGAAGCTAAAACATATAGTATATCTGATTCGAGGGTATCTCCTGTACACGCAAAGAAAACATACCGTACCTGTGACAAAATTACAAATAAAAGGGAATTAACACGACCAGAAGGGAATAAAAAATCCGTAAATAGTATTCATTCGCGCCAGATAGAAGAACTGAGGAGTTCTGCGTCTCATCGTCACTCTCAAAGTTTAAATAAATGTGGCTACGCGTCCAAGAAAGTAGTGCGAAAACCGAGCTGTAAAAAATGGTAAATCTGGAAAAATTATTTTGGCACCTGACATTCAAGGCCAAGGCCTATCTCTGATAAAAGATTAAACATTAAACTAAACTAAAATTCACAACCAAAACTATAAAAGCGAACTCTTTCCAACAATTATTCATTGGTTATTGAGAAACCAAATAATAATTCATTTTAAACCATCATTTATCAATTTTTCAACCCGCTGGCACCACACAGGATAATCATTTATATTACTATGTTCTTATTCTTATTCTTATGATAGGTCTAAGTTTTCATCATATCCAATAAGTAGTTTGGCGAAATAGGTAGGGCGTGCGATTAGTAATGCGAGCGAGCGATAGGTCCTGGATCGAAACCCGGTTAGGTTATGCGAATCAAAAATAACGAATTTTCTGAGTAAAAGTGCGTTCTAACGTCATGGGGTTTGAGTGGTTCCTTACTCAAACCACAAAATTTTGTTTCGTAATTACATTTTCAATGTTCCCTGATCGACAACCTTGACGGCGGCCGGAGCAGGGTGCCTGATCAGGCTCTTGTGGAACGCTGCGTTACAAACGAGGGCAGGGCCTGATCGCTCCACCTGACATGGGCCTGATCACTTCACCTGATGTGAGCCTGATCGGGCAATCGGGCAATCCTGGCCAGGACCTTATCACTGCCCTAACATAATTTCCAGTCGGGAAGAAAAGAAAAATATACACTTATTAATTATTGATTTCCTTAATTAAATTGATTCTATTTATTTGACTTAGAATTAGAATTAGAATTAGAAAAACGATTATTATGCCTTAACCAAGAGGGTCGTAGGGCAAAAGATACAGTAGTGAGGTACATAAGAGGAGGAAATACAAGCAGCGTACAATATAATGATAGTTTAGTAAATTATTAAAGGTAACTGAACTAGGGATGACGGAAAAGAGCAAGAAAATATATAACAGTAATAGCAATGATCAGACCCCGTTCGGACACATCTGGATCGGACACAATCATTATCGGACACAAAATAATAAACCTGCATTATCGGACACATTTTTTTTCGGACACATTCAGATCGGACACATTTTCTTTCGGACACATCCGGATCGGACACATCATAAATATTAATTTAATAAAAATCAAATTGGACACATCCGGATCGGACACGAGATAGATAGTGATTATATATCGCGTGTCTAATGGCATAAGGACGTAAGCGCCATTATACGACTTTTTGCTGTTCGTAACGGCAAAAGGTCATTTTATTTTATTTTTTTTTGTATTTGGGATAGAAACCCGAAGATACGTTCATAAACGTCGAAATTTAATATTGGGTCAATTAAAAGCAGAAGGTCGTAGCCACCAATTTTTTTTTTTTTTTTTAATTGATTCGACGCTTACGTCCTTCTGCTTTTACCTTGGTTCTTTTTTTTTCTATGAATTTTCGAAACGTTGTCGATTTTGATTTTCTTTGCGTTTCACGAGTTTTTATAACTACTTGCAAAAATCATGAAAAATAAAAAAAAAAATAAAAATGGCGCTCACGACCTTCTGCTTTTAACTACCAATATTTTTTATCGAATTATTTTAAATGGTCGTTCTTTCAATTTATCTTTGCGTTTTACGAGTTTTTACAGCTATTTGAAAAAGAAATGAAAAAAAAAAAATGGCGCTCACGACCTTCTGCTTTTAACTATCAATATTTTTTATGGAATTTTTTTCAATGGTCGTTCTTTCAATTTATCTCTGCGTTTTACGAGTTTTTACAACTATTTGGAAAAATCATTCAAAACCATGAAAAAAAATGGCGCTTACGACGTTTTGCCTTCACGTTGTTTTTTATTTTTCCTTAAAAATTGTAATGAAAGAACGACGTATCCGCAAAACTTATGACCTTTTGCACTTACATTTTTCGATCTCGTAATTTCGATTAATCTATATACGTTTTTGCCGTTTTTAGAGCGAATGGCGTGAAAAAAAAAATTATACGACCTTTTGCCACCAAAATCGCGTTTTTGGCGCTTATCGCGACCTTATGCCATTAGACACGCGATATAATTCTAATAACATAATATATCCGATGCACATTTCTTTATTTCATACGACATAATATTTCAACCTTATAGAATGTGAAAGAAAAAAGTCACATGATGAGAATATCCTCAAGATCAGAGTCTCAAGTAATTATTTACTATAGTGGTGCAAAAAAGAAGCTAGTTTTGTTTACATATTTTGTTATAGTATAGCAATTGTTTATTATAGCGGTGCGAAAAAGAAGCTAGTTTTGTTTACATATTGTGTTATAGTTTTTATTCTCAAGTAATTATTTACTATAGTGGTGCAAAAAAGAAGCTAGTTTTGTTTACATATTTTGTTATAGTATAGCAATTGTTTATTATAGCGGTGCGAAAAAGAAGCTAGTTTTGTTTACATATTTTGTTATAGTGATATGAGAGTAGCGGAGCACGTTTAATCTAGGGATATTCGTTCCCCGGGTTGGCGCCTTTGGATAGTTGACGTGTCGTTCGTGGTGTCGTTGCATTCGTGCGGTCTGCTTTGCTTGCGTGTCGCGGGTAGAATCGTCGTTCGTACTCTACGTACACTCGGCCTGTCGTGTGGGGACCGGTGTTTGTGCGCGTATGGCGGTGTTGGCTGATGAGAAAATATATTTAACCAAGTAAAACAAACCCGCTTTCTGCGCTTACGCATGATTCATAAAATACATATAACGAAAAGGTGATAAATAACAGGACGAAGAAATGGTACCTGCAAAGGCTACCGCGCCGTACGCGAAGAAAGTACTGTTCCCCGACAAACAGCCGACATCGCGGCAAGTAAAGAGCTCGACTTTAACCAATGCCGCTGGTCTCAGTTCCCTCATCACATTCACCATATTACTGCTAGCCTGGATCTCGGGATTCGCATCGAGACTCTTCGCCGTTATTCGATTCGAGAGCATCATCCACGAATTTGATCCATGGTACGTACCGCAATTCTTAATCCGGCCGCATTTTCAGACCGGAGATTTCACGAGTCGATAACAGAATTAGGAGACGTAATTCAATTCGTTTATTCAATCAGGCTCGTATTATCGTCAACTTTTGAATTCCGAGAAAATACGCTCTTCACCTCTTCACCTTCTCCGATCCGATCCTGCTAATCTATATCCAGTATTCGAGAGATAGTGTTACATTCTATCGGCTGCTTACACGTGATTGATTACGTAACCGCAATTTCACCCATAAATCTGAAAATATGCTTTTTTTTTTAATCGATTCACACCTGCCGATCGAACAAGTCTATTCATCGATTTATTTACAGTCGATAGCCTTCATTTTTCTGTACTCTCCGCAGGTTCAACTACAGAGCAACGGCGTACATGGTGCAGCATGGGTTTTACAATTTTTTGAACTGGTTCGACGAACGAGCTTGGTACCCCCTGGGTCGTATCGTCGGTGGTACCGTCTATCCCGGTCTCATGATAACTTCCGGCTCCATACACTACATTCTTCACTCTCTTAACATTCCCATACACATCAGAGACATCTGTGTCTTTCTGGCCCCAGTCTTCAGCGGTTTGACCGCCATATCGACTTACTTCTTGACCAAGGAGTTGTGGAGCGCGGGAGCCGGTTTGTTCGCCGCTTGCTTCATCGCCATTGTGCCTGGCTACATATCCAGGTCCGTTGCCGGGAGTTACGACAACGAGGGAATCGCCATATTCGCTTTACAGTTCACCTACTATCTGTGGGTCAAGTCCGTCAAGACCGGATCCATATTTTGGGCTGCCCTGACCGCTCTTTCCTACTTCTACATGGTCTCCGCGTGGGGGGGATACGTCTTCATAATAAACTTGATACCGCTCCACGTTTTCGCTCTGCTGGTCATGAACAGATACAGCATTCGTTTGTTCACGAGCTACACGACCTTCTATATCCTAGGATTGCTGCTCAGCATGCAAATACCCTTCGTCGGCTTCCAGCCTATAAGAACCTCCGAGCACATGGCTGCAGGCGGGGTCTTCGGACTCCTTATTTTCATCGCAATTGTCAGGTAGCGTATATCTTGAGCCAGATTTGGTTTCTATCCGAAGAACGAATCTGCTTCATGTTTTTTTCAATTTCGTTACAGATACCTGCGGACCATGCTGACTAAAACCGAGATGAAGTACTTTGGCGGTTTTGTAACTCTCACAGCCGCCGCACTCTTGCTAATTTTGATCGTCCTCACCTACTCTGGACTCGTTGCCCCTTGGAGCGGGCGATTCTATTCCCTCTGGGACACGGGATACGCCAAGATCCACATTCCCATCATCGCTTCTGTATCAGAACATCAACCTACCACCTGGTTCAGCTTTTTCTTCGATCTACACATCCTGGTGACCACCTTCCCCGTCGGTCTTTGGTACTGCATCAAGCATATCAACGACGAACGTGTTTTTGGTGAGAATAATTTACGGTATCAAGTTCATTAATTAATCGAAAAACAGTATCTAATTCGTCTTTTATCGCAGTTGTCCTTTACGCTATCAGCGCGGTTTACTTTGCCGGAGTGATGGTGCGTCTCATGCTGACCCTGACCCCGGTGGTCTGCATGCTGGCTGGAGTGGCTTTCAGCGGTCTCTTGGAGTTGTTCTTGAAAGAAGAAGACAAAGAGGGCGGCGATAGGGACGCCGGCGAAGGAAGCGAGGAGGAAAGCGAGGAAGAAACAGAGAGAAGTCCGGGCAGAGCCTTGTACGACAAGGCTGGAAAGCTGAGGCGCATGAAACACGAGAGACCCAAGGGCTCAGGGGACGGATTGGGCGCGAATTTGAGAAACGGAGTCGTCATCGGAATCTCTATGCTACTCATGATGTTCACCGTCCACTGCACCTGGGTCACGAGCAACGCTTATTCCAGTCCATCCATAGTCTTGGCATCCTACAGCAACGACGGAGGGAGATCGATCCTCGACGATTTCAGGGAGGCCTATTATTGGCTCGCTCAAAACACTCCAGAGGACGCGAGGGTGATGAGCTGGTGGGATTACGGATATCAGATAGCGGGGATGGCGAATAGGTAAGGCTCGAACGTATTTCCGGACGTGATAGACGATAAATTTGCCAATTTCCCACAGAACGACGCTCGTGGATAACAACACGTGGAACAACTCGCATATAGCGTTGGTCGGAAAGGCGATGAGTTCGAACGAGAGCGCTGCGTACGATATAATGACGTCGTTGGACGTGGATTACGTGCTGGTCATATTTGGCGGGATGATAGGATACTCGGGCGACGATATAAACAAGTTTTTATGGATGGTCAGAATAGCGGAGGGTGAACATCCCCAGGATATCAGAGAGAGCGATTACTTCACGGAGAGAGGAGAGTTCAGGGTCGATTCGGAGGGTTCTCCCACCCTTCTAAATTGTCTTATGTACAAACTGAGTTATTACCGATTTGGAGAAGTCAAAATGGACTATCGCTCGCCTGCAGGATTTGATCGGACTCGTAATGCTGAAATTGGCAACAAAAATTTCCAACTCACTTATCTGGACGAGGCTTATACCACGGCACATTGGCTAGTTAGGATCTACAGGTACGATTTAACGATCTTTCCTTGACTCGGTTTTCATCTGTAAAAACGTTGAAAAACATCTGATTTTTTTTCAACAATAATTACAGGGTGAAGAAACCGGAGGAATTCAATCGGCCTAGAATCCCGATAGCTGACCGTACGATTAACCGAAGGACAAGTTCCTTCATAAGCAAAAAGGTGAGTTTCATTGAACATTTCATATTTCATATTTCACTTTTAACGACAACTCGTATCGTTTGCTTCTGTCTATCGAGTGCATACAATGATCCAGAAGCGTAGTTGAAATTATGGGGGGTTGGAAATTGATGTTTCAGACAGCGCGACGTAAGAAGGGATTGATCAAGGGTCGACCGACCGTTGTGAAGGGGCAGAAACCGTCAAGAACCACTACGTAGCGTAAAAAATAACGTTTGAAATTAATTTGAAAGATAAAAAAAAGAATCTATCTTCAAAGACACATTTTTTTAATACGCGGATAAGAGATACATATAAAAATAAAATAGTAATAAAAAAGAAACATCACCGTCCCCCTGGACCTACTGAGAGTTTACACGTTAAATAATACCTTCAATATAATTCATGCATCATGCCGACTGACCTGCAGTGTGCAAGAGATGGAAGACTACTGTGTGTCGTAAAGAAAAAAAGAGCGGTGTGATTGTAACTAAAGTAACGAACTATCGATCATAACATGTTACGGATTGTATTTATTTGTAATAATACTTTATGATGTAATATTTTCTTTGTTTGTTGTCTGGCAACTTCGATATTGCTTTGTTGCCAAGTTGCGACGTAACTAGCGTACACCTCGTGCGTAGACACCAAAATCTACATATTACTAGTCTTAAGTCTTCTGTTGACGATTTAATCAAACAATTTCATATTCATTGGACTGGTTTATTATCGGTCTCAATATTGTTTTCCTTGGTTCTTTAATAAAATCTGAATCACCGTAAACTTTTGATATCAATTCATTTCGACTGTGATTTATTCATTTATTAGTCTTGAAATACAATTCAGAAAAAAAAGTACGAAGGAAAGCAAATTTTTTGATTTCGTGATAACCGTTTATACGGCAGGTTCGTAAGTGTGTGTTTTCTGATTTTCTGGTGGTTAGTATACATAGTATATGATAAATATAATTAATTTAGATTGTCAACAATGTGTTATTTATTATTCTATACCCATCTTCCACAACCCCTGGATCGATCTAATAGGCATATATTCACCCGAAACACAATTGATATTGAAAAAAAAAAAAGAATTTCTCATATCAATTCGATTTTTTCAATTTATCTTCAACGCAGCATTCAATAACTACAACGGGATTAAAGTGATATAATTTTCACGATAACAACGAGTGTAATGTTATTATCAATCTTGCATAACACGTGACGAATCGTCTACATGAGATTATAACATTATTCATATTTTTTTCTAAGCGATAATAATTGGGCATTCAATTATCGCAATCAATGGATCATCGGCATAGTTTCATGGCCTTATTCACCTCGAAGCGGAGAAATTGCTTCAGGTAATATCGCTACGTACGATGAACCTGTTTTATAGGTTATATTTGGGGAAACGTTCAAAAGAATTCGACAGAGGTTATGTTTTTTTCAGCTGTCAAAATCAGCTGATCCTCTGCTTGGTGGCAATGTTACCAGCATTCGAAAAAACCTCTAGACCCGGCGTTTTTAATTTCAGCAAATATACTGCAAAAACTACGCATTGATTTGACGAAAATTTGATATAAAATATTCAAATAAATGACACTGATGCTTTTTTTAATCGTAATTTCTTCAATTAACAGATAAATTCATCGGACAAAGTTTTTGCGGGAAATAATCACAAGACGCGAGTTAGTTAGCAGCGAGTAATTGAATTAGCTGTAATTATCGAACTCAAGCGTTTGTATTCATTTGAAATTGCCAACATGTTTGATAATTGAGTATATGGTAAGTTTTCGAGGGTTTATTCCCCCGAAAATGTGAACTTTATTTTGAATATATGGAATCCGCGTTATCGCGCTAAAATTTAGGGAATTTCATTCCCGCGTGGCGCCTCCTGTCAGCAGCGGCCATTTTGCTGCCTTCACATCTGACATGTCTTTATAATGTTATTATCGATGTATACTTCTGGGTTTCGTGATTGACTCCAAAATTATCATCGACGGTGTGCATAAATAGTTGAAAATCACGCGTTTTCAATAACTCTTGAATATCGAAGGTTACCGCGAGGCGACAAATCACGGTGCACAATACGACCTTGGCAACTGGGGGTAGTTCGGTAAATAAAAAACACCAGACCACAAGTATAACGAGAGTATCGCTTCGCGTTACGTACTATTTTGGAAAATAATTCGAAAACGAGGTTGAACGACGATCCGATAACCCGAACGGACACGTAACACAGAAATCGAGCCCCACAAAGTGCCGAAGTGCCTCCGCTTGTGAATCCAACAACGTCGAGTGAACATAACCAAAAAACTAGTGACCTGCCCCAACGTCAAAATCCGTCGGATGTCAACAACAATATAAATAAGACACTGTTCAATCAACTATGAAAATATCCCGACAGAGGATAGACGCTTTGAACGATTCACAACCGGCCCTCGAATCGGGGAAAAAGAAACACTGACGTACAACATGTGCGAGATCTCGTGTTTGGGACTGGCAACGATTGGCTAAACCCTCGCTACACCGATTATTATGCTCGTATTTTATCTACACAGAGACGCGATGCGCCACGGCAACAGATACTTGAAACTGTTTTGAGATATCCAAGATCACTTCTACGCGATCCGAGGGATGAATATATCCTGCAGAACGTCGAGCAGCGCATGGGATAAAAAGAAGGTTCTGTGGAGAGGACAGGGGTAGAATTTTCTAGTTTGGGGATGCAGGTGGAACGAAAAAGGGCAGAGGAATCATCCGGCTCGGTTCCCTCGCCTACCTTGCTCAATCATGGACAGTAAATTGAAGTTTTCGGACCGTCTGAAGGCGCTGTTGAAAACCGAGTCTCGCCAAGAGGTCGATCCCTATGTATTCAACGAGCCCGAGCCTCTGGCCGCAGGCGTCAACAGCAGGAATCTTAAAAACACATCTTCCAAGAATTCCAAGTCCAATTTGAACCATACGATAATAAAGAACAACAGGGCCAAGGGGAAATGTACAAAACCGAGGATAAAAACTGAACCCGGATCCATAACGCAGCCCTCGAACAATTCCGACAAGGATTCGCACCCCGAGGCCGAAGCGACGCCTAGGAATCTTGAACTCAGGTTCTCAAACGGCGTGCCGAGGAAACACAGACACCTCGAAAACCTGTTGCGACTGAAGCCCAGGAGGCACAGGAGAGACCACATGCTGCTCTACTATCCGAGAGCCGGGGACGAGATCTCGGACAGCGAGTCTAGCGGCGATGAAACCTCGGTGTATCAGCGTCACTGGTTTTCGGTAGAGTCTACCGGCGGCCTGAACAGATCCGCCAGACTCTCCCAGCTCCGGTCTCAGCTGAGAAGGCGATTGGCGCAGCTACAGAAGAGCAGACCACAGTCGGAGAATCAGCTGCAAGAAAAGACCCAGTGTCTGCTGGAGGCTGCCTGGAGGGACCCCGAGGCCACGGCTAGAGCCCTGTACGACTCTCCGGGAGGCAGCAAAGCCGTCGATAGCCCCCTGCTGGTCGGAACCCTGTGCGGAGTTGAGGGATGCTGCCAGATATCGTTGCCCTGTACTCGGCACTGTTCGAGACACATAATGATAAACGGAGATCAACTTTTGTTCGAACATTGCACGGCCAAGTTCAGCGACAATACGCAGTGCTGCATACCCGTGTTCGACGTAGCGCACGAGCTGCCGTTGTGCCCGGAACACGCTAGGAAAAGAGACAATTATCATCGCAAGGCTCAGGAGTCGAAGCCTAAGAAGGCGAGGAAGAAGCCGACCTCGCCTACTATTTCTAGACCCAAACCGAAAGCGAGACCTAAAAAACGGAAGAGACCATCTTGCAGCGGCAGGTCGGAGACCAAGAATTGCGGAGTTATTCAGGATCAGAATCACTTCGTTAACCAGATTGGGACTACCGAAAATCATAATAAGACTTTGAACAACTTGAACGCTCCGCAAGGGACCTCCCATTCCTCGGGACTCAACCTCGGACTCGGTCTCGGATCCCTCGGACTCGGCGGCGGAGGACTCAAAGTCGATCTCGGAGATCACGAAGTTTTCGCTTCGTTAGATCCGGCGGAACACGATTTTGGCAACGTTCTCAATAACTTGCCCGCCGACGCGTTCAATGACTTATTTATTGGTAATACATGTTAAATAAACAATGAACTTTTTCGTTATATATATAAATATATACACGTATATGTATTTATATTATTGTAGAAATAGACCGTTTTTTCTATCTAAATATTTAAAACCATTAAATTTTTAATTATTGGGTAGTCGTTTTGTCAATGTCAAACACGTCGGGATATAGTTTCTCTATTTTTTACACATCTCTAAATCGTCCGTCTGGTTCGATCGAACCGAAACCCTGCGTTGGCTGTATCGGCAGCGTTCGGAGTTATTCACAGTTCCTCTCCCTCACTTCCTAGGTGGCAAATCGGTATACCTAGAATGAAGCAGGAATAGGAGATATAACTTGGATAATTCCCAAATTTTTTTCTTTTTTCATTTTTTTTCCCCTCATCTTTCCAAGCATGCTGAAACCTGGGCACGTTCACAGATGGAAAGTTATCTGTCTGTATTATGTGTAACCGAGAATATCATCTCTCTCTCTCTCTCTCTCTCTCTTGTCTTTTATGTACTTTGGTAGCGGATCGTGGTGTTACTATTTTTTAATAGTAGTTATTATAGTTACTATATTTATTGTATAGTAGTGAGTACGACGATAGCTGTGAAAGAAACAATAAAGTCTCACCGTCTAAGTTTTTTGATAAAACTTCTGGGCTATGTTTGTTACAGAGAGCAGAAATGGGGAGTACGAGCCTTCACGAGAAGAGGAAGAAGAGCTGGAGCGGGCTTTGGAAGCAGTTGATAAAGATGTTCGCAATTTAGAGCGCATGGGCCAGAGTCATGGTCTCTTAGAGCCTGCTTTGCTTGCCCAGCTCATGTCCGACATTGCTTCGTAGCCCCCTCCACCCCTCGCACCTCATTAATGCAACCCTGAAATCATTCGGTTCGCCCGTGTTCCTTATAACGTAGAGAAAAAAAAACTTACAAAAAAAAAACTAAAAAAAAAAAAAAAAAAAAAAAAAAATGCTGTTTGTGTCTGTGCTCGAAATACGAAATATTGTATTAAATAACTGTCGATGTATAGTTAAAAAATTTACAATCTCTCAATATTGTTGAAAAAAAAAAAACATGATTGGTATTCAATCCAAGATCTGTGGGAAAAAAAAAAAACACGGAGTGTAAAAGGCTTTGTCACCGAGTAGCGCAAATTAGGGGATAGGCGTTTTATCATATTTTAAAATCACCAATCGAAATGGTATCAAAGTAAAAATTGAGGAGTCGCGTTGATATAAAATATGATAAAAATGTTATCTATTTGGTTCTCATTAAATGTATCTAGTATCGGTTAATCGAGAAACAACGTCTAATTTTTGTTGTTCATTAGTGATAAAAACGAGAAACGAAAAAGAATTTGAAAATTGTTCGTGTTATGATAGTTAATTAATGGGACTTGGATCAGAAGCAGCACCGGCACCGTTGCACAGACACACGACTGAATTAATAAGAAAAGCGTACCTCATTCACACATAAACACACATACATCGGTTTTATCAATCGTAGATTCATCATTCATCAAAAAAATAAATAAATAAATAACGGAGTAAAAATAATAAGATAAAAATGTTATAATCGATAGCTAAAATATGAAAAAAAAGAAAGAAAGAAAAAAGCATAACGTTGATACTTTCGTCAGATCCACGCTGTATTATATTCATCATCTAGACAATTATTAATTAATATTGACTTTTAGTCGAAATGAAACAATAGCATAACAATGAGGAGTTTGAAAGGAGTTTATAAATAATCGCAAACTATTATTGCAAAAATTCACTTTCTCAATTCAGACTTTCTCTCTCACAATCCATTTCTAACAATGGATTGTTTAGGTATATTATTTCTTCTTAGTTTCATTAAAGAGATACTTCATAGTTGGGGATCAAACTTTCAGAATTGTGTTTAGGTAGTCATTATTTATTTATTGAAAAACACCGCTAACGATTAATAAAGAATAAATAAAAAATATTGTAGCAAGGCTATTTGATGGAAGAAGAAAGATGAAAATTAACTTTAGGATGGAATTATTTCTGTTTGTGATGAAAATAATTTCTCAAAATCAAGTAGCGTACTACAATTGTAAGATTTTTTTATTCAATTTTTTTTCTACAGTTTTCAAAGATCGCTCCTCGGACAGTGATTGCGGTAGTATAATGCCGCAGAGGCGTATTGTAATGATGATTTTTTTTTATGCATTGAGTAAAAAAGAAAATATGTTGCGCGCAAGCTAAAAACTACGACGACGACGACTAGTATGATCTAAACTCCATATTGGAAGTTTAAAAAAATGGTATATCATTACAGTGTAAACTGTTATTAATTGCTATATTTAATTATATAGTTTAAAAATTGATGGGAATATAAAAAAAAAAAATAAGAAATAAGAAATGTCAAATGTGAACGTAGCACCATTGTCCGCTGCTCCTAATGTACCTATATGTTTATGTCTTGTAACATATTATAATTAACTACTACTGATTAGGCAGTACCAATTATAATAAGCATATTTTTTACATCGCCTCGTAGTAAGCGCTTAGTCCTATATTTCAACCCTTTCGTTTTTTTTCCTTCTCGATCATACGACTTTATTTCATAATACGACTGTAAAACAAAAAAAATTATACAAAGTCTTTATTTACAATTTTATTATTTTTTTTTATTATTTTCGTTTCCATTATAAGAAGAAAAAGAATCCATTGAATTTCTATTTTCTAATCGATTCCATTGACAATAGCAAAAATTGAGATTTCGAAAAAATACTTTTGTGAGAGAGAAGAATGTAATATTTTCAAATTTCATCTTTAGACGCTGGTTTCTATTGACACAACATCGGCATTGTTGTTATTGAGACGTTGCATAGTTCTGGCGATCCATTTTTTACGAGCATCTTCTCTGGCTGACCGATTACTGGCGCAGCTTACGGAGCCGAGTTCAACCGGATACTCTTCAACTAACTCAGGATCATCTCCGAAAGCTGGCATACTTATAATATTAGACTTCTCATGTAATTGCTGGAATTTTGAAACACTCTATTATTAGTTATGCCGTGGATCCTGACGGCATAGAAATTTGTACCTGAAAGCCAGAGAGTCCTAACTCCAATTTTCATTCATTCTCAAATTAACAAAACGACTAGATGATTTTTGGTGAATTATATTAATTAAACAATTGTTCATCTCTGATGTGAAATTAGATTATTTTTCATTTTTCATGCTTCTTGATGTTAATATTATTGTACATTTGCGTATATTTTAGATCTGTACTTTTATTTAGATCGATTTCCTCTTGATTACCACTAATTGAATAGAGATCGATGATACATAATCATACAAGTTTTTTTAGAACGAAAGATAAGAGATATTTTGCGAGGATTTGAAAAATGCAATGTGGGTCGAATCGCAAAAGTCCTATCGATTAATTGTCATATTTGAATATCTAGTTTTTTAAAACTTGGATCTCTAAGTCACTGCCAAATGTTGAACAAACAAACAAATACTCGATAGAAAATCGAAAATGAAGATAAAAGTTAATAGACTATCATCCGTTCGCTGGATAATAGCAATTCTTCGTTCATGTTTCTTTCCTTTTTTAAATTCAATACTGTAAGATAATATTTCATGTATAAATTAATCATCCAACTATTACATATAGAAATAAAATACGAGTAATTAAAAACAGGATTTTAACCATGCATCGCTTCTTTTCGTTGAATGTGGAGTTAGAATTCTGTGGGTTTCACAAGAGAAAGAAAAAAAAAACAATCTGGACATGAAACTCACAATCTTTTTTTGGACTCCTTCAGAGTCCCTCTTCTCCCATTTTTCTTTTTCCAAATCTATATCAGAGTTTTCATCCGGTTCAGCTTCATCCTTGGTTGTACGCATCAGAAGTACGTCATAGTCTGTACGCGGCTGGCCTAAGATACCAACTTTGATTCCCAACGCTCGTAGGTCTTCTTCATCAGCTAGCAAAGCTTTTTCCAAATACTTTATTCTTGGATCGTGAGATTTAAATTCTGGAATTCCTGTAAATTCATATATATTTTCTTAATCACAAATTCAGGGATTAGTTAGATAATTCAAGATAAGAAAATATAAAATTCACCAAAAGAAAGAAAAGAATTCTAGGATATATCAAATGTACTACAACGTGTGTGATTTCATTTAGATAATAATAATCATCGCTTCGCAGATATGGGTGTTCGTTACCTATCGACAATACGCGATAGTCGCAAATTCTGTTTATAATTTGATGAGGCAACGGCGAGTTTCTAAGCAGTTTTCTCTTCGCAGGTATCGTATCGCCCTGTAAAACGCGAATCTCGTCTTCTGGTATGATCAATTCGGGTATCAAATTACCGCATACTCGTTTCGCAGTGTTGAACGAATCAGTTCTAAACAATCTGTGCATCTCGATTTCTGAAAATAAAACATACATTAAGTTTATGATATACACCACACGAGGTGTGATCCAGCCATAATTCAGCGAATTACACTTTGTAGCGAGCCGTTATACAGCTTTCATAAATTCTATGTACAGGTTCAATCATTATATCTATAGTATTGAATAAAAGTGAAACGAGTTATTAAATTTGCGCTCTACGCAGGATCTGAAGGTCTGCGTGCACCTAGCGATGTGCGCAGACCTTTATTTGAAAATTCCCTTTCTATTTCCACTCCATATTTTTGTTACAAACCGATTAAAGCCGAATGTTTTCTTTGCATCGCGATCCAAACAACTTTGTTCGCCATCCCAATCAGAGTTTCATAGATTCTGAGATCCTTTTCGCCCTGGGATTGTCCCGAGGGCTCGTCGTTGAGTGACTTCTTGGTGGGAACCATGTGGTGGTACGCCAGAGTGTTCTCCGCTCCGATTAATATGCTGCAATACTCTCTGCCCACCAGGGATCTCAGATTATCCATTTCCTCGCTCTGCCTCGTTCGCCCCCCTCTCGCAAGAGGATTCGGAGCCTTCTTTGCAACCGCTGCCCTTTTCTGGCACAAATCTTCCCATATGTCTATGTAATATTGGAAGTAGATTATCAGCGATCGCAAGAAACGATCTACGACTGGCTCGTGAACGAAATTAACAAACTCAGCGCTGATTGGGTTCGACAGCATAAACAACACCAAGTCTTTGATATCCTGCAGCGTTATCACGTTCGGTTCAGTCGGTGCAACTTTTCTCAAATAATTTTTCCTGAATTTCATCTGATAAAAGTATCAAGTTTAGAGGACATCGAGGAAAGAAACAGTATTGAATTATAAAAATTCACCTTCTCTCCTGGATCTAGTGTCTCGGCAAATTTCACCTCCAGATAACTATGCGGACAGTATATATGATCAGACTTTTTATGACTCTGGGAATGTTTTTGATTGCCCTTTCCCATCTGTTCGCTCTCCTGCTTCGGGACTCTGATGAAATATTGAAAGAATTAAATTTCAATCATTTTTCTGTACCTCAAGGCAGTTATTATAAATCATGAATTTTCAAAATAACTAATTGAATTATTTTAGTTCCATCTCACCCTAATAAATTCAGGCAGCTATTGACGTCGTCCCAAACGAAGCGTTTCTCATTTTGTCCAATGCTACTGTGCATATTTATTGTATATTCTGTATTTCAAGAAGATTAATATGAAATAATTGTCTGGTATCAAAGATGAATGAGAACAAAACATCAGACTGTGGTGTTTGAAAGTAGGCAAAGCTCTGCTGGTATTGATCAAATAAATATTGATCATGCTTCAGCTGTATAAAAACTGTGTCAAGAATTTTCGGGGAATGGGGGGAGACAATCAACGAAATACGCTGATAAATTAAACAGTTTTTTTTTATTAACAAGAATTACAAGATATCTAAAACGAAAATAGACTAAACGGTGGTGGTTTTCGGCTGAAAGTATCGCGGCATTTCATCCAAGATTGGTTTATCCTCGAGGAAGATGGGCTCCGCGGGTTCTTTGTAAAAGTCCACGTTCAGCTTGGGACTCATGCTGTCCTGATGCAGATGGTGTATTCTGCACCTGACCTTGACCTGCTCCACGTTGTTAATGGTGACCGTAACGAAGAACTCTTTCCCCTCGATCTCTGGATTTGGACCCGAAATCTCTTTGGCTGGTAGAGTTATGGCTTCTTCGGGCATGTGGAATCCTGCCTTGCGGAAACACGCCTTGACGTGCCATTTTTCGAGCACCCACGGATTGTGGTCCGACAAGGTAATGACCACGGTTCTCTGGGACAGGACGCTGATCGTTCGCTCGACATACGGAGAACTGTATTCCTTCTTCTCTTCGGCGCCCTCCTCCTTCTTGAACTTTTCAGCATTCTCCGGAGTTGGATAAACCGCTAGACCGGGTAAAAGCAGCTGCGTGTAGGCGGCGTTTGGCCGGATCGATAATCGGTCGCCCTTGTTGCCCAGACCCTCGACGTAAGTCGTTAGAATTACCTCCAAGTCCGGTTTTCTACGAATGTTGGTATCCTCGATTAGGTCATAAACGTGATGCCTGCCCATCAGAGGCCTGGGTTTCGCGTTTTTTCTTGACAGTCCTGGTGGCCATCTTCGTTTCAGGATGAATGTGTTCTGAGAAAAAATTGTATGACAATTTTGTTAACCGACGATTCAGAGAAACGCGCAAAGTGAGGTTAGGTTAGCTTACCCGTGTTTGTTGAGACAAACAACCGCTTGTCGTAGCCAGGAATGGAGACGATAAATTCCGCATGTGATTCACTATGTTCTTTGAATTGTTCCACATCGTTGATTATCCTTCACACAGCAAAAATACAACACTTTATAACCTATGAAATGTTTTCATCGGTCCCAACTCCCGGTGCGTTGAATAATAGCCTTCTTTACCGACGGAGTAGCTCACAAGTTGCCCGTACAAAGGAGCAGCCCACTTCAATAGTTTGTGATTTTTTTTAACGTACAATTTCGAACTGTTTTGAAGATTTTCAAAGACGGAAAGTCACTCTGAGTCGGAATAAACAGACGAATATTTTTTTCGTCACGATTGTGTAAGAAAAATTGAATATAAACGGTCGTAATATAATCTGTGGATATCATGTGCCGCCCACTGGCGTATTAAGAGCATGCTATAGTCAATCTTACCGACCAAGTAGCGCATCACTTATTTCCACTGATATCAAAGTCTACGCGTAACAGGAGCAAAAAAGAAGATGATGCATGAAATTCTGAGCACCTAAATCGCAAAATATCTTTGTTTTACGCAACAATAACGGCAAAATCCTTGTTTCTGACTAAAATAATAATTGCCTCTGTTAACTGTCGTCGCGGTCATCACTATTTTAGTTAGGAACAAGGATTTTGTCGTTATTGTTGCGTAAAACAAAGATATTTTGGGATTTAGGTGCTCAGAATTTCATGCATCATCTTCTATTTCGCTCCTGTTACGCGTAGACTTTGATATCAGTGGAAATAAGTGACGCAGCTAGTTGGCTGATAAAAATTGTTTAGGTATAGCATGTTCTTAAATAATAAACTTCTAATAAACCGACAGAGTGACTCACAGGTTGCCTGTGTACAGGCGCGTCTCACATAGGCAGGTGCTCAATTTCAATTACGTATTTTAACGGACAATTTCGAACCGTTTTAAATATTTCTAAGGACTGATAGTCGCTCTGTGGCTGAAGCAACGGTAGAATATTTTTTGGGTGTTGATTGTGGTTAAAATCCAAACGGATAATCTAGGAATATTTTGTTTGTGGGTGGGGTAATTGTGGGTAATTCGTTGGCAATACTGATCGGTATTCAGTCGTGGAACCAGTCAGGCGTAGTAGTAGATGCACGTACAGACTAGGGGTTCCATGGTGTAACGCGGAGCGACCGTAAGGAGGATACATATTCCGCAAAAATGACGGCCCACGACCAAATGCGAGCAATGCTCGATCAATTGATGGGCACAGGACGAAATGGTGAGTTTTTTTAAAACCTTTTTCAATTCCGTTAGCGTCCCTTGGGTCACAAGATGACGATACTAACGGAGTAAAATTGTGTCCACGTTCTTTATGCCAACGCTGTTAATAGCACCAAGATGGTGACCTATAGCGATATCGACCGCGACAGCGGACTCCTTATTGACTATCGTTAAACCCGTGCGAACGTTAATCGAGGATTTATCTATCATTCGCATCTGTTTCAGGTGAGAATAACAAATTTCAAGTTAAATATTCGGATCCGAAGGTCTGCAAGAGCTTCCTCCTGGCTTGCTGCCCGCACGAGATACTTTCGTCGACAGTGAGTATTACCGTGAAAACACATATAATTATTTCTAACCCACGACGCTACTTCGAGTTTAGGATGTTTTTTTTTCTTTGTCATTTTTTTGTCTTTCATTTATTCAATCTTCAACATTCGTATCAAGATAAACACAACGAGAGCGTCGACTTTTTTTCCAAATATATTATTTGACAAAATAGAAGAATATTACATAATCTGAAATACTACAATATTATTATTCTATAAAAACAATCAATCCCAACATATGTTTCATGTATATTATGTTGTATGAGTTTGTAATACATATTCAGTAAAAATTGTATTATTATCTTCATATTTATTTTTCATCTAACCATTAACGTCAAGGCTGCAATTTTACTTGACACACATTTGATAAAATGATCGTTAAAAGATACTTCGGCAACATACATGTAGCGATATAGTTGTAATAACACTCTGTGGCGTTACGGTGAACACTTAACCACCGCCTACGTTCAATCTAACAATTAAATCATTTACTCCTTGTCGTAAAAAAAAAAAAAAAAAAAAACTTGGAGTATCGTAATCTCAGCCCATTACATTAAACCCTAGAAAAAGCCTTTTGTTATCACTCCTCATTATCAATGTATGGTTAGATAATAATAATAATAATAATAATAATAATAATAATAGTGTATTAATTGATACGGTAGGAAAACCTGTGGTAATAGTATTTCCTTGTACAGCTTAATTTATCGAACGTGGTTGAGTCGGAGGAATGAGATGAATAAGATCGTTTTTGTATATTTAAGAAACGTAATGATATTTGTGTAATGATTATTAGCCAGGTTTTTGAATATTTGTTTAGGATAGAAAAATGTATAACGAGATGAATAGAAATCTGAAATAATGATAGGAAAACGAAAAGGAAGTAAATATTGACAGAATTGACTAATACCGATGCGACTGCAGTTCTATTTCCAGAGAGTCTGAAAAATGCAAAACCAATCCAATGTACAATATCGTTGTGAATATTGTCCGATCATATTGTTGTTTGTCTCACTCTCACACACGCGTTACTGTAAGTACTGAAAAATCAAAGTAAACACAAGACGTACGTATTACCATTGAGATATATTACGTAATAAATAATAAATTATTTACTGAAAATATTGAAATTAAACACTCCCTCGGCCGCAGTGGTGAGGCTGCGAGCCGAGGTTTAGATGATTATTCATATTTGCCCCGTTTTCGCCAGAGGCCTGTTCACTTTACGCGCTTTGGTGAGTAGCATCGCGAAAAGCATTATTGATTCAACATTGAATTTTTTTGTCTATCATATTTCTCCAATTCATGGATAATAGGACAAAATTTTACCGTGAGTATGCGTGAACTTAGTTTCCTTTTGGATTTGGGGACAGGGAACGAACGACAGATCTGTAAGTAAGAGGCTGTCTGACTTATTAATTCCCAAAATTGATGAAAACTCTGTTATAGCATCGTTGCCGTTAAAATAGAATTCAGAATAATTGTCTATCTCTTAACATTCTCTTGAAATTTACTTTGATTTTGGGAATTGGTAGAATGCGTGAAATGTCGATGGAAGGATGAATTGTGAATTTTAGGCAAGAACGCACGACACAGCAAGTTACAAAATTCCCTCATCACCGGATGTACGTATTCAACTCGATTTTTAAATAAAAATGTAAATTATTCAAATCACTATCTATTTTCTCATAATAATAATAATAATAATAATGATAATCGTATCTCGTTATAGTATAACATGATATCATAAGTTGTAAGTTGTGTCATAGGAACTGAATATGTAAATTAAGGTGTGTGCTGATTGTAGCGTCGTTGCCATCGCATTGTCGCGTCAGGCGGAGAGGTGTTGCCGCTCTGTAAGTGAAATCAACAAAATATCTAACTATAGAAATTATATAAACTATGTATATGTGAAAAGCATCAGTCCTTCTTCCTGTTAATATGTGTATTTTTTGATAGCGTTATACATATATAATAGCAGTTCAACCGTTACGGAAGACTTTTTTTTTTACTACCGGATAATTAATAACACATCAAAACATAGGGTCGCATTTATATTAACAAAAAAGAAAAGAATATTAAGAAAAAAAAAACAATACAATGAAATGATAAGACTTCTTCAACTTTTATATTATATATTTAAAAAAACCATTGTTATCGACGACTCATTCATTCACGTGCAATGAGAAGTACATTCAACTGTTATTGGGATGGTGGTTCAAACATAGGTCTCGTCAAGGGGGAGCCTCGCTTAAGAATGTTATTAATTTATTATAATTTGTGAATCGCAGCGCATGGACTTAGGCGAATGCCCCCAGATTCACGACCTCGCTCTGCGGGCCGACTACGAAGCTGCACAGAAGAAGAGAGACCATTTTTACGACATTGATGTAAGGATTTTTACTGAGAAAACTTTCTTCTTACAATTTCTAGATCATCGTACATCAAATTTAATGACTTTGCTTTATTTTCCAGGCAATGGAACACCTTCAGAATTTCATAGCTGATTGTGATCGTCGCACAGAGCAAGCCAAACAGCGTCTTGCAGAGACCCAGGAAGAATTGAGCGCCGAAGTGGCAGCCAAGGCTAACAGTGTTCACGTCCTTGCTGAAGAAATTGGTAAAAAACTAGCCAAAGCGGAGCAGCTTGGAGAGGAGGGATTCGTAGAAGAGTCTATGAAGCTCATGGGGGAGATCGACGAATTAAGAAAGAAGAAAAATGAGGCTGAACAGGAGTACAGAAACAGTATGCCAGCCTCGAGTTATCAACAGCAGAAATTGCGAGTCTGCGAGGTGTGCAGCGCGTATCTGGGAATTCATGACAACGACAGAAGACTGGCTGATCATTTCGGAGGAAAGTTGCATCTGGGATTCATAAAAATCCGAGAGAAGCTAGCGGAGCTCGAAAAAACCGTCGAAGACAGGCGCAAAGAGAAGCGGGAGACCATGATGGACAGAGACAGGCAACGAGACAGGGAACGAGAAGATCGCGACAGAGACAGAGACCGAGGCCGTGGCGGACTCAGCACCGGGTACAGAGAGCGCGATAGGGATCGTGACCGTGACCGTGACCGTGAACGCGACCGAAGAGACAGAAGGAGGTCTAGGTCGCGTAGTCGTAGCCGTGGAAAGAGGTAAGCTGTCCGATAGTTTTCTCATCTTTCGTTCTTTCATTGCCGAATGATTCATGATGAAATGTAAAGGCCGAGCTGATAGCTTTCGACAGAGTTGAGCCTCGCGAGATGAGTTGTCTCCTTTTTCAAAAGTTGGTGATAATACTCGGGAAGCGTAACTGAATATCATGAAGATTGATGGAAATATAATGAATCATTGAGTTTCTTTTCATCACATGACGATGCTTTAAATGATAAAATTGATCGTGTGTTTCAGGTCTCGACGTTCTCGGAGCGACAGTCGTGGAAGACGTTCACGTTCGCATCGCAGTGGTTCTAACGATCGTAAGAGATAAAATGCCGGGGTCAAAGAAGATTTTCGAAGGATTGCACATAAAATCCATGAGCAAGAGCTTTTTTCCTCATAAACTACTATGTTTTATGCCGCGGTTTTGAAACATTCTAATTATAGGAAAAATTAACATAAACATTACATTAATATAAGACGTAATAATAAAGTGAAGAAGAAAAAAAATTATTAAATAAATTACCGATAATAAATATGATCAGAGATAATTTCAACATTTTTAACGTCATGTGACATCGTCATGTTCTAGTTGATTATTACGGGAGCTTATAATAGTTCAATTTAACGTATAAGGTACTGTTGTAATTTTTAATAACTAAAATATCTTATTAAGTATTTTGTCTCTAGATTTTAGAATCAATTTTCAATCAAATTCAACATGTGTAAATACAAGAAAAACAAAAAAAAATAAAATAAATCATTAAGTTTCTCTTTGTTTCGCCTATGCAATATTATATTGCATATTTATTATTATAATTTGCAAATACAATGTAGTTTATCTTCTAGAACAATAAATAAACAAAATTGGTCCACAAATCGAGTTCCTCATTACACACATACCATGAAAATCTGCATTCGAATGAATACAGGTACTTCCATATTTTCTCTTTTCTGGGTAGAGATAATAGAAAAAAAAGATATTCAGCTAGTCGTAGCTTTTGATTTTGTTTCATGGGAATGGGATTTGATAGTGTTGAAAATATGAATACTGTATATATTTATTTAGGAATTTACTTAATTTTATTAAGTCTCATAATAATACAATAAATGTGGGAAAACTTTCGTTAAATCATATAGAAAAAAAAGCATGCAGAAAAAAAAATTATACCATAATAAGACGATGGTTTATTAAGTTACAAAAAAAAAAAAAGAATGTACTTTTATTTTATTTACTTTGAACCTTTGTTTCAAGTAAGATAAATAATACATAAATTTTACTCATTGGAGTAATAATTGAGGCATGTGTATAATTATTATTTTAATAAACAAAACGTTTTACCAAACTGAAAACCTTATTTTTCCTCCCAATGCACTTTAACTGATATGGTACAAAATATAGGCTTACCTAATTTACATAAGTAATTTTGCACCGTGAAATGTTTTATAGTATAATTTGTATTTTTACAATCTTTTCAGTTCATTGGTCGGCAAAATTGAGTAGTAATGAAAAACTAAACAGAAGAAATTAAATCATTATATTTTTTATATTACTGAACACCATTATTACACATTTCAGCCATTTTTGTCCTCATGATTAGGTATACGCCTTTCGGCATTATAATATTTGGCGATACCTATAATCTATTGTATGGTTGATATCAAACGATCCTTCTTTACAATCACCCTTCAAAAGACACAAGTTTATTATTATTATTATTATTATTTTGTTTTCTTGTTGCGGCTGAAAATGCTTTTGTCGCTACTTTCATTAGCGGCAACAAAGTTTATTAAAATATTGACATTTTAATTACTTATATTTTTTCACTTAACACTATTATTATTTGTTTTCATCTCTCTTTCTTCAATTGTTACAGTCACTATATACGATTATTATCCAATATTGTTCACCAAGAATATTTCAATTACGTTAAACCCAAATTATAGTACATATATTCGTAGATCAACAACTTTTTACACGCGATATCTTCCTAGTCACGAATTTACTGTACACAAATCGATGATGAAAATATAAAAAAACCGTTTTTATCATTCCGGGATCTCCGGCTCCGGAGGCGGCTGAACCTGCTTCTGAACCATACACGAGCGAGCCACAGACTCGAACAATCTATAAAAACGAAAATTGAGTCAACAAACATTCAACAAAAATCAATCGAGGCTGATCCGATGTAAAAATACTTACTTTTCAATCTCCGGTGCGCAGTGAACGAATTCATGCTTCCAGAAATTGTAGGTAGGATTTTTGATCAGTTCGATGAAGGTGATTAGCAGTCCCCACGGATGCGGTCTGTTAACGATCAGTCTTTCCAGAAGGACTCTGGTTATCTGTTCCTGGATGGCTTCGGTGTTGGCTTCGGCGAACAGGTAGAGCAGGGTGCAGCTGAAGTAGTGCGTATGACTGTTCGGATAGCGCAATTGATTGGCAATCGCATTCAGGAACAAGTAACGCCCTTCTGTGTCAAGGTCCACAGCCAAATTCTGGAATATATCCATGTGCGCGGCATGAGCGATGGTCGACATGTTCGGCGTGTGTCCCTTGCTGCGAATGAAAGCTATAGCTTGCGTCCCGACGTAGAGAACTAGGGCGTTCATCAATTGGATGTTGTAGCGCATTCCGGCGTCCTGAGACACTTGGAGATTGCTGCGAAGCTCGGATAGGAAAGTAACTGGGGCGCGAGCCTTCAAATAAGAGTCCAATTCCTTCTTGAAACTTATCGGCTGTATCATCGACGCGAAATTTGAGAGAACTCTAGGCGCGAGAGCGATCTCCTGCAGCATGTCGACTTTCAGGTTCGGAGTGAACGGGTCGGGCAGACGCATGTTTCTTGGAAACGCGCTGAGAATGAGGTTCCTCATCTGAATGCAATTCGGGGGAATAACGTCGCAGAATCCGTAATGATAGTCGCATAGGAATTCGGGGAAATCGTGTAGCAATACCAAGAGGACTCTCAGCGTTCCCTTGTACAGAAGGGTTACGGGCTTCGCCAGCTCCGCGTTGCGAAGATACGGGGCCAGGTATTTAAAGAGATCGATCAACAGCTGAGCGTACATACCCCAGCATTTCTGCTGCGGAGTTATGGCCAGCATACGCCCGATGAACACTCTGTGAGAGACCAATTCGAGCCAGGCGTAACAGAACCCTGAGGCTTTGGCCGGACGAAGTATATGCAGAGTGTGACAGAAGGCGGTGAGAACTTGGTAGTTAACTGCCTCGAGTACTGGCTCGGGGGCGCAGAGCTCCAAGAACAGCATAACGAATATTCTGTGATAAGGAAGCTGCTGGAAGTCCGTTCCTCGCATTTCGTGATCTTGCAGAAGGACGCCGGCCACGATACCAAGGACCTTGTTCAGAAGGTTGATTTTCGTGTGCGTGTTAGCGGTATCCCCAGAGTGCTTTACAAGGAGAGCGACGAGGCGCACGAAAGCATCCAAAGTGTGGAAACACTTGGCCCTAACAACGGACGGGGCGGCGTTAGGCTCGCCCAGGGCTCTGTAGCAGAGATCGACGCACATTTGCGTACTCAGCTTGAAGAAGCGTGTGATGAGATCGTCGGTCTTCAAAATTCCATGGATATTCATCTGGTGGACGAACATTCCGAACGCTTTTGTTGGATCGCGGGCGTGCGTTGGATTGTGGTGCATCGAGACCCACTCGCGCAACAAATATTCGGTCTTTTCCATCAAGCCGGGAGGATCGTCGAAATCACGAGCCTGAAAACGAGTCGAAGTTTCCGTTAGTTTGTTCGACTTTATTGAACACTCTTGTCAATTTTGAACACTTACTCTCACTTGAAGAATACCAGAGTGAATATGGGCCGTTGGACCCGCAGGCGCTCTGTCGGCCAAAACGGCGGGATCGTGGTTTGCGCGCAATGATTCGATCAAGCTTGTGAGTCTGAATAGAGAAATCCTGCACACACAGAGAAAAATTGTAACTTGTATTATCCGAGTCAGTCATAGTTAAGGAAAAATCCTGCCTAAAACAAGCCATTAGTTGTCTAGCGCTTAGACTTAGCTGTATAGTTACCTTAAAATCAACTGCTGTCTATGACAGAAAAGAATATAAGAATAGCAGTAAAAGCTATGCTTCGAAAATTGTGTTTTGTCCACAATATTTTTTTGTTTCGTAAAGAATGTGAATTTAGTGAATAACGATTCTCCGGTATACTATGAAAATTCAAGCCACAAATAGTTTATACAAGTTAATTAGTTTAACGATTATTCACACTAACCCATCGGGTGGTGCTCTGTGATGGGCCATTCTGGCCAGGATTTCGATTGTACGGAATAGATCGGATTCTGTAAGGTGAGTGGTTTGCCTCTCGTCGATTAGGTAGAGCTGGACCAGCTGCATGGCAAACGCTGTAGCCATCGTTACGCCAGCATCCATTGCTTGTGCGAGGGCAAAGTCGAATTGCGGTAGACTCAGCAAGTGAGATCTGAAGAGGTATCAATTTGGTATTAACGATTTTGCAAAACCGATAGTTCGATAGACATTTTGATTGTAGGATAATAGTAGCTCACCTGATGAGACAGTCGACAGCGTCGAAGTTATAGCGAAACTCGTCCCTGCATTCGGTAAGACAAAGTGTGACGTTTTTATTAGTCCAGGCCATTCCGTATGCTCGTGGATCTTGAAGGCACTTGAGTATACGCAGATGTAGATCTCTGTATCTCAGCATTATTTCACCGTCATTGACTCCAGTCGATATAGTCGGACCATCCAGCAATCCTTCTACGGCCTGGATAGAAGAAAAAAGATGATGATTTACAAAATTTGTAGTACAAATATCCCGATCCTTCTTCAACTTACTTTTTTAAGTAGCGCCATAGCGGCACCGGTATCCCTGGATCTTCTGGTGAGAATAATGGACTCTAGTAAAGCGTGAAGAGTCGCGTGCTGTGGGGCAGGAAGACCAGGACCCATCGCAGCCAAGAGTAAATCTACTTCTGTGGCCAGTTTTTCGAGCATTGCTCCGACTTCGTCGTTGTTCACAGCAGCTGCGTAAGCCGCGACTTGTTGAGCTGTGGGTACAGCAACGGCTGGATTTGCCGCAAACGGAGTTACCGCGGGTTCCTTGAACATGAAAAATTAAATTTACGTCAATATCAGCGTACATTAATTCGAAGGCTTCGTTCTTCCGTTTTTTTATTTCTATTTGAACAATCGCGAGGTGGGCAAGAAGTGAACATGTGATAGATAATTAAATAATCAACGAATGGAAATGGGTATTTCACCTTTAATTTACCAAGTCGAAGATACGATGCTGGAGGGAGTTCAGCCGGAATGATTTTTTGCAAAAAGAGGAAGAGGATGGGCGGATTTTTGTTCATTTATCCCTCACTACACATCGTCAAATAATTTTAAATCAACGGTGGAAAATATAAATGCAAAATAAATGTATCTACTAACAGTAACTGGTTTCGGCATAAATAGAGCCTGCGTGTCACGTTCTGAGAGTGGTAAAAACCCTGGAATGTTCCTTGCGAATTCTTCGTAAACGGCCATCTGTTGCGGAGTAACACCTCCAACCTTGAGTCTTATCTGTTCCGGCATTCTCTCCGCCTGATATTTAGCCAACGGATCGCAGTATCTCCTCCCTTCTTGTCTAGCAATTTTACGCAATTCTATTTCGTTAAGTAGCCGCTTATCCATTTCGGGTATGGCTTTCTCTATCGCTGTTTTCTGCACAAATGCGCAAGCCAGTTCCATGTTGTCCGCAGCTACGATTGAAGCCGCTTGTTCGGCGAGTTCTTTTTGCTGGGGGGTAGATCCCATCAGCGCGGCAACAAAAGATTGTTTCAAATTCGTACTGATCGAAGCCAGGACCTGCGATCGTGAATAAAATTGTTATTATTTTTACTCTTGGAATAAAAATAAAAAATTTATTCTTTCTAAAGGTTTTTCTTTCCATCTCTTCGAAGTTTGGACTCTCGAATAGAGGAAAAACTCTCCTTGGTAGAGACCAAAAATTAATTAATTTGGTTCGCCCAGTCCGATAAATTTGAGAATAAAATCATTCGTTTCAGTTGATTAATTAAATCACAAGATTGGATCGAAGATTATATCGAACCTGATCTCGACAAGTTATCATGGCCATTCCGGCGGTGAGATTGCGGACCATGTGGCGAGCTGCAGTGCGCATTCTGATCTCTTCTGGGTCCAGAGCGAAATCTTTCCTCACAATTTGCTCGCTGGTTGTCAAAGCAATTTTAATCGATCTGTCCACGACGGGATGAATCCATTCTTGAATAGCGCGCTCAACGGCAGATCGTACGAATTGTTTGAGGTGTGGATGTGCTTGGAACAGCGGCAGCTGGATAGGCAAATAAGACATTGGTTCAAAGAAAAATCAGAGAGTCAAGTGTGATATAGGATATCGATGTGAAATTACCTGGCCGTTGATGGTAATGTGCTGTGAAATATTGGCGATACCGGTAACGGATATATCCATGTAATTGAATCTTGGTTCCGGTGGGCTCGTAGGCAGAGAGGGTGTGGTATTCACGGGTGGAGCCTGTTGCGGAATCATAGTTCCAGTTGTTGTTGGTCTGACCAATTCTTCGACGGGAGGTTGCGGAGGCTGAGGCGCTGCGACCTCCGGTTTTTTGTTTGGGTGGGACAACTGGTAGTGCAAGTTTCTCAGTTTTTCAGGGTCTTTTAGGTAGATAGCTGGTTTCAGATCCTGAAATTGATGAATAAAATTAGTTGAGTAGAATAAAACCGATTATTGACGGGAATAAAAGCTACTTACGGCTACGTCGATGCTCAAATTCTTGCACAGCACTTCGATCTCGAATTTAAGATTAAGCTTTAGGTCCGGTTCTTGGTGTAATTCAGCTAGAACATTCATGATAGCCATGGTCCAAGGATTTGGTGGACGAAATACGCGGCTTTTAGCACAGCTTTCCAATACTTTAGCGACAAACGGTACGACGTAGAGGAGTTCTTGTTGCCCTTTGTGGTACGCCTCCACGAGGAGGCTCTTCAGGTCAATGTCGATCTGTGGATGAAAGAGCGAGAAAGAAAAGTCAGTAGAGAACGAGTATCGGTAATGTTGAAAATTTGAACAAGGAATGCATAATTACATGAAAGATTGGATTGTTTCTTCCCAGCGTCAGCATCCCGAGCCAGTGACCCAAATTCTTGAGTAAAGACCGATCGGAAAAGTTGGCTATTCCTTTATCGCTCCTGAGCAGGACCTTGATGTTCCTGAAAGTCTCTCTTGTGACCATTTTATTGACCTCAGGAATTTTTAGACAGTCCAAGAAGTTAGAGTAAAGTGCGTGGAAGTTGAGTTCAATGCTGGCTCGTTTCATGACCAAATACTGCGCTATCCAGGGCCAGTATTCTTCTGTAACAATGTCCCTGATCTCGTCGCACTTTTGTTGTAGATTAAGCTGACTCAGATTATTGAATATAAATGCAGTTTTGTCTTGCAGGCTCTCCGGCGGCGATGTAATCTTCTCTTCTTTGTCCGTAGCGACCAGAAGCGTGTCTATATTCGTCGCGTTTGCGATAGACGGCTAAAACAAGAGCGAAAGAGATTACATTACAAACGTCCGAACATCATCGTCCGAGTGAATATCGAACCGAAGATTCTCACCCTGGCAGAAAGCGAAGTAGTAGGAGTGGTGGATGGCTTTGCCTGAGTGGTCGTAGTCGTTACGGTAGTCGTGGTGATTGTTTTATAAGGGATCGTGGCAGGTGCGAGCATGGCTGCCAGATTCTTTGGAAGAACTTGTCCCTGGGGTCTGGTGGGAGGTTCTTGTCCCTGTAGCCCGTACTCCACGTACTCTATAAGGTGCGGAGGAAATTCGCTGAAGTGTTGGATGGCCCTGACGTGTTCGCAGTACTTCTGGTACTCCTTGAGACGGCTTTTGAATCTGTCCAGCGCGGCGATGCCGAAATAATACATCTTGCTGCCCTCGGGTTTTCTGAGAGCGTCTAAAACGCACCGCAGAGCCAGCCCCAGGGCGACGTAAGTGTTGACTAAGCCCCTTTCGATAATTCCTCCGAACAATTGAGCAGTGATGTGCAATTCCTTGTCCGGGTACTGTGGGAAGAAGCGGTACTCTTCGAAGAGGTTTCGCAGCATACAGTTGAACACTTCCCTCTCCCTTTTGCTCCCGGAGTCTTGGAACTTCTTCAACATCTCAAGAACTTCGTCTATGGAGAGGGTAGGGTGCGGAGGATGGTTGTAAATGCGTTGAAAATAGCTGTTAGCCTCGTCTTCGATCTCCTTGGACACGTTTTGCGACATGTCAGGGAATAGATTGGAGGTCTCTGTTAGTCTGGCTTTTTCAATGCCACTCGGTGGTCCGAGCCGACTCAGTCCACCGATCGCGGTCCCGCCTGGGACAACGGACGGACCCTGTGTGCCAACAGGCCCTGAATGAAGTTGCGAGGAAAGTGGCATGAGGGGAAAGGGCGAAGGCGAGGGTCCCATCAATCGAGAAGGAGACCCAGGAGCCGATACGAGAGGCCCTAGAGCCCCTGGGAGATTGAAGGCGGAGCTGCTGGGAGGTCCTAGGGACGATCCCAGTCCCATAGAGGCTAAACTTGAGCTGAGATTTCCCAGGGGATCGACTTGCGTTGATGAAAATAGCTGTAAAAAATCGTTAATCAGATTTGAGGAGGCTGCCAACTGGTCACAACGCTTACCTGTCCTCCCAAAGTTGCAGGATTGAATGGTTCGAGTCCTCGATGTCTCAGAACCGGCGGAGGTCTGCTCAAACTTGCCTTGCTCAGCATTAAATTGCAGTTCTGGACCATGGTCATGATGGCGTCGGAGCACTCTTGAGAAACGTTTCTGCAAAGCGATGAATAAATTATAGCAAATGGATTCGAAGATGAGACGGAGTCTGGTTAGCCGAGACACGCACCCGGTGCAGACTTGCAAGCAAGCAAGAATAGTGGTGAGAGTTTCCTGAGGAAGTTGAGTGGCTTTCGGAGCCGAAGGGTCCTCTTTCATGGCGGGTCCCATTACCTGCGGACACCTTCGTTGCAGGAATTTGACACAAGCGGCAACGAACAGCTCTCCGTGATCTCTGATTTTGTCCGTCAGCCATTTTTCAAGTTTCAAATACTCTCGCCTGGAGGCTAGACAGGCTAGATCGATTACGAATGGGAAAGAATGGGCGTTCAGAAGCATCGAAAGGGCCTTGAGGTCCTGGGCGACGTCTAAAATCCTGGATAATCTCGTCTGGTCGTATTCTCCGCGGAGATACCACTCGGCCATGGCGTGCATGATGATGGGTTTGATAGCGACGTTATTGGCGTGCCAAGCGTGGTGTAAAATAACAGCCGAGTTTGGATGATTTCCGAGAAATATGGGCATCAGAGTGCTCAAAAGTTCCTGTCTGAGTATCGTCATAGGTGGGTTGATTTGAAGTAAAGCCAGAACGAGGACGTCGGGGCAGTGTTGAATCGGCCACTTGAATATTTCCTGGACCGGACCGTAGAGCCCACGCTCGGCCATGTGCAGGAGGAGCTCTACGACGTTGAGAGACCTCCAGGTTCCCGCCTCCTTGCTATCTCCCTCCGGCGCAGCCTTGAGGACGTCGACTGTTACCGAATGATACGGATAATCGGCGAAGCAGAATATGTCAGGGTTTTTTAGAACTTGTTGAACGAGGGAGAACTGTCCCTCGACGTTGTCCCAATGGCGGTAAAACAACTCAACTGGAAACATATCCAGCGGATATCCCAAGTGTTGAAGTCCGAGTCTGAGGCCTGTGATCAACAGGTTCAATCCTTGTCTGTCTTTAATAATGAACTCTGCATGATCGAGTTTCACTATTATCTCGTTCCACGATAGCGTGGATTGCTGGAAAGCCAAAAGGTGGGAAAAAAAAAGAATGTTTTATACACAACTGAAACTGCGAATACATCCCTATGATTAATTATAGAGAAAAATCGAACTCCACTTACAAGATCCTTGAGTGTCTGAACAAAGACCTCCACGTTCCATGTCGTCGGCGCGCTCCCGTCGGACGATTTTTCCTTACTAGAATCTTGATTGGCGCCCGAACTTCCCCAGAACGATTGCAACCCGCCCGCGTCGTCAAGCCCTGAACATGTGCGGGCCATGAGCGACAGGACCCGGGCAGCTGTTGCGGGTGTGATTTCTCTGGCTCCGAGGCCAGCCAGAGCGGAACGGCACTCGTCGACGCTGCTGGTGAACCCATATCCAAGTTCCATGATCAGCTCGATCAACGAGCTTCCATCCTGAAATTGAACGACGAAGTTTGAGAGGGTTTTCGGTCCGTCAGGTTCGATTTCTAGTCGGACATGAACGTACCATTGAATTGGAAGCCATGTTTAGCTCTATTATAGCTTGCGGAATTTCCCCGTCGCCTGGATACAAGAGTGGCGCGAGGACCACCGGTACCAGCTCACGGGGAAAGTCGCGCCTTAAATTCTTCAGAAATTTTTCCTTGGCTTCCGTAGGTAGTCCGAATTTATTCGGTTCGTGAAAAGCCTGCGACAGTATGAGGTGAAGAACCTCGGGTGAAGAATCGTGCAGCCCACCTTCGTGGTGTTTATTGCTAATTTCAGAGTTAATATAGTTCTTAATGAGCTCAGGAAGCTGTTTCTTGACGTGTTCCAGAGCCAAGATCTGAATATCTGGGTTCTCCGAGTGCAGTAATCCGATGGCAAATGCGACTTCCTGGATCGACGACAATTTAAGAACCTTGCGAAGGTTTAAAAAAAATTTCGCCGACGGGTTTAAGCTCTGAAAATACATCGCATACGTTAATTATCACTCCGATTGCCACCCAACGCTCCGGACAGGGTCGCACTTACTTTCTGCTGATGAAGGGGTCGGTCTATCGCGTAACAAAGATTTGATACGAGGGAGGGTTTGCTGAGAAGATTGGCGCACTCCTGGGCAAGCAACTGAACTTGATAATAATCTTTAGCGTTGGGTTCTGGCTGCTCTCCCGTTGAGAAATCAACATGCGAGAACAAACAGCGCAGCAAGTGTCTGTCCGCCTCCAGACCCTTCCACTGCACCAACTGTTCAAATAATCAAAGGTTAGCCACGCTATCTACTGAATTATCGAAAATTACAATCCTGACCGAAGCTATGTAATAAAATTACATCGGAGGTGTCGCTTTCGTTCGAGGATAAAGAGGGAGTAAAATTTTTCTAGTTTTTAGAATGAAAAATAAAGTGAAAAGATGAAGTGAGTTGAAATAAAATTTCGAACTTGACCTATTTTAGGCGAGTTAAAATATGGAGAAACTCTCGACGAGTGTCCGTCTATCGCTTCGATACAAAGTAAGTAACCAAATGAACAGAAATGCTTGTGCGAAAAGGAGGTCAGGTAGAATAATACAACAATGAAACTGAAAATATGCGTAGATGTGTACCCAGTTTGGTTAACCAACTCTGGGAAAAACAGGGTCCAACAAACATTGTGGCTATCGCGAAATAGAATGAAATCCAGTGAAAGTTGGAGGTTGTTGAAATTCGAATAATCCATCATCGTTTGTTGACCCATTTTTTTGTAGATAAATTTTACGCATTAGCGTCTTTTATGTAGTTTTCTCGCGAATCCCAAAGGCGTGAATAGTAAATAATTACCGCGGGGATAAGATGTGAGAGTGCGGCGCGTACGGTGTCGCCATGATCAAAATATCGCTGTCGATAAATAAATGGACATAAAAATATGCGAGGATAATTTTGGTTACAGTCAAAGGGGGTCATCGCGAAACGTTGGAAAACCGCTTAGCCAAGCATATTGCGTTGGTTTGTCTACGTCACGATTGGTCAGGACCCGACGATCGCGTTATAAAGAGAGAAGAGATGCGGGCGGGTAGGGAGACCGAGAGAGAGAGGGTAGACGGTAACGTACATCGTCGTTGGAGTGTTGGGAAAAATATATATATTTTATTTATTTATTTATTTTGTCTTCTTGTTTAGTTGAGGTTGATATTGTCTACTTACAACTGATATCTCCTGAGCGGATTCTCGAAAATTTTTCTTCTTTAAATTGGCAACCAAATAACTGATTTGTGACAAAGTAAAAGACAACGAGTCCAGGTTCATAGTTCCATGAATACGACCTCGAAAGCTTCAAACACGTTTGAAGCTTTCTTCGGTATCCACGAATTGCTTCCCCGGATTTTCTCCTTGTTAAAAGCATGTAAACTACATTTGTACAGTCCTTCGACCAACATCGGGATTATTATTATTGGATACAATTTCAGATCAACGTCATGGCGAAAACACAAATAAGTAAAACACGAGACACGTAATACCACTTCGAAAAATCACACCACACAACCAGCCGCACTCCACTCCTCTATTTTCTTCTCTCTCTCTTTTTTTTTTATTCTTCTTCTTTCTTTCTATTCGTACGAATCTCTTCTTCTCCCTGCTGGGCTGGGAATAGTGAAGTCAGCGATTTCTCGCTCCCCGCTAGTGGCGCTAGGGCCTTGACGACGTCGTTTCAGCATTTCCGTTACCTCCACTTCTCCGCCAGGTAGCGCGGCGATATTTTACGCGGCAAAATTTGAATTCAAATCCGCCCCACGAAGAGGACAAAATTGAAGACCGTTCACTTCCATGAAATTAGTTATGAGTTGCCGAATCGCATCATCCGGGCTGAAATACTTTCTGATTGGCCTTTTAAGAAAAAAAAAGGGAGAACTAGCAGAAAAAGTGGGTTTCTACAGACGACGTGACTGTTATACTGAATAGTGACGTCATAGCGTGGCGCGAAAGAGAGCGTTTCGAATCGATAATATATTATATATTGTATTTAAGCGATGGAATAACGTTGAATATTTTTCAACTGTTCAATTGTCACCGAAATTACGAAATTAATTAGATTATTTGATGAAAATGAGGTGTAAATGCATTGGGATGAAAATTGATTTAGATTTCTTGTTTTATTTATTATTACAATACTTGGTATATGGAATGCAACAAGTTTCATGTATTTTTTTTCCTTTATAAAATGATTCAAACATGATGATTTGTGGAATATGAAATTAAAATTAAGAAAACAAAAAATGTAAAGGATTGTATTATCTTATGGGGTATGATAATAATACATAACAATACTTGTTCGTTTTTAACAATATGTAACATTTAAGTTTATGTGTATAATCAATCCTGAATACCGTATTACGTATTTGTTATATATATTTTATATTCACAATATATAATAAAGATTATTTTTTTTCATTTAGTTATTTTTTTCTTCGATCTGTCTGAATTCATTTTTAACAGTATTATTATATTACATATAATAACAAAACTGCAATTATAGAATAATTATAACTTGCTGTTTATTTTTTCTTTATTTTTAATTATTAAGTCTTTCCTCTGGATCACCCTCGTCCTAGCAGAGGGAGGCAAGAGGCACGCTGATCGCTACAATTTCACGCAAATTTATAGCAAATACAAAAACAAAATTGATTTATTTATAAAAAAAGAATTATTCAACGAGCGTCTTGTTATAATGTAATAATATGTAATATACATAGAATATTGTGAACAATTTAAACAATAGAATTCTCTTTTTTGTTTCATTTAGTCGAATAATTAAAATCAAAATGTAAGAATAGAATGAGAAAAAAATCTCAAGATTATTTTCTTAAATTAAATGCATCATTTTGTTGTTTCTTGTAATGATTTTTCAATTTTTGAAATGATAATATATATTTATATATAAATTAATGAAAAATAATCGCTCAATATTTTTGTTGAATCCATGCCACGAAAACAAAAGCATCTTATATTCTGCGTATGAGATACATGAAAACAACAACTAAATTTCTTTATTTTTTAATTCTTATTGAAAATTCAAAATAAAATAAATAATGAAGGAGGGATATTCGTAGGTTTTTTTTTTTTGCATTTACACAATCTTTAACGCGGCTATTGTAGCACAGGTGTAAATTGACTATGTGCGATATAGGTATACAAAGTCTGCATGTTCTCGTTCCAAAACATTTAAAAAGTAAATTAAATCAGAACTACGGCAGATTATACGTTCTATACCTGTCTAGGAAATTTTCATCGATGTTACATATCCTATCTATCTATCTATCCTTTTCAAGTAGGCATACAGCTCGTACTTATTATCCGCTGTACAAATTATTCATCCACGTGTTATGTGATGCCGAAGTCGACGTCAGCAGCGTCGGCTTCAAGAAGCAGCGTGTGTTAATTTTACTTGCTAATTATTGGTACTTTTATAACACGCTATTCGACGACAGGTGGTACTCGTTGCCTTAATTTCTACACGGTATCCGGAATAATTGAAATATATATCATTGTGGCAAGAATTAAAGAACAGGATTTGGTGTCGACCCTATTTATTGCCCTATTTTATTTCTCAAATCTCTTTTGTCACTCTGCGCAACTATAGTTGTTCTGTACGTTAGTGAATTATAGTTATTCATAAATATATGTATACCTAACTTAACAATTTTCTAATATCATTGTAGTTATAGCAGTTCAATACCATTTTATGCCCTTAAAACTAGTTGTCAAACGATTTTCGTTTCTTTTCTTCTTTTTCATAAGTCGCGCGACGTGAAAGTATGAGTGTATGAAAACAAAAACAACTTTTTAGACAGCGAATTATACTTTGCATGTTGTATGCATAGCATGCGAAATTGAAATAAGACGTTGTCCAAAATATTTGTAACGTAGAAACTTTTTTTTCGATCAAAATGAAGTGTGTGCAGATTCTCTATTTACAATGATTAAAATATGTGTGTGTTGGTTGAAAAATGATTGTTTACGAGAGGAATGAAAGATTCTCGAAGCTGTTATCGATATTTACAGTATCTATAGACTTATGCTTGTCAAGTAACAACGATAACGATATTTTGTAAACTTATGTTCAAATGTCTTAAAAATCCAAATGTTTGAGTATATCGTCAATTTTATAAAACCAACAGAATATTATACTATGTGATTACGTTGTACGGTACAAAAATCTCCTTCGTGTAAGTAAGTCTTATCAATTCATGTAGCGCTTTGAACAGAGACATAGATAATAAATTTGATATTTAAAATGAGTGATAAATAATCGTAATGTAGGAACTACAATTGCGCGCAACTTATGAATTATTTATATTGGAATCACAGGCTATTAATTCCATTGGCAAATGCTAGTAGTTAAAGTGATACATTTTTTTTTTCAAATACAAGATAAATCGCAATTCTTCTTCTGCATAAGTTTTTTCTCTATTTTTTCGTCCTCGTGTTTTTCTTTTCTCTTACTCGAATGGCAAGATGAATTATAACGTATTGGAAACGAAAAAGAGAAAATAATGATAATACGAATAATATTGATAAAAATTTAAGTACTCGGTGTCACAGTTTGAAAATACGGATCTAGCAACCGTTATTCGTTATTTCATATTTAAATTTTTCTTATAGTCTATCAAACTTAATTTATTCAATTCATTTATCAATTCAGTTATTAAAAACAGTTTGGTTTTTTTCAAGGTAAACCGTATCTCTAAAATTACCTTTAATTATCGCGATGGCATTTAAAAATTCAACGCTCCGACGTTAAGGAGTCGGAGAAATTTACTATCTCCTTTCAAAATCATTGTCGCGTTTACAATTTCAATTTTGTATTCTAATACCCTAGATTATTTTTCTCTTTAACGAATAACAACATCTGGAGCCGATTTCAGAATAAATTTCTCACATACCTAGCTCGTATATAATATATATAATATAAATCTAAATATAATATAATCAATACGTAAAGGTCACTTAGGAGGATTGTTCGGCAGTAGCTTTGGCCTTGGACTTGCGTCCAAGAAGTTTACGGAACGAGGCTGTCCATTTTGAACGATTAAACCCTCCTCCGCCGTTTCTCTGACCGTCGGGTTCGCCGCTGGAGGATTCGCTTATCTTACGACTGTTGTTGCCGCCCTCGTAAGAGCGAGACCTACGATCTCCGGTCTCTGACGAAAATCTGGAAAAACAAAATGACAGAGTTACGTGAAATAAATACGGTGGCTCCTAAATATCCGCCGGCTATCGAGTGGAACGTAGATTACCCCGAGTCGGAGGAGAACGCCCTAGCTGTTGGCGGAGCGCTTGAATTGGCCGATGACAAAGAGACATCGGCAACAGGCGTACTGGGATAAGCCTCGTCTTCTGAAATGCTGCTGGAATCGTCAATAAAACTGATTCCACGGTCCATCGGAGAGCTCGTTCTAAGAGGAGGAAGTGCAGCTGTGGATGTACTCGGGCGTAACCACGTGCGAAGATCCTGTAGCGGCGTCTGAAGGCATCTGAAGAGTTTACCACTGTAAATAGTTAAGAGCAATTACACGATTGAGTAAATTTCAGGGACCATTTTATGCTGTTCCATGAATTAAAACTAATTACGAGGTACAGCAATTATGAAAGGTTCGTCAAACCCGATGCACAGATTTTTAAATAGGCTCAGATAATTTAATTAAATTTCAGCAAAGCTAATTCCTCTCTTCGTTACTGTGATAATTCAATTCAAGCCGGAGCGTTAACGAATCGTAACTAGTATTACTTAGCCAGTGTCCTTTTTTCTCTATGATTAGTGCTTTCAAAATAATTGACACAGGTGAACAATTTGAATGAAAAGTCTTGACTAACTCGTCGCGGAAGTCTTCCACATCTCCGAAAGTTCTTTTTGCATAAACGCATACGGAACAACGTCGTCTACGTCGGCATGCTGTGGCGTGGAGAGCAGCGGCTCGAAGATGACGAGCTGCGTGACGAAGGGTCGCGGCTTCGTGGCTCAGAGCTGCGACTCCTTCCTCTCGACGTCTGCGTTCGGCGCCCAATTCTCCCTGCTCAGCTCTCAGTCGTTCCTTCAGAATTTCGTTCTGTGGGATATCAAATGACAAGATCAAACCGAGTCAATATTTGAAGTTTTTATTCTTCTACAATTGGAGATGATTTTTTTTCACAGATAGCGAATGATCAGTTATAGGCTGCTCTTAGTTAGTTCGAGATCAATTATACACGGGGACGTCACGGCCGTAGATCATCGAACCTACTTAAGTTTTTGCTTCAAGTTTTCGGATTTTATTTTTGCAGTGTTCTTTTTCTCCCGTTATTTTATACCATGTGTAGTTTAGCGTGTTTCTGCAATTTCTCTGCGTCAGTTAAGTAGTGGCAAGAAAAATGACAACATAAATAAAAATGTAGGTATATATGTATATAAGTGAAACTATCAGTCTATCTCTTACGCTGTGCAGCTATTCAAAAGCATCGTTGACACAAGATAACGGACTCGCGAATAGCACTCGCAATTTATTGACCCACTGAACTCAAACACATACACGTCTTGTTTATCAAGAGACTCGGCGGAGTCTCGCGCCGATATACGATATACAAGCGTAAATTCTAAGGAAAAAAACACCATCAGGAGGAGATATAAAATCTGCAAGACTCGAAGTCCCGGAAATGATGAGTAAAAAAAGATTCTCAAGTTCACCTTATGATAATCAACGACCTTTGAGAAACTGAATGATATTTAAATGGAGTAAATATTTGCTATTCGCGGAGATGAAAGACACACTGTTAAAAATATCTTGAAATCTCTTATACAAACAGGAATGAAATTTACAAATTCTAGGTGATTGGAATGAAATTAATAGAAAACATCTTGAAATTTCATATTTGTGTCTCAATATTGAGAAAATATACCGAGTTTTCAATCAATGTATCTCAATATCGATTGGTTCTATATTAAATTTATGAAACTGTTTTGGAGATTCAATTATGATCCGATCCAGCAATTAATGTAGCAGTGGAAACCCACTTTCTAATGAAATTATCATAAATTTTCATATCATATGAGTATTCAGCCGAATTTTCGAAACATTCTGTGTATGAAATTCAGTACGATCTTGGCTATGAAATTTCAGAATGATTTTGAATTTTCAATACTGTTGTATGAATATTCAAATATTGAAAGAATGGAATTTTAATATACAAAGAGTACATGCGTTAATTGCTTCGCATACATTTTTATGAAACTAAATACAGAAATTTCTAACAGTGCTGAACTAAATTGGATTAATGAAGAAGAAGAAGAAGAAGAAGAAGAAGAAGATGAATGAATGGAAGTTACCTCGAGTTCGAGAGCGTCTCGTTCGGCCCGGATGACTGTGGCTTGCTTGACGACATCCTGGCGAGCACGTTCGAGGCTACGCCTAGTAGCTTCTCCCTGAGAGCCTTGTAGCTGAAGTTGTCGTAACGCTGCAGCTCTTTCCCGTTCAAGTCGGTCTCGGGCCGCGACACAGGCATCCCGATCACTCCGGATTCGTTCGACCTCATCTTCGAGTCGCAGACTCCTTTCCAACTGGAGAAAAAGCTCCTCCTCTTTATCTCGAAGCTCAGTTTCGCAACCTTCGAGTCTTTTCTCCAATGCGATTCTGCGGGCCTCCAATTTATCCTTTTCGGCCTGAAAATATTAATTACCAATTAACTAATTAATATGTGCATCCAACAATGAATCATCCTTCATTCATCAAATTCATTTCCGTTAAAAATGTGACAAGCAATCAAATTTTATTGTCAGTATTTCTGAACGGTTTGAAGTTGAAACTAGGTTTTAGAGACAGTTCTGACCCAATCCAGCTGTCGGAATGCTTGTTTCTCCATTCTAGGCAACTTTATACTGTCCAGTCGTTGGAAATTCATTCTATTTCAGCAGTCTTTATACAATTTGTTGTACCTATATGTCAGCAAAATGACATTAAGAGAGAAAAAAAAATCATTCTCACTGGTCATTCATTGTCTAAATTAGTACTTGCAATTCTTTTTTTTTTTGTCTTTTATTACAATTCATATTCTACTAGAATATGGAACGATGATAATTAAATCAATATAAAAAAACACGTGCGTGTAATCAAAAATCCCCGATTCCCAAGATCCTTATATTGCAATTGCAACAAATTCTCAAACCCGAACGATTTTATTCTGCTTACGCATCCTGAATAGATAGTTTTATGTACCGTTAAATATTTCTCAACATTTATTCATCTACTGGTATTAGTCTCTGAATCATCGATGACGTTGTATAAACTCGTAGAGTGTCGGCTGCAGCTGCATCAGGGAAGAGTTTCTTTTTTCTTTTTCTCTTTTTTGTTACCGCACCGGCAACGTCCGTCGGTTGATGCACGATCATTGCATAGCGTGTACGTATAAATAGGCATAAAATGCGTCTATGTAGGTATTTTAGAAGTCCGCAGCATCAGCGTCGTCAGGTGAGGTGGTCACGCATTGCGAACGATATTGCAGGTTTTCAGACTAACTTGTCGCCTGTATGTCCGTATGTCTGTCTGTATGGTGTAAAATACCGCATCATGACCCATTTTCAAATCGTGCGAAATCCGCATTCGGTAAAACTGGTGTCACACTATATGTATGTATGTACACGAGATCGCGGAATACTAAATCCAATGCGATGCGATGTTATACATGGATGATTATATACCGTCGAAGAGACGATCGAATAATTCAAGACACTCGAATATATATGTACCAGGAAGTGAAGAAGTGGGCGTCGCATCGTCGCACATACATATAATAAAACTACTTGGAGAGTTCGTATCAGAAGTTGTCTTCCGAACGTTCAAATATAATTACAGACTATCAATTACAACCAGATCTGGAACGCTGCCTTATCACCATAATATAAACTCTAGATTTCATCCTAAAGTAGAGATCGAGACTCTCTCAATGTCCAACGGTAGGTATATAATAAAAATGTTGGCCAATTTATCAAAAAGGATAAAAAATGTTTCCAAAATTAAAAATTAGGCTCCCGCCAAGGAAATTAATAGCGAAAACACGACAAACTTTTAATACTGCACTTGAGGGAGTTCGAGTATTGATTTTTTATGCAATCCATGTAGAAATTGAGCTTTAATCGGGGAAAACCAGCCAGGGCCCTCCTGACGTTTCTGGTAGGGCCCTAGACGGGCCCCGGATAGTTTTCCCCATTTGTCAAATTCTAGATAGGAATGTAGATAAGAGTCGCACGAGGAGAGACAATTTTTAGGTCATACTATGGTCCGGTATCTTCTGGTTGTATTACGTGAACCCTCCGTTGGTCGATTTGTGAACCGCACCTCTGTTACTCGCCTTGATATTAATTTGTAGGACACGCACGTAGGCCAACGCCCGCACCTCTGGTCATTGTATAATGTCGGTCTTTGATACTTATGCGAGTATATAGCTCGCGAAGAGATACATCTTTTGGCAACTGCAAGGCTACGTTACGTGATGTAATGTTATAGCGATGAGTGCAGTTGCAGTACATCCGCACCTCATAAATTTCATTCCAGAGAAGCGAATTGAATTCAAATCACTGTAAAGAATCTGCCACAAAAAAAAAAACGTATCTGGATTCATATGGACTGTATATTTGTCACTATATTCATCGATCAACTCTGTAATAATACACGTCGATTTTATAGCGACCCCGTTTCTCAGAAAGCGTTATACCAGCTATACTGTTACATCTCGAATCTGTGTATGAATCAGGCTATGTCTATCTAATATCTCTTTTAATATATTTTACAGCGATTTCCCATCGAATTTTGTTTTCGCCTGTGCGAAAAAGAAATGTGTCAATCTTATTCAAAAAATACATTTTATTACACAGCTCGATCAGCATTCGCGGTCAAATGTGTGATTGAATTACCACGTTCGAAGGTTTTTCGCAAATTATGTTATTTTGCATATATTCTTCTTCGAGGACCAAGAAATCAAACAAAATATCACGTTATATATCGTCGGGTGGACGGTGGAATGAAAATAAAAAATTGTCGAATAAGTATAAAGTTTAAAAAGTGTAAACTCTATATTTTGTCACGGAGGTATGTACGTATACTTGGAATTGGAATTTTTAACGAGACGTGGGATTGCTCGAAAAGAGTCAACGACACACGTGTACCGGATTCGTAATTGCAATTTATAACTGGCGACCTGCATTTTGCACATCGTACACACGGTTCTATATATGAGATCTCGCGAGGAACTCGATTTACTGGTTTTCTTTATTTTCATATAACTCTATGACAAATTGCGCAACGTTTAGAATTGACGATTCGCGAAACAGCTGATTGTCAGAAAATTATCATAACGAGTTATTTTCCTCTTTCTCAGTTTTTTCATGTTATGTTACTACTGTATATATTTTAGTATTTTTTGCTTCGTCTTATCGCAAGATTAGCGAGAATCACGAGAGGAAATAATTCAAACACAAATAACACTGTAGATGAGCGTAATCTTGGATTGTTCGACAAAATCTAAAGCTTATAGGCATAAACCCCGATCCACGGAAGTGTAGAAAGCAAAGTTGTAAAGCGGAAGTAATGTGATACTGCTGCCTACTTTGCGGACCTGTGGCTCGGGTGTGAGAATGATCGTTGTAGCGTGGTTTTATTTTTTGTTATCGAAAGCGCTCAAGTTGTGAAAAAAGTATCTTTTCTTTATTTTTCTTCTCTTTTCTTCAACGTTTTTTCAACACCGAAACGACGCAACTTTCTTTCATCGTAGGCATGAATGAGAAAGCGAGTTCGCTATAGGTTCTATAATTAATCACAAATTTCGGTCTATACAAATATTCAACCACTTGAGTTTCGTTCATGGAGTAATGATTAATTTATAGAAATAAAAAAATATTGTTATCACGAAGAATTTACGAGCATGTAGGTATATAGTAAAATAATTAAAAGTTTGTCACTTTAGTATATTATTAAGAGACAGATAACTATCGATATGAGCGAGCATCAAAGTGTCACTTGGCCACACCACATGTGACGATGACCGGACCGGACTCGGATCCATCTAAGGGCTATAAACAACTCTCATATCGTACGATAATTATTTATATTTATCGACTAATTATATACAGTACGATTAACGAGATACATGATATCTTGTTTAGTTACTATAGTCACGGTCAAAGTCTCGAACACGATGAGAAAGCTGAAACTAATAATGCGACAAGTTTTCACTGTGGTCACGTTCCTGCACTGTACGTAAAACTGAAACGTATATTAAAACTCAGCAAATCCATACATACAAACGGAATTTGCACGTGGGGGTAATTTTCTTCATTTTCGTTAAGCAGTATGCAAGATCTGTTTATCGCACTAGTAATACAATTGACGTAGGTAGTTAGGTACACAAGATTCCACTGTGTAATTAGAACCCGATTAAATGCCAAGCTGCAGGCATGAATCGTTAAAGCATAACCAGAAAGACGTTAAAGGTCGTCGTTAAAAGTTTCGTTGACATTGAAGATCTGTTGTGAATACTCAAATTTAGAATCCAAAAACAGTCTTATGATTATTCAGCCAAATGTTCTTTAAATGATGAAACTTCGTTCAAACATCTTCCTCAAAAACTAGTAACTCTACTAGCGTTGGTAACTGATTAGAGACTTCAAACTCTTTATCTAATAGATTTGAGAAATGTAAAAAAAAAAGACCAAACTTTGTTATTTATAGTGTTGATAATTGAACTAAATAAAAGAATATCGTGTATCGTATCAAATAGAAATTAATAGCCACGAGGTGTGTTGAATAGAAATGTGATCGTTGATCACGGTGTGTATTTCCTATATGAATTGTACCCGCAATTGTAACACACACTGCACCCGAATGATTGGTTGAACAATACAAAACAGCGAAGCGTGCCATTCGTTAATTAATTTTAAGAGAAAAGTGAAAAGGCTCTGTGCTTCAGCTGGTCATGTACGAAGTAAAGAGACTTTAGATGAGAAACAGACACGTCAGCGATTCGAAAAATATAAGGTCGTCGATCCAAGACTCTCTGATCATTTGCTTCTATAGTTACCATTGTTAATTAATATATTAGTAGTCAGAGAGCGCCACACAGGCGGACTGGTCAGTCAATCATCATACGCACGAATAGAATATTTCATAATCGCAATTCCCACCGGTATTACTATATGCCTACCACCGGCAGATTGCCTCCAGGGAATTAATAATGCGATACACAGACCCTATTCGAGTTTCGATCTACCATGTCTGAATCAGACACGTGATTCAAAGCTCAAAGATTCTTTCATATTAGATCCCCTGTATACATATGTACTACGTTCCAGTGTTATTATAATCATAACGGTCACTGAACACATTGAAAAAAGATGAAGCTGAAGCTATAAGTAACCAAAAGTATACTGAATTCAATTAAAATTAGACAATGGGGACCAAGTACCATGAAAATTCGTAATCAGTCCCTCGTTTCTGACACCTCGAATTTTTTTTCTTCACTTTATTATAAAAGTTACTGCGAAATTTGACATGACAAGATGTTCACTTTGTTGAAACCGAGACATTTGACTTGTACAACATAAATATTTGTTGCAATCACAGGAACTATATTCAATCTCATCGAGGGGATATCCATTTGTGAAATAGTTGGGACACCACATTTTGAAGTGGTTACCCCGTCAGATCTCATCTGACAATTATTAGAATGAACCTAAGGATCATAAATTCTATAGTGTACAGCTATTATTGAGCTTCCGAAGCCAGCAGCTTCACTAGGCTATAATAAAAGACCATTATTAAATTACAATTTATTGAATTATAGATTCAAAACATGATCGTTCAAGAAGAACAAGAAGAAGTATCAATTTATCCAATGAAACCTATCATTGCTGATTACATGCTATTTTCTATGATTGAGAAGAGAATTACCTCACAGCTGATATTCTCATGTCACAAGCAGGGCGTTTTATAAGATTTATTATAATATCATGTAGACACGAATCTTCAGGAGAATCTTAAGCGGTTCTTCCAGCAAATAATACCTATGTGGGTGGTTCATCATTTTGTTATTCAAGTTATCTTTTTAGGTGACTCCCAACAGAGCGCCCAATTCTTCGTCTGGCTCGACTACAATCGTTGGCAGGTCAACCATGTCTGTTTGTCCGTGCACAAATCCGGCCGAACTTTATGCCATCGATAACATGTGGAGAAGGAGAGCGGGGAAGCCGGAAATCTAAGAAACAATCCATGTGAACTAGTTCGAATCAGATATTCAAGATAAAGTTTTCCATTCCAACAATAAACGGTATAGCAAAGCTTTTGAAGGTATTCATTTGTCTGTTCAACAATCCTGCGGTGTTTATCGTCTCGTGTGAGTCTCCTTGATAAATGAAGATCCTTGTCATGTTTCAATTCTGCAGAAATTTTTGCTCAAAGTCTAAAGAAATGAAATAAAATAACAGCTATGCGAGATGCACAAAAGAAAAACGGTCGGGTCTCACGGTATAAATCCCAGCCTCTTCGACCCCGACCCCCGTGGAAAATAATTCCGCAGCGTGAAACGAGTGGTTCGATATGAGCAGAAAACTAAAATACCTCAGATCTATACGTTTATATTTCTCGCACGGTCTATAATTAAGAAGCTGTATTTAAGTCATTTGTTCTTCTATGTTTCCCGTCATTTTGACGATACCTAATTCCAGGCTATAGACTCTGCATGCATACCGAACGAAGGTGAGACTAAAATACGGAATTGTGTACGAATGTTACAACATTGTGAAGTAAATTCATCGTATTTGTGAATCAATTTTACTAAAATGTTAAGGGGACCAGTACACACTCCAAAAATCATTAATATCTTATCCAAAGTTCATTACACATTGTGTGCCTGAAACCTTTGGTCAAGATATTAATGATTTTAGGAGTATATGGAGAATTTTTTGAATCACGTTGTACTGGTCCCCTGAAATGACTTCGTGATTCCTGTATGTGAATAAAACTTCCAACACATTGTCGGAAGTTCACAAGAAGTGGTCCTTTGCAAATCATTCACACGGTTGTTTTTGCATTCATTTGGTAAATAACTCGCAGACTGCATACAGAATCGGAGCTCGGAGGTAGGAAAACAACGGCGATTACCGTGGGTGGCTCTTTTCCTACGGTATAAAACTGTTACCTCGCGGCCTCGAAACACGATGGTGAGGTCACCTCTCACGGTCTAGTGATTAACGTTGGTTAAACGCGCTTTGAGCGTATTACTACCTGATTCTCAAAACTTATTTGACACAAATAACGCGATCACGTGTCTGTGTATGAATAGGAGGGTAGTTATTACATTACATAGGACACAATTTGCGTTGTTCCATTGAATTCGACCGAAACCTGCACGTGTCCGTGTGCCGTTCTGAAGGATGTTTGAATGTAGGTATAGCTATTGTGAATAGCGGTAATAATGCGGATCGCTAGAAGGAAAAGAACCACTTGAATACTTCGACTCACGTATTCATGAAGATCGAATATAATCGAATCGGCGGAAATATACCAGCCACTGACGTCAACCGCTGGTGTCTAAATTAGTGATGTTTGAATCCTTAACAATTGAAACTGAACTTAGCAGCCATAATTAGCGGCCAAAAGTGCTGAATTTAATTCAAATGAAAGAATGAGGCCGAAGTATAAAATTTTTGTGAAATATTATCAAAAATGAATACTTTTCGAGCTTTCATAAAAATTAAAGACACAAATCTGTACTTCGTAATTAATCATATTCAGGAGAAGCTTGTATAATGTGTTGGCTGATAGCTATGACTGCTAAATTCAGCTTTGAGAATCGCGGATCGTTAGGGGACGAAAGATAATTGGTTCGCATGATGAATAGAGATTGATTGAGATCAATGTTCCATAACCAGAGAACAGAGTGTATCAAATAATAACATACACTGTGTGCCAAAAACTTGATCTTTGTCCGAATGCCCAAGTACAGAATGAAAGAGAAAGTGTCGTGTGAGCGTTGATATGGATGTGGTGAAGTCATCTAATACCTATATATGTATGTTTATAGCGTAAAAATTGCAGGATAAAAAGAGACGAAAATTGTCTGCTTTGAAATTGTAATTTCATCATACAAATTCGTTTGGATTTGATCAGCGAGATTAATTATACTCGATGAGATTGATGATGACGACGTCCATGCATTATAGATGATTAAAAACATGCACCATTTTCATGACTCAAGTCTTTCGAGTATTGCGAAATTCACATGTTGCAGAAATTTGTACAGTTTCGTTATTATTTATTGTTTCAAGTGTTGATTGAAGGTGACAAAATAACTATTCTCAAAGTATCCAACGTCGTTAGAAATTTAAATCGAGATCTCTTTCGCGCCACGCTGTGACGTCACTGTTCGGTACGACAGGCCCGCCATCTAGCGTCCTTCGTTTGTCACTTTACACTTCGCATCTCCTATACAGTTATCGATTTCTATATTGGAGGTGAAATTGTGAATTCTGACGTCACAGCCAATCAGAAAGCTTATTTCTGACTAGTTTAACCCACTTTTAATTAACCAATTTTCTTGAAAAATTAAACAACTCTTTAAGTCTCTCGGCGCAGGGTGAAGAAGAATTATAATCTACACGGTGTACATAATGTACGTGATTGAACAGTATCACAGTGAACTGTTTAATTGACATAATTACATTTCATGAAGGATTTTATGACCCGGCATCAAAACAAGATTTTAATACATTAACCCCAGAACCCATGTGTTTCTTATGGGACGAAAAATCATACTGAGGACTCAGGGTTAAAAGTAGAGAGGAGAACGGTAAAAAGGTAATTATTTTATTCGTAGCTCCACATCGTCTTTGACACAATAATACGTCAATTTGATATGAATTTCTCTGTATAATATGCCTGGCAAGCGAGGAAAAGAGGATAATTTCCTATCTTCGTCGCTGTTCCATCCGTAGCTGCCTATCGGCCAGGTCGTTATACCCAGTTTCTTCGTGAATGTGTTGACCTGGGAACCACGGCGGGTACCTGACAGAGTCACGAGTTCAACGGTACCATACCTATACCTACAAGGGAATCCCTTTAACGACCGTGGAGTGACCGATGGGTTTAAGACTCTGGATTTAAAGTTTAGAGACTTTAAACCGTTTCTTTGTTCCATGCAGGTGGTGGTCGGTAATTTCAAGGAAATTTATATCGTTTCCTTGTGTCGTTCGAATTGTTATTCTTCTTCTTCAATGATTGTTGTTGCAGTTCTCGATGTATCAACTGACGTCATATCAAAACGGTAAACGCGACGCGATGTAGGTAGGGTGTACATATACATACCTATATGCACTTCATACTTTCACGTCACACGAAGGTATAATACAAGACGTAGCTGTAGCCAGGAGGCGAAATCCGTGGGTATTAAGTAGGGTCATCTGGCATACTCTACTCCTGACAATGGAAACTCTGCTCAACAATTTATTGCCCTTACTTCGTGAGTCACTCTCAACAAACTCTGTTCCAAATGGTATCATTTTCACAAAAATTATTATTCAAAAATTGTTTCAATTCGAAATATATTTTAGATAAGACCGCAGGCGATTTTTGGTCGTTTGATTGAAAGAGATTCTATCAAGTTATGACGAATTCTACGCTATTTATCTGATTCGATCAAATTTTATCTTATCTCAGAAAATTTTATTCTACGTAGTTATAATCTTCGTCTTCCCAATCTTGTTCGATTTTCAACAGCAAGGATAAAATTTCAATAGATTCGTACGAAATTAGAAACCATATACATTCTTTTATACAGTTTTATGAATTCTGACAATTTTTTCATGAGATTGGATAAAATTTGATATAAGAGACAAAATCGAGATAGAATTGTGTAAAAATTTGATAGAACTTAATCTGATCATAAAAAAACTTGTGATTCCCAGATTTTTGGGAAATTGAGACACAAAATTATAATAGTTTTCTAAAATGGCAACCTAACAGTCAAATTCTGAAAGCACAATAAACGACTAGTGATTTTGATTCTTCGTTTTCCCGTTAATTTTACGAGTATTATTCCAGCAGGTATTCTACCCACCCAAATAATAAGTATATCGAATGGCTACTCCGCGTCTGAGAGCCTGTAGTGAAGAATAATTATTTAACGAGGCGAGGGCGATGCCTCGTGCATGTTCAAAGCCAATTAGACTAAGGTAGTAGTATCGGGTTGGCTGGGTTGAATCCGCTTCGACCAGCGAGTCTTATTTTTTACCGTTCAGCCTCGTATACCTGCTTATACCTGGTTTTTTTTTTTTTTTTTACACAAACCTTAATCGAATTAACAAACTATGTTGTATAGGTATCGCAGAGAACTGCAGAGCTAGTAAGGGCTTAAAGACTTCAGACTGCTTTATACCTCATTCTCAGTCTAAAGTCTAAGTACACCACGCGTGAAACCCGAGCGGAAGTCTGAAGAGTTGGATGCGTGTTCTTTCGTGCGGAAAAAGAGGAATGAGTATAAGTAAAGAAGTCGTGTGGTGTTTTTTTTTCTTTTGTTCTCTTTCCTTTTTGGCATTAGATAACTAAGACTTCTATGGATTTTTGTCCTTCAGTTTTTTGTTTTTTTTTCACTTCTGCACTAGATGTAATAACGTGTCTATGTCAGCCTAGGAATATAACTAACGAAGAGTGACAGAGTAATTTCCTCAGCGATTAGTAGTCGGTATTAAATATAATTGCAGAGAAATATTGAGTCCTCGTGGATTTAAAAAAAAATGTTTACAACTATTTCATGAGCTCTTTGTAGATTATGATCTTGCATATATTTTACAACTCACGAACTATACTTGTATTACAGCCACCTAAGGAAAGTGGAACAACGATTACTATAACTCGTCAGTTTTATTACTGACAATGAACAGATCGCATAGAGAGAGATAAACCGAGCTGCCATCGTAATTTTGTTTGAATTAGGGATGAATAGAGTTTTCATAGAGTTAATATACTAATTACAAAATTTATTCTGAAGAATATTATATTGTTTATATATTGTAATTTTTCATCTTTGTATTTTTTCCTTCTCATGTATTATCTGTCGTTTTACCAAAAACAAAGAATTTTCCAGTGTTCTGAATATGACGATGAGAATCTAGGTATAAGGAGCGAGTTCACTAGGGGAGAATTTCATTAATAAATTGAAAATATCATTTCTTGAGAAATAAAAAAAAGAAGATGGTTAGAATAAAGAAAACCGTTTTTCAAAAAAAGTGGATAAGAAAGAAACTTTCGATCCCAATTTTTCCAATAATGTTTGACGATGAGTCTGCAGTGAAATATATATGAAAAAAATTCTGAATCATGGCTGTTATACTTAGATAAAAGAAAAACCTTGTGTAATAAAATATAGTTACTGGAGAAAAAAAATTGAACCGGTTAATTTTCTTCTTTTATGTATGTTACAAAGATCAGGAATTTGCAGTTGTTAGAATAACTGTTAATAATTCCCATGTTGAGCGACTTTTATCTGACGGTAAAGCGATTGCTGACCATAATTTGTGCCTATAGTAGCTTAGATTGAATAGCACCGTATAAAATTAAGTTATGTACGTGATTCGACTATATATAGTAGATTGATACAAAATCGCGAAGATAAATGTACAAAAATGGTATATAAAATTATATATAAGGTACAGATAATATAATTTGTTCTTTTCATGCGCAGTAATGAAATATCGTGAGAAAACTTTGTCAACCGGTTATTTGTACAACAACTGAGGCTAAATATTCATCCGCAGTGACAGAGACGTGCGTTCGATACGGTAGAGATTATTGGGTAGATTCTAAGTACACATTCACAGGATCATCGAGGAGTATAATCAACGATAATGCAGACCCATCACGCAAAATAAAAATAAAAATCAAAATCAGAGAAGTAGCGGTGTGAAATTTGTGAGTAAATTTTGTAAGCGTGTCGAGTTTCAATGAAGGATATCGAATGCGATGAGATGATCGTGATCATGGCCAATATCCTTTGACCTTAGATAAATTATAGCAGGATTATTATTATTATTTTCCCACCAATTTCAATGTGACTTTAGTTAATAATTCCTTCGACTTTTCAGTGATATTTACTTGATATATGAATATTGAATACGAATTCATGCAAATTAGATACCAAAGTTCACGGTAGCCACTATAAAGAGTAGAAAAAAAAAATATCCCTGACACTTCCTGACCAAAATTCGAACGAATTAATGGTTATTCAAGTATGTAATAAACAATCATCTGAATCAATGGTGAAAGAAAATTATTTTTAAATAAAATTTCCGCGTGAGAAAGCGAAAAAATCCCTGGAGATCTTTTATTCCGTCTTGTTTCGAATCACCGTAAAATTATTTACTTTTCTCTGACCATTTTTCGAATTCCCCGACTTTTCCATGTCTTCCCTGACACGGATTAATCGGTTTGAATAGAGAAATGGGAGAAAGTGCATGAATAAAAAAGAAAAGAAAAAAAAAGGTAATTTTTATAAAAGAAGAATTTTAGCAATCTGAATGAATAAAATATGCGTGCGGGGACGACGTCGAGTGAACTTTCATATCGTTAACAATGCAGCGCGCGGTAAAAGCGGATGTTGGAAGACGCATAGTGCATCTGACGCAATGCGCGTAGAAGACCGCGTTTCGCATTATATACCTTAATTGAAACTTTCTGCTGGTAAATCGCGCAAGTATGAGAGTACAAGGTACTCACAAGAGTGCAGGGGAATGCAGAAAGCACCACATATTATCGTATCATAGACGATATGGGCACATATACACTGTCTCAGAAAGAAAGTCATTCGTGGTCGATAAACTACGGGTCTTAATTACTCCGCACACTGAAATATATACACCGCAAACACGGTCATAGTCATAGTCGTATTTCTCATTTCCCATGTATAGCAAGAAAAATTTACTTTAAAATGGGGAAAACTAGCCAGGGCCCTGCTAGGCTCCGAATTGGATAAACGAGACGTTTCTGGCAGGGCCCTGGCTAGTTTTCCCCATTTTAAAGTCGATTGCTGTAGATGGGCCTGAAGAACCTTTTTTGCGACCTCATAATCGCCGGATTCTCGCCACTGTGCGAATACTTGTTGATGTATCTTCCAGATAACTTTTGGCATCGAAAAAGACATGCTGTGTACAAATTTTAGCCAATTCGATACGGAGACTTTTACGTTACTGAAGTATATCGAAGATTTTTTACCAAAACTGCAGTTTAGCGAGGCACAAAAAATGGCTAAAAGTTATTTTCAGAAAAAGACGCAAAACTTTTGTACAAAAACTTTTTCCATGTGTCATATGTTGACTTGGAAAATCGAAAAAAAATGTTCAAAGCCGATTATTTGAACAGCTGCAGTGAAAATACTTGAAAATAGTTGAACTTTTCAACGTGTACTTCGACTGTGTAAAACGGCAAACAGATTGAAGGGGGTCAGAGCGTTCGATTTGGCGTGGAATCTCCCATATATATATATTGAAATAACGAAGGCAGTACACTTTCGCTTTTCGACTTCCATGGAGCGACGTCACGACGCAACTGACAATAAATTGTACAGTACCTAAGTATATGAAATTGTGTGTAGATTAGAGATATTAAAGATATTCTAATGGTTAGACTCTAGGTGTTCGCCTGAGGCGATCTCATTACTAATACCCAACGTGTCTTGGACCCAGGCACGTAGCAGAGACTCGTAATCGTTATATCAATGATATTCATTACGCGTTTTATATTTTACTCACGCAAGCAAAGCGCAGATAACTGATGCACGAATCATGAGTCACTGACTGAACATCATCGTTATATATAAGGATTGAGAATCCGAAGAATGTAAGAGTAACCGAATACGTCACTGCACAGAAAACAAATAAATTACCTGTCATTATCAAGGTTTCTGGTGTCAGTGGCCGGATATCGAATTCCCTGACGTTTGCCAGCTGCACAGTTGGAAATTTTCAATTTTTCAAACAATTTTTCAACCAAATTTACTCGAGCAACACAATTTTTGGATAAGGATTCTTTGTAACTCGAACAACGAAAAAAATTGTTACTTTTTCTTGTAGTTTCATTCTACATAAACTCTAGTTAATGATTTAGTTTACGATTAACGATGATCTGAGGATTGTTAAATTTCGAAAATTCGCCATTTTTAATTCAAAGTACCCTATTTTCGGCTTAAATATTTCAACGAAGACGTGTTCATGTGACGCTCCTAGAATCAAACTGGGAAACAAATTAATTTAATTGAAACAGGAAAAATTTTCGAAGATGTAAAAATTACTGAACCTGTTCTATAAATGGTCTAAAAATATTGACCGTGAGAAAAATTGGCAAACAAGTTGTTATTCGGTTCGGGTTGAATAGCTTCTGTATCGTGATATGAATACTGTATCTATACACCGTAACTTTATCTTCGGTATATAGATATATACAATATTATTAGTACGTGTATTTATTCATTCATCATGTGCCAGGTGTATATATAATATACATCGATTTTCCAAGTTCGTGTAATCACTGCAGCATAACGCCTGAGCTCATAATAAATACTATCCAGCTGTAATCGGACTAAAGTCTTGTATCGTAATCCTTCCACCACGTGCTTCCCACTCTCGCATCACTTCAGTGACAAGTTTAGTCGAACTGTATCGTATCTTCGTTATCTCCTCGGATATTTCGCATACCTAGCCTTCAATTTTGCCTCTCACAAAAGTTCAATTAACAAATCAACACTCAGGTGCGAGAAGCTAATACATTCACTCAGTCAGAAATCAGGTGAAAAGCGATTATTATACTAGTTTGATTCTTATCTCTGCGTCGAATATTTGCCAATTAGCTAAATTATGAGACTATATCTTAAATATTCTATTCTGCTATATCAACGCAGCAAGATTCGAGGTCTAGATAGAATTCCCTGAACCCCTGAGGCAATTACATTTTTCTGATCGTCCGGTTAGATTCGATTGATTTAAACCTCTTGCAGGTATAACAGCGATTATCTCGCTTTTGTTTCAACATTATATTTTTATTTTTCTTCAAACTAATTTTGCACAATGACGAAATCAATTTCTCGAGATATACAGTCTGAAGCCTGTCGTGATCATTATTATTATTGTTATTATTATTACGATAAAAATCTGTTGAACGAATATAATTTAATGCGACTAATTATGGTTCATAAAACTATGAGAGCTGGTGTCTTGTGTTATTGTTGTTATTATACGCTATTAATTATAACGATAATTATACTTGTTTATTATTATCTTTGCGTGGATCTCTCAGAGTCGTGGTCGCACCGCGCTAGAGGTTCGAATTTTAGTAGGTAGTACACGAAGATATATAGAACATCGGAACATCAGCCAATAACTGGTTGCAGGAGGGACACTTCCTGCAATGAAAATTACCCTACGGTTGCCGCTGTTGCACCGGAAGAGAAAAGAACGGATAGTATATACCCTGCGGGCTATTCAGGTTGGCGTGACGTTCGTCTCACGTGCTGTACATACGTTATAAATATATGTATATATAGTTATCACGATCTAAGCATATGGGGGATCTAAAGTCACGGGGTATCTTTGCGTCGTAAATGATTATCATCTCCAGAGAGGTTATTCCCTCTTAATTTTTTCTTTCTTTCTTTTGTTACTTTATTATTTACTAATTGTAAGTAAATTCGCAATCCACTACTTTGATCGCAGCCGCTTTGAAATCGCGTATAAAATCACGATCTGCACGTACAGGAATTAAGAACGCAGCAAAAGGAGCTCGAATTCGAATTCATTCCAAAGTTGCTTTGAATCAGACGAAATCTTTGGAAAATTGTTTGAATATCTTGAACCCCTTTAAAAAATTGCGGAAACCCTGCTGAGAAAAATCCCCCGGAATCCTTGAAAAAAAACCCCTTGGAACTACTATAAAAAAGCGCTAAAATCCCTTGAAAATTGTTTGAAATCTATTGAATGGAACCCATAGTTTTGTCTCTTCTTATCGAGGATCGATATTTATTTGGAAATCGAAAGATCATCAAGTCATTACCGCTATTTCTTATTATTTCTCTCACCTCTAACATAACATAAGGTAATAGGAATTTCTTTAAAAAATTATTCATTCCATTTATTTTCAATATCAAATTTCGGAACACATTTGAGCAATTCTCATCGACTTCCTTTCAGACTACCTGCAGCAAATCAACGCAAGAAGAAGAAGATTCCCACAATTTTATACTAAACTACAGATTTTTCACAATATATAAAAATTCTGAAACTGAAGATCTCACGTGAAATTGATTTCTCTTAGATCGATTACCTATATCGGCAACTCCACCAATTATCGTTCAATGTTTACGGGCCTGACAAATTTTATTTGCCTCCATTTTTTTCCTCACATTTTTCGCACCAAGATTGCCTAGTTAATTTAATTAACAAAAATAATTTACTAATTTTATCATAATTAATTTAAAAATCATAAATTAAGAAAAAAAAATTATAACATTTTTTAAATAAAATTATAAATTGATACAAATTTTAGAAATTTGATTTTAAAGCTCATACCTTATTTTATCATTCTTTTCCAAACTTTCTTTCTGAAAGCTGAGTTTTTTTCAATAGGAAACGCAAACTTTCAGAGTGGGATGGCCACAAAATGTGAGAAAAATCTCATTTTTCCAGCATTACTTGATAATTGGTGGAATTTTCCATGTACATAATTTTCGTTGTTGCTTCAAATTCGCTTAACAAAATAGGTGGAATTCAAAAAACAAAACCTACATAATCTTAGATCTACAATCAGCTCGTACCCGCAATGCCTCAAGTTACGTAACAGCGTGTGGTTCAGATTAAGCGAATGCGAAAGCGAATCAAAAGATTGCTCAAACATGATTAAACACTATCAAATCTTCTGCTGTACATATTCTAGGTATCAAAGTATATTGCATTGAAAAAAAAAAAAAAAAGGGAAACAACCGAAACGGATTAAGATCCACCTACATTGTGGGATGATGATAATGATGTTCCTATCTCTTCCACCTTCGCAACATCAGCTCAATTATTTGCGGTCTCGCAGCTGAGAAATTATTGACATTAAGAACCCTTCTCTCTCTCGTGAAATTTTACCTATATTTACAGCACGATCGTATAACCGAGTCACGATTTGTACAGATCGGTGATAAACAGGTTTAGTTTCTCTACGAGAGTTAGAAAGAGTACAAAAGGTATCCGAAATCCTTTGACCATAAAGTCGATCCGAGGCAGACGCATTGTCCCATTTCTATTTACGAACTAAAGAAATCAATCAGTTTCTCTGAACTTGACCTTCCGGTATTCTATTCGGATAGAAAATTCTCCGTATTTGATATTACACAGAGTTTATTTACTCGTATTACAATACGAGGGTCTCTTGCTCATGACGGATTATCGATACCCAGATATTATTGTAAACCTGGTTTAAACCTAATTTTAGTGGCCGATCGATTACTATTAGATAGGAAACATAATTGGATAGAAAGAGAAAAACAGGGCTGTTGTTGTTGTTACTTTGGCAAAACGAGGTCGAGATCGACCCAGTTAAATCAGCATCGTGCGATAAATGATAATTATTTATTGCAAATAACGACAAACATCATTCATCGTTTAACAGAGTAGAAAAGAAAAATGCAGCGATCGATCATGCCGACGTTAAACTGTATCAATAATGAATCCCCACGTGATTTATACTCGTATTTATATCGTAAATAATTAGGCATCGCGATACGAAGAATGCGGGTGTCCCGATCCTCGCGTTTTATAATCTTATCTGTTAAAATGTTAACAAGAGTTGCGTAGACCGTGATGTGATACAATATCATCTTCGATAACGTATTATTATACACAGCCGTTTTGTTTTTGTGACCAATGAATAAAATAAAAAATTCACATGTATTTATACACAATAAAAAAAATTATTTTCAAAAGAATGATACCATCACCGTACCTTGACCTCGTGGTAACGTTCCTCCAGGTAGTAAGCTACCCCCCTCGCCTCTTCGTATCTCGCTGCCAAAGCCACGTACTTGTCGTAGTGTCGTTTGAACAGAACAAATCTGAAAACAGACAGACGGTGATCGATACGAATTCATGGTGAACTTTTGAAAATCGCTATTAGAAGTCGTATAAAAAAAAACCTTCCAGCAGTTTTTGAGTAATGTCAGTACAGACTGTGAAAAACTATTTCAGCCTCCTGCGACGAAAGTTCAGACGCAAGGAACCTTGCGAAGAAGATTCTGCCCACCGCTGCAAAAAATTCCTTTCGTCGCAGGAAGCTGAAATGTTTTTTCACGCTCTATGCTACCATTCTTCAGAAACTGCTGGAAGGATATTTGTCAGAGTTTAAAAACCTATTTTTGCCTGAAACGTCTCGATCACAATCGATGTTGCGATAGACGCTCTCGCAGCATGTCTCACGATCAGTTTAGAATACATTTTGTGTAGAATTTATCTTACTAAACCGCAGCAGAATTTCGCACGCTGTAAAAGGAGTATGAAGATTTATTTTAGAAATGATCAGATCTTCGTCCTCCGTATAGCGCGGTATGTGCGTATGGCAAGAGCCGGTTTAGTTAATGGTGAGAAGGGGGAGGGAGAAGAGGGGGCGGGCGAGACGAGATATATTTTTGCACATCGCGATGCAGCGAGGAGGAATGCTTTTCAACTAAGCTTTTTGGGCTTATTTATATCATTTTTTCTTCTTTTTACTCGACAAGCTGACTAAGAATTCTAAGTCTTGTCTTTTTCAATCTAACAATTATATATGTACTAATCGTAAGAAGCACAATTTTTCAAATACGATTTCTAATCACGATTAATGTGAGACATTGTCCTGTGGAAAAAAAAGGAAACAGATAATCAATTTTTCTCTCTCTTTCCCTCTGGTCTCGAAATTCTATTTTTGTCTACTCACTTGCTGAAAACAGGAATCCAAAATTCTCAGAAAGAATTTCAAGTTTTTTAATATCGTTTCTAATTTTTGTTAAATTCTTTTTCAAATTAAATTTCGGAGTATGAATTTAAAAATTCTTGTCATCCTTCGATCTAATTGTGTAAATATATTTGTATGGAATTCAAAATTGAACAAAATTCTTCCGAATTATATTAAAGAAAAAAAAAAATTATATTTTAACAGTGAAAAAAAGGCTCTTGATGAAATAATCCTCAAAATTTTTCAACATTTCCAGGATTTTAAACAAGAAATGAAAATCCTGAAAATTTATTTATGTAGGAATCCAATGAAAAAACTAACATAATATTTGCGATATCTCTTATAGGATTGATAGATTTTATTCAGTGCATCGTAAACAAACAGAAAAAAAAACATTCAAAAATATGAAAAATATTATCTGACAAAAGAAAGAAACAAACCTGTATAAATCGTTTTCGGTAACGATATCTCTGATGGAATCTTCGGGGTCAACGCGGTCAGCGAGGACACCGGGTGGCCCGGGAGTTCTCGAGTTCCTATAGCACGGGGTAGGCGGAGGACTGGCGCACTCGTGAAGAGCGGTGCTGGCGACGAGATCGTCCTCCGACGCCGCGGCGAGCATCGGGCTGAGGGGTCTCCCGGCCCCGAGGAGATCCTCGCTCCTGGAATGCCGCATTTCGGAGTTTCTATAGGCGTTCGGGTTCCCGCCGTTGCCGTGGTTCCTGTAAACGACATCTCCGACCCCAACGACTCCGTTAGCAACGTTCTTTCCAGGACACGCGAACGTGCTACCTGCTATCCCGATCAATAGGTCCGTCATTGCGGATCGGGACTCCGATTCTCGGCTTGAGATGCGATATCGCAGTCTAAACGCGTTCCCTGGTAGCACACTGACACGATTTATGCCAGACTACGTGTCCGTATGTCCCCGTCGTCTTGTTGTTGTTAGTTTCGATCACGACGCAAGCAAGGACGGTTTGTCAGTCGATAAAAGACACTCGAACATGTTTAAGACACTGGATTATCGTGTTTAGTACCTCCGTATAATAACGATCGCATTTTGTTCGACGGATAGAGGATTTAATTTTCTATATCATATACGACAGCACCGTTAAAAGAATATTTCAAGATACACTGTATACCGCACGAATCACTTTTCACTGTTATTTAATATTGATGATATACCGATATACATATAAAAACAAACGCATAAATCCACTACGCGCGACTCGGTCTCCTACCGCGTTCGACGAGACGACTACCTGCGTACTGGTAAACTGGTTACCGGGGTCGCGCTCTGTCCCCGCGAGTGTCGTACGGCACAACAATAATAATAATAACTACCGCGTCGTAGATTTAAAATTAGTTCGATCGGTCGCCGTCGGCGCTCTAGACTGACGTGGAGTCGCTACCACGGTCGTATACACAGGTCGAGCAACGGACGTGGTGGGGGTAGGCACCGTTAGAGGAGTCACGAGTATTTACATTTTTAGCCACTACGGGCCACTGCTATCGCGGGATGTTGAGAAGCGCATGCGCCGTTGAACCTACCCCACGATCGTGCCCACGATCCCTCGATAGCAGCGACGCATGTGGCAGCGAGCAGAAAGAAAAACGGTGACTGAAAGGTGGATTTTCATACGTCGCTCTTTCTGGCGATAGCCGTGATCACGTGACTATACGATCGTCGTTTGTTGGAACACGTGACTACACGGTTTTCGCTAGCGACATAATAACACCACGTAATAAAGCTGAAATTGTTCAGCTTTTTGTGTGGTCGCTCGAAGAGCACGCCAATTCAAAATGAGTGATCCAAATTTTAGTTCATACAGGGTGTCCTTCAAATATATCTATTTTTCGATTGAAGAGAGTAATGTTATCGGTTATGTATTGTAAAATTTCAATAGCGTAAACCTCTGTTAAAATGAATACCAGGCTCTACGATGCTTTTCTAATATATTTATTTCAGATTGAAGAGTAATGTTATCGGCTATGTATTGTATAATTTTTAATTTCTAATTTTCAATCTTGTAATTCGGTCACAAGTCTATTAGTCGCTGAAAATGAGCGATCGTCGCTGGAATGAGCGACGGAACCCTTTTCATGGACTAAATTTGCCACGGCGATATATTAGATGACGTCATCCATTTGTCGCTAAAATGAGCGACTAGCGACAGCATGAAAAGGCACCTTAACGGTGCCTCCTGGCATCACAGCGAGGGGTACCCCGTTGCCAGACCTGTGTATACGACCGGTCGCTACTTCGGCCCGATTGGCTAATCAAATATCGACACAAGATGGCGGAGACGCGCGGGAATTTCAATATCACATAAAATGCTAATCTTCGATACATATTCAATATTTTTGCAACGTAGTTTGACATTATCCTTTCACATGTATGCCGTTGGATCTGATAAATGAATAAATAAATAAATAAAAACCCTGATATGTCATCGATACCAAAATAGGCTCAGTTCATATTTGACTCAAAAAAATCACTAGGGCTGAGCTGTCTATTAATCGTGTTTTTCGATTGATCGATTTATCGGCTAACAACACTTTCGATTACCCGTTTTATGATTATTCGACTAATCGACGATTTCGATTAATCGGAGGACTAGATTTTTTCGAAATTTGATCAATCGGAATCTCAAATCGTCGATTGAATTTAAGACTTCGTTGAATGATTGCACAGTAGAGTCACTACAAATAATGATAATAATTCTTCTAGTTCGTGCTACGTTCAATTTTATATATTATATTGGAAATATTGTTCAGAAAGCGTCGCATATATTTATTCGTCTATTATTTCCAATATCTGTTGGACATCGCTAATATCCCCAACTGCGTTTCGAATTTCCCGCGATTTCACTTGGACACAAAATGGCGGGTGAGATCCTATCGTCTGGATTCACGGAGGGTTCGAGTTTCCCGTCTACATCTCATATCTTCCATGTTCGTTTCTACTTCATGCCTGGCGGTAGCAGACGATTATGATATTCAATAATGGCGAATGGATTGTTTAGGGTATTTTCGAGCGAATTAATCGCCGTACGGGGTCAACAGATCAGACATGGACACAAGATGAGAGGAAAACCGCCCGGCGTGGCCAAAACTTTGGCCCAGAGATTGGAAGGTAAGCCGTTACGATAAATAAATAGTATTTCAGACCTAACCTAACTATTCTATACCCTACCCTAACCTACAATCGATTTTATATATCCCCAAAACTACGAATAATTGACGATAATATCCAGCACTGGACACATATGATCCGGAAATCAACTACAAAGTCGACATCGGATTTCCGGCAGCCGCCAAATCCAAAAACACCGTTTTGAGCCAGCAATTAGAGCACGTAAGGCGGTTGAAGTCAGACCCTAACCTGGAAAGACTGGCTAGAAACAAGGAGCGTGAGTCGAAGATGATTAACGAGTCGATAGGTGAGGGGAGAACGACGATTTTACTGCAATATTTCGTTTTATTTCAGTGATCGTGGACTTGGAAGAGGCGGAGAAAGCTTGGCTGCAGACCAACGGGTCAAACGACGTCCGGAAGATAGCCGAGCATTACGGCGTCTTCACGGATCTCTTCGGAGACGCTTACTTCAACCCTAGAGTACCCCTGAATATCGGGTATAATATCGATCAGGGCGGAGAAGAAGTCGCCCTTGTATTCAGAGGGAATATGCTGAAGCCTGCTCAGGCCAGCAAACAACCTGCCGTCCAGTACGAGGCGGAACCTGACTCGCTATGGACGCTACTGCTGACTTGTCCAGATGGCAATCTCGTCCAGGAAGACAGCGAGTATTGCCACTGGTTCATGTGAGTTGTTGTATCGAAGGGTTTCGTTGATTCGGACCTTGATAACGACGAACACATCGAGTATCGGTCACAAACGATTGTCGATTCTTTTCTTACCGATAACTCAGCATGAATGGAAGTCGTCAATCCAGCTACTTCTGGCTGTGAAGCTGAATGACTGCCTTGAGAATGTTTCTGAAATTAAGTTTTCTTTCCCAAACAATGAATCTCATTCTTTTTTCATATCTTGTTAAAAATAATTTTTTTGTTGCCTTTGCCTTTGTACCATCGTTTCAGAAACTGAAAACAGAATTGAGAAAAAAATCTCTAGCCATTTGAGACGAATTATTGTTTTGATTGATTCAATTTGTGAAATTTAACTTCCTTATTGGAGATAGAAATCAACAATTATTACGACATCAGAACAAGGAGAAAAATTATAAAAAAAGAATGTAATTTGATAAGATTGATCGGAAATAGGCCACGGATCACGGAAGTTCTTACAATACCAGGGACTTGAGATCAGTTAAATCTAATCTACAATCGCTTGTACACCTTCGTTGATTGCCAATATAAACTATCAAGGGCGGTATTCGATGGAGATTAAAAGAATATACGTTCCCCCTAGTTTTAGGTGTTTTCAGCGCTTCCAATTTTATTTCGAGAATCCTGATGATCCATCTCTGAATATAAAATTGTACTTTACCATTTTAGTGGCAATATTCCCGGAAACGCTGTGGACAAAGGAGAGCTGATCATGGATTACATGAAACCGATTCCATTGAGTGGCACCGGCTATCACAGATACGTCTTTGTTCTCTACAAGCAAGACAAGAAGCTCGATTTTGCCAGTTACAAAAAAGAACAGCCGTGGTGGGTGCAAGTCGTACATTTCAAAGTCAATTACCAACGACGCTTTTGATCCATATTAAAAGTGTTGATTATCAAACTTGAACTCTTTCCGGCTTCTGTATTCGCTGTTCCAATTTATTTCTATATTTTCACCAGCCTCGAGCTGAAAGAACGAAACTGGAGCACGTACAGCTTCTACAGAAATTATCAGGAGTTTTTGACGCCCGCTGGACTAGCGTTTTTCCAGGCCGATTGGGACTCCAGCGTCAGAGACTTCTTCCACAAGTCGCTTGGTATATTTAATTCATTTCTAATGTATTTTGAAAATTTCTCCTTCTCACCCTGAAACGCTCGTTTATTTTCAGACATGAAGGAGCCGATATGCGAGTACAACTTCCCGCCGCCGTACATAAAGAAGCAGGTCTGGTTCCCTTTGAAAGAGCCGTTCAATCTGTACATGGACAAGTACAGAGACCCAAAGCAAGTGAATAAGGAATATTTACTGAAAAAATTGAAGAAAGTTCATCCGTTCAAGGAGCCAGAGCCCCCGCTGAAATTCCCTAACGCGCAATATATCGATCAAAAAGTTCCATCTTGGTTGAAACTAGAAATTAGAAAAGAACGTCTGGGCTGGGGACGAGTAAACGATGTTTGAATCTATTCCTCTTCTCCCGCTCTTAGATTCAAATATTGTAACAAGTATTTTATTATTTTCTATCACCGTTAGAGTGGCTATTAAGTTCGTAACTGATTGTAAGTGTAAATTATCGTTCGAAAATGAATGCATAGGGCTTTTGCCGTTCTTGGAATCACCTAGTGTTATTTACTCCCATCTTTTCGCATTATAAAACTCTTCAAACACGGTTGATTTTTTTCGACAAGGTCAATGATGGATTTCCAGCTTTGGTGACTGATATTCAAACCTTGCTGGAACGGCAATAGATCATTTGGCACACAATCGGCTTCCCAGCTGGAGGTGAAATTCTACAGATAACAGTTTCCTCGTCGTGATAAGAAGACAAAGAGTCTCCGAGTAGCTCTCACATTTTTATTCACTTTCCAGACGGTCGCTATATCGAGATACAACATTCTATCGTTTTTCTATTCGAATAAACGCGTCTTTCATACCTATAAAATTACATCGATTATCTAAAAAATGATACGATAAAAATTCTCCAGAGTAAAGTGTTAAAAAGTTACACGAGGAACATTTTCTTTATTTATATAAAAAATCGGAAGATAAATATTTTTTTACGGCACAGGTAGGTACTGAAAAGTAACTTTTTAACGCCTGTTTGCAAGCTGACTTCCAAATTGCGGTATAAAGTCTTTCTACCGCAGCTTCGATGCGCAGTTCGAAGTGCGCAGTTCAAAGTTGCGGCATTGACGATGAGTCATAATACCGTAGTTTCTATACCGTGCGGATCATTTTTTTATTCGAAAAAAGACAACGCAAAGCGTCTCATTATCAGCGTGAGCGATGAGACCGGCTATCGATGAAGGGTAATCATTCGTCGCGCTGTGCGTCGCACCTCCCTATCGAAGCATGTAGAGGTATCAAGGCTGCGAGTCTGCTACGTTCGATATAAGACAGGATTGGTGAGCGGCGACAGGCTGTAAGATTCCAGTCGCGGCCACAGACCGTCTTGCGCGCTTCTGCCGCGTGTTTCAGCGGTTCTATACAGAGTTATTCGAGTATACGCAGCGCGAGGCTCTACCGAGTCTCTCGATAATTATTATTCGTTATTATTAATTCTTCGGTGTATGAAATTTATCTTTATTTATCGTTTCGTTATCACACAGAATAATTCTCGAAATAAATATTCAAATCGTTTTTAAATAGAACAATATATACGCAATAATAATAATAATAATAATAATAATAAATGTTATAATATGTGCACGGGGTATTGTTGATATGCAGAGTGATTCTTGGGACTGGAAATTTTTCAAACAACAAGAAAATAAACGGCTCGGGAGAATATAGAAGAAAAATTTGCTTCCACGTTGATATATTATCCTGCAGGTAAGTTGACGCCTTAAATTCTTTTATATCTATATTTGTAAGTTGCCATTTCGTCGTTCCTTAGCAGTTTTCATAATTCACATCTCGCTCTCTCTCTCTGTCTCTCAAAACCGCCGGAAGGGTATTGTTATATAATTATGTTATTTCGCCGACGTTTCCTATTCTCGGAATATAAAAAAATTTCGCTCTCTCTCTCTTTTTCTCTTAATCATTGCTTCATAATTACATTACTATTATTATTGTTATTAATATTGAATTAAAATGATTATAAAACTTCACAGCTTCCGCAATTAATTTTATTTATATACTGCAAATTACGAGATGAAGGAGAAACCTTGAAATTCAAATTGCAGAAGCTGAACGATCTATGTTCAAATAATTTGATAAGACGACTATAGACGAGTAGCACGTGCAGCTGTATATCTCTGGTGCAGATTCAATGTCGTCAGTCGTTATGAGTAAATGAAAATTACACGTTAGGTACGCTGGTAAACAATTTATCATAATTGTATAACAGTGGAAAGTAATTTATAACGAGATGTATTTATAATATCTCCGCTTACGATGTACCAAAGTATATTAGGTACTGTAATGTAGAGTGTGGAGTCCTTCGCGTGATCACCACTGCAGATCGCGTATATATCAGTTCTATAATTACACACGGATACAATAAGCGTATAGTATATGTATATGTATATTCTGTTTACCTGCCTGCCATATAGTGCGACAGACATTAATTTCTAGCCTTTATGTATATCGTATAATAGTCAATGGAAAATACCCACGATAGAATATTATACCTATATAACCTAATCAGGGAAAATTAATCTAAGAGACTATTTCAATGAAATTCTTCATCAAACTTGAACAAATTATATTAATATAACAAACGATGCCTGTAGCGATGTTTTTTTTGTAATTTGATGATGGATGTGTTTCGAAGAGATATTACTAATGAGCGTTGGCAAGAAAATGTTTGAAAAAATTATCGCGCCTATTAATACACGTGGTAAAAACTTGAACCGGTAATAATCAGTGTAATTAAAAAAAAAAAAATAAAAAAAAAACACTCTTCAATCATTTTTATACAGCCACAAAAAATTGATTAATGGTGCTCGCATAATACTACTTGTTTTACTGTCCACCTGTAGAGATATAAATACGTGTGTTATAATCATACATATAACGCAAGAATCAACGGCGCACATGGGATTCCCCGGAATTGTTTATCCTCATTATACGCAGTTGAAAACAAGACGTGTTCCGGTGGACCTTTTTACCCTGTTATTACTGGCTTTTCCACAGTCGAAAATAACAAGGTCGCAATGTCGTTTCATCAGAACACGTTGCTATGTCAAAGGCTCGTGAATTCAAATGTTAAAATGGTAAATGCACATTTTTTCGTGGTGCCTTTCAATGAATTTAACAATCGATAATCGTTGTCCGAATTGAAAATATCTATCGCTCGTGTATTCGGATCGATCTTTCCATCGCGTGTCACTGCGTTATTGACGTAAGTGAACATAAATATAAATTTTACGCAAACATTTATGTGAAAATGTAAAATACGCTGCACGAACCGCGCGATGTGTGGAATGAAAATGACGGATTAATTTATCGATGTGGAAATTTGAATGAACCCGAAGAGTAATAAATTATAGGACAGTGTAATTCCGCGAAAGAAAATTATACTGTATATATACAGAGCATCATTCTATGCCTTAGGATATTGGTATGGCTAGTTTAGGTCATAAATTATGTGCTGCATACTAGAAACGCTCTGCAAGCACCTCGCGGACTCGTGCAGACGCTGCGGATGCGCCTTTTGCTGCTGTTGCATCCGGGGAGAAACGGAAGACGAGGAAGAATACTATCGATAAAAAGCCAAGAAGAAAATTGGACTACGTCATGGAATTTCCACCCAGGGTCCGATAAATAATCAGAAAAAAAAAAAATTATATATTCATTATTTATGAATCATTATTCAGAATATAACTTTTGTATTTAGAATGTAAAATTTTGAATTTATCGGACTAGGCGAACCAAGCTAATTTATTTTTGTTTCGCTTTTTGAATTGAGGAATTGATTGATTTGGTTCGCCTGGTTCGATGATTACAAAATTTCTAATGTAACGAAACAAAAACAAAAACAAAAAAAAAACCATGTTCACAATTTTACACGGAATACCATTTCTGCGAATAACATCGATAAATTTGATCATTCAAAGCCAGTAATGATGATGTACATTCAAACTTGAGTTGAATTTCTGGTTGGAATATTCATCCAACCGGAATGTCAAACAAACTCAGCCCATCGCAGGTAACTGAACGTCTTATTCATATGCAGATTTTCAAGCCTGTAAATATAAACGGTACATAAATAAAAGAAATTCGCATTTGCCTCGACAAATTCACGGCCTATAGATCACCATTCGACGATATAACGTGTAGACGAAGAAGTCGAAGGTGCAGTCAAGCCACCGAAGTTGAAATTAGTACACGGAATACGAAATGAGACATTGGATCGTCCCGAATACAATTATAATTAAAATGTTGGAAATTCGAAGCACGTGACGAGTAACAGACGTCGAGTATACGTCAACCGACGAGAATTGCAATTGACCCCTGCACCTGATACATTTACGTCTTCTCGTCATCTGCAGCGATTAAACATATATTATATACATTTTCTCATCCTTTTTTTATTCTTTATTTCTGTTATTAGCATAAAGCGAGCCGGTTTCCGGGAAGTGACCTCCGCGACCTCGGAGAGGCCTTTGTTGGGATTTGCACCTCGCCGAGCGATATAGCCTCCGGCGGTAGTCCGAGCCACGTAACAACAACGGCTTTCGCTGTTGATAGCCGACATTGAGAATGAATTACGTCTTCGTTGACGAAGAGACGGGGGAGAGCCTCGGGCGCTCCGCCCTTAGGGACGGCTACCCTTCGTCTCTCCTGAACTTCACCGATCCCGAAAACAACAATCTGGAAACTGGAGAACCGGAGGAAGCCAACGAGACCTCGAATCTCGCACGACGACGAGTTCCTTTCCAGGTAAAAACCTTGTTTCAAATTTCCGTTTATCTTCATCAAAAACTTAACTTTCGGTACTTTTCGAATAACTTGAACAACAGAAATCTAAAAAATACAATAAAAAAGTCGATATCTTGAGAACGGATCAACGGATTCGAATGAATCCAGTTTGCTGGGGGAAAAAAAAACTAAAAACATTCGAGATCTAATGAAAATAGTTACTCGAAGGTTTTTTTGAACCGCTGATCAAGAATCTGCGAGGTCAAATTCGCGAAATTCTAAGTAGCTGGAAACAGAATGAAAAACGAAAAGGTCAAAGTCTGGTACATAGTCAGCCCAAAACTTGCTTCTTTTCTTTTTTAATGTTTAGAATTTGAAAAAAACGTTTTTTTTTTTTTAATTTGCTTTCAGATACCCCGAGCGCTTCAGAGTCAGGATAGCAGCGAGGAATGCGAGCGGGAGAAGAGGATGGTTGAAAAGGTTGAGAAATGTTCATTGAAGATGAGAGAAATTCGTAAGAGGGAACCATTCGGACAAACGAATCCAATAATGCTGTGCGTGCCGATAGTATTTTACTTCCGTTGGGTGATAGCGATACTGATGATACTGGAAGTGTTTCTCCACGTCTGGTCTCATCACAAGAACAAACACCTTAAAAATTCCAACGTCTACTTCAGGTCTCCGTTTCACTCGATTACTTCAGAATTTTGTGCCGTTTGTCAGAGCGAAAATTGCATGGATCGGGTTGGCAAAATGCAGGCCATCAGAGCCAATAAATTTCTCAGACAATGCAACTACATGAAAAGAGTCGTTACATGATCGGTTACATGCATCGTTGACTTGAATGATTTCGGGGAGATAGAAAACAGTGATTACAGTCTCAACACCTGTGCAATAAATAGACGACGAAATAGAACATTAAATTGTCAATTCTGTAACATTTTTCTATCAATTTTGTATCAAACTATAGAAATATAATTTCACTAAAATTTAGAAAATTCGTAGATTTTTCAAAAGAGAATCAAGGGGACCAGTACAGCGTGATTCGACGAATTCTCCGTACTCCAATAATCATTAATATCTTATCCAAAGTTCATCACACATTGAAAAATTGCCTTTTTCAAAAATCACTTGGCGTAAGGTTTCAGACACACGGTTGATTCGATTCGATTATGTCTCCCGATGTCTTAGTTTCTTCGGAGAGCAATTACAGTGTAAAATTGGCATCTACGAGTGATTAATCATTGCATCGCATTTTTTTTTCTTTCTTTTTATCCATAAGATAAAATATCTCAAGGTGATTTTTTTAATTTTTTTTATACTCGTCAGTCGATCTTGAAACATTGTTCGTTGAATTTTTACGAACGATTCGCATGTAACAACTGTACTTAACATTTTTTTTGTGTGCGTTAAGTTCACGGGATTGAATCGCAGTAATTGATGGTATTTCAATTTCATGAATTCTCATTGCAAACCAGAAGAATCGAGATTCCCTTTCCAGTTTTAATTACAGTTTGATTTGAATCGTACGAATTATAAATGTGATGATCTTATATCAAAGGGCGAGGAAAAATTCGTTCCTGATTCATGTATTTAATATTATAGTAATTTGCATGTAAAAATTTATTTTTCTACGTCTTCGTATCCTGTATTTGATGCATTATACGGACTAATTGTACACAGGTATATTACAGGTAATATATATATAATAAATAATCGTTATACAAAGTATATCGATGATTATTAAACTTGTATACTGTAATTCAAATCTCAATCCTACAAATGAACTCCTATGATTCCTGAATCCAATCCAGGTAGCGCACTTATCCTAGTCTTGACTATAATCATTGATCATATTTGATCAACTACGAGTCCAATAATAGTCGACTCTTCGGTATTGTCTATCGTTCGACTGTTCAGAAGATAGTCGTGAATCTTTTTCCAGCATATAGTCAACTATCGGCTTGACATAAGACATTTTTCAGTCTACATCGAGTCCATAAAGTGACAAAAGTGTGCTTTGTGGGTTTTCCTAGTATGGGTCAAGTTATCTAATCTGTTATGTTCCATCGTTGGGACTTTCACCCCGTATATGTATAAGAATATCGAGCAACAAGATCTCAGAATATCATTATTACTTCTTTTCAATGAAAATTGGTTCTCAAATTAGAGTAAGGACCCAAGATTTTGCGTCATTCGTAGATCAAATTCGAAGAAATCCAGGTTCCACTGTCCTTGATCAAGGGGTTGCGTTTAATGAGGCCTGAAGACAGGATTGTAAGATGATTTTTTATTAGTAATTCAAAGATCTATAAAACTAGAGTCATACTTCACAAATTGTTATGTAACACGTTGTTAGAATTAAAAAAAAATCTTTATACACACATTGGAAAAAAAAGTAACAACAAAGAATTAATCTTAACTGCAATAAAACTTACTGATATTTCGGCAAGCAAATGTTAACATCGTTTAACGTAGTTTTTATATTATTGTACTATACTTATTTGTCATGAACTTATCCGTTTAATATTATAATCACGATAACGAAGAGTACGATTATTAAAAAATCCCAATTTTTGTTGTTCTCAATCGTCTGAGAAACTAAGCTATTCATAGATTCAGTCCAAGTTATTTTCTACTACGCTTTTTACGCGGTCAAGTTCGAATAATTAACTATCAATGAATCGACGAAGCGTAAGAATACAAATAAATTAGAAGAGATGGAGTTTTCACATTTCACGTTACTCAGCTACCATAAGTTTAATCAATGAATATCCTAAGTCCCTGAAGTTAGGCGCGCTTCTATCGCAATTTACAAGCTCAAAAATATATCCTAGTCTAGAAATAACAATTATTCTACGCCCTCTGCCTCCATTATCTCATGGCCAAAATCTCGCGTGTGGCGACTTGGCAAATGAGATCGAAATTCGATGAAAGATGGGCTCTCCAAAGGCGACAACGAGACCATACAAGCGCCGGGTAATTCGGGCTCCGAATACCATGAAAAATTCTTGCCACAGCTCGACCCGTGAAGTTATTGTCTCTGTAACAGTTCACCAGACTCCGAATGTCGTTCACAATCTGGGCTTCGTTCGCCAGCTTCGTCTGAAACGCCAAAAAAAAAGAATCATCACAACGAACAAATTGATCGAAAAAGAAAAATTAATCAACACGAACCTCAAGCTTCAAGTCTATCTTTCCCATGGGATCTTCAGTCTGGAAATACGCTCTGATCGTAGTTTTCAGAGTCTCAGACTTCGCAGTTACGTCTTCGTCGAGCTCTCTGCATTTCCTGACCGAGTCCAAGGCGACTTCGTTCAACGCTGAGTGGATAGCTTCGAGCTGGCACAAGCTATTCTTCTGCTGAGCCAAAGTTCGTTCTGTCAGAGCCTCCAGAGCATAGTCTAGCTCGGCGTTGGAGAGATCGCCCGGAGCTCTCACTCTGAATCCAAGAGTATCAAAGTTGATCGATATCGGGGTTCGCTTCCAGCCGCCGTTCTCTGTTTGACAAAAAATAAATAAAAAACCAATTCATATGTGATCCCGAAAAATTTCTCCAATTAGTGAAGAGAGAAACGCTGCGATTCACCGGTCGTCTTCCATTCCAGGTTCTTCAGATGCCCCTTCACCACTCCGCTGTCCCATCCGATAGCGGCAGCCATATCCACGACAGGAAACTCGACGACGGAACTGTCGTCGTGAGAAACACCCCGTTTCAGATCAAGAGCAATGGCCATCGCCAATGGCGGAGACTGGAAGAAGAAAACAAACGGTTTATGATTTGTTCAAGGATTTCCTTCGCTCAGATTCGTCTTACAGATTGAGCAGCAGCCTTGAGAGCCTTGGGGCCGTTGTAGCTGGTAACTTTGGCGTTGACGTAAACCAGAGGCAGAGTTGTGATGAATTTCTTGGGATGTAGTTCGAGGTAGCAAAGCAGCGTAGCGATGATTTCTTGTGAAATATCGAGTACTTTTACTATCTCATCGACGGGGATGGCAACCTCGTGTCCGGGGCATTTTTTGTTTGTGTTCTTGGTGCAAGAACAAGGCACGAAAACCTTCTGCAACAATCGTCTCACCATGTGTCTGTCGACACCGTTTGCATAGATGTGACGACGCAGTTCGGACTTGTCTCCAGCCTCCTAGGAGAAACACGTGAAACAAAATAGTCAGCTGCGAATCCGGACAGAATAAGAAGACGGATCAGACTCTTTTTCACCTTCGGACTTATAAACAGGTGACAATGCGCGGGAAGACCGTCTCTCCCAGCTCTTCCAACTTCCTGAACGTATCCTTCGAAACTCGACGGCATATTGTAGTGAATCACTGCCCTGATGTCCGACTTGTTTATACCCATCCCAAATGCAACCGTGGCCACCACGATCCTCGTCTCTCCGCTCATGAACGCCTTCTGTACAGTCTTGCGACGATGAGCCGAGAACCCCGCGTGATACGCCTCTGCTACTGCCGATACTTTCTCATTCGCCTTATCCACCTTAGGCCTTTTGCCGTTCTGTTGATAAAAAATTTCAAGAATTACCTAGATCAAAGCAAAGTTCACACATCGTTTACACTCTAGGAATACTGACAAACAAAGAAGTTCTCAGGAGTCCGGCGAGTCTTTCGCATTCGTCTCGTCTGGTGCAGTAAACTATTATGGAATCTAGATCCTTGAATCTCTCGCTTGCCAGCAGAGAAACGAGCGCCCGATCCCTATGATCGTCTCTAGATACGGTAAGAGTTAAATTCCGTGGTAGAGGCGTGTCGGAAATGACACCGGCCAATCCGTCCGGAATGCTTAAATGATTGACTATGCTTTCTGCGGTGGACTTGGTCGCGGTTGCGGTCAGTCCCAGGACCGTTTTGACCCCCAATTTCTCTCTGAGAACTTTGCTGACCATCAGATAAGAGGGTCTGAAGTTATGCGACCATTGAGATATGCAATGAGCTTCGTCGATGCAGGCAAAAGCGATTGGGGGAAGCTGTCTGAGGAGCGCCCCAAAGCCGGTTGATTTTTCCCCGGCTACAACAGCCTCAGGAGATACCAGTAGGATGTCCAGAGTCCCGGCCTTCACCATGTCCATCACTTTCGTTCGCTGTTTAGCCCCTTGGGCGGTGTGAAGGCAGGCGGCAGAGAGGAACTTGGGCACCCCGGTCACTTGATCGTCCATCAAAGAGACCAGAGGAGATATGACGAGGGTGATGCACCGAGAATGCTTCGCGAACAGGTAGGCGGGAAGCTGGTAACACAGACTCTTTCCAGAACCGGTTGACAAAGTGACCAGAGTCGATTGACCGGAGAGTATTCTCATCACAGCCTTCTCCTGGCCGGGCCTGAAACTCGGGTGACCGAATTTTTTCAACGCATCAAACACCTCGTCCGGTGTTGCTGAAAAATAAATGAGGACGTTTTTATTCTGTGTAATTGAGGAGAGCGTTGTCTGAAAAATTTGAAAAATACCACTAAGCTCGCCGCTTGATCCCATCGGATACAAAGGCTCCACTGGTCCTACTTCCGGACGAAGTAGTTGGGCCAGTATATTCTCCGGAATATCGTGACCAGCTGGAGTCGGCTAAGAGGATAATAATTCAGTTAGCGGATTAGAATCTGCAATTACGAGCTGTAAGAGTATAATAAAGCTAATTTACAGTTTCAGAGTCATTGTACTCCATATCCTCTGCAAAGTCCAAGTCATCTAATACACCGTCGAAGTTTTCACCGTTCGATCCAGCTGCTTCTACGCCGTTGTTCGAAGAGCTTGGAACGTCCTCGGTTTTTTCCTCTTCTTTTTCGAAAGCCGGTGGATGCATAAACTGGGAAACAGTCTGCGGGATGAGATTCAGCCTGTTTCTATGAGCCTCGTAGGCAGTTTCGCTCGCCATTTTAGCCGCCTCGTCGAGCGTGGGGTATTCCGAAGGGCCTTCGTCCCCGATGAGGGGCAGAAGCTCGTCGGATTTCAGAGCTTTACATTCTCTTGAGAAGTGTCCGATATCTCCGCACTTGAAGCAGGTGAGGACGCCTTTTTTCTCTACCAAATCGGCGAGGTCCAGGCCTCCGTCTCCGGAGGCGAGTTCTTTCTTCTTCTGTTTCCATTGGTTCTTTTTGTACTTCTGAAAAGACATGGTCTTCTTTCCTCTGACGAATACTTTCTTCTTCAGATTGATCCTCACGAAATTCTCGTTTATATTTCCAGATGCAATTTTCTGCTCCAGTTTCTCCTTGCTGGTCAAAGTCTTCTTCTTAGCGCCTGTACTCGGGGCGCGGATATCTTGGGAATCAGTTTCAGCCATTGCTTGCGAGAAATCAGCGACCAGATCCCCGGTCCCCGATTTTGGTAGAGCGAATCTGGGCACTGCATCCACGGTCTCAACCCCAAAGATCGGACGCTCAGGCGCTTCTGTCCGCACATTTTCGTCCACAGGCTCTTCCTCGTAGGCCTTTTTGCTGTTTTCAAGACTCTGCTTTCTGGTGGATCTGCGAGTTGCTCCAGTCTGCTTTGGCTTAGCGGCTACTTTCTTTACCGTTTTCGTTTCCTTCTCGTTTTCCGAGTCTGAATCATCACTCTCGTTGTTTTTGATCTTTCTATGAACTTTCCGCCGACCTTTTGTAGGCTTTGATACATTTTTTCTCGTTTTATTGGTAGCCAAAGTCTTGGGCTCAGGGTCGGAATTCTTGCTGTCATCGTCGTCAGGTACAGATTTTTCTTTACGATCAATTTCCTGCTTCTGTGTCTCGGGACTTTGCGAAATTGACCCAGATTTCCCTGCTTCCTTCTCGTTTTCCACTTTGCGTTCGATAATCTGAGACTGAAGGGGAATCCGTTGGGACAAATATTCCTGGGAAGCTTCGAGGCAGGTTTGAATCGCGATAGTATTATCGAGTCGTTGTCTCTTGACCGCGTAGCTCTCCGTGCCTCTAAGGCCCTTGATACTTCTGATGCGCTTGTTCTTTCTTTCCCCCTCAGAGTCGCTGTTGCAAATGAAGTCCTCCTCGTCCGAAAATGGGAAGGCAGGTTGCGAGCCGGCCACCGAATTCCCATTATTCGGGGAATGGATGCTCGACTCCAACGATTCGAGCCCAGAATCTGAGGTGCGAGACAGTCTGTTAGGATTCACAGTCAATGGTTCAAGATTATTCTGTCTGGAGCATCGCTCTAGCCATCCGACGTCGATCTTTCTATTAATGTTCGCCTTTCCGTCTATCAGCTGGTGAACAGCGCTCACGGACTGGCTCGCCCGCTTGTTCTCAGCCTGGACGACTCTCGCCTTGCCGTCCCCGAACAAGGGTTTCATTATCTCGCTGGGATCGAATCCGTCCTTAGCCTGGGTCGCGGGGGAGGAATTCGAGTCGATATCAGACCTGCTCTTGGCTCTGACGAGAGACAGAGACTTCCTGGGATTCCTCTTTGTGAAATTAGCGCCGTTGAATTTCTCCTGAGACAATTGAAACGAGGAAGATCTTCCGACGAGCAAAGGCTTCTTCTTAACAACCGGAGACTTCTTCTCCTTGTTCAGATGCTCCCCCCAGACTCCATCCGTGTTTACACCCTCCGCCTCCGCCACAGCTTCGAAGACAGTCTCCTTCTTCGGCGTTGGGATATCTGGCTTGCGATTTTCCACGTTGTTCGTATCGTTTGGGGGAATTTTATCCTCCGCTATCGACGTGCTCAAGGAAGTGGAAGTGGAAGTGGAAGATATGTTGGATTGCACGTCTTCGGAGAACGTTATATCCATCAAAGTCTCTTCTAGAGCCCGTGTCTTCAGCTTCCAGTACATCTTGTAAGCGTCTCGGATCGTTACGTCAGCCTCCCTGATGTCGTTCTGGAGGAAACGAAGTAAAAAATAACTAGACTAGACTCTTGTTTAGTTTTTCAGAATCTACTAATTTTTTAATTATCCATGAATGTAGCAGAGGAATTGTACCGTTTATCGGTAAATAAGGATGAATTATTATTCCATCTTTACTCAGGCGCTTCGAGACTTCATCATTTTTACCTGGAACTGATACTTTTTTCTTGAAGATTAATGAATTAGAAATCTCTGCACAAATGACTTCATAATTACTAAATATCGAGTCTCAGAGTTTTTAACATCATTCTCGAGCTAGTCGATGCAATATTTAGAGTGCCGTTGCTTTATACTGCGCGTAATAGTCAAGGAATCATCCCAAAATCAAGTTCGCTGGCTAAAATAATCGCAACATACACCTTAAAATTTCAAAAATTTCAAAACCACCGAAAGTCAGTTTTGAGACTTTTGAATGGTTTTCACATGATTTTAGGAAGAATTTTTTTCTGTACATGATGCACTAAATAAAATCTACCGGTGGACCGATTCTAGTTTTTCTGGTCTCAAACCGTTCAGTGAAGAGGCCTTTTCAATATGAACAGAGAACTTTTTCATAACTTTATGTTTACTCGAGTTATCGTGAAAAGTAACGTACGAAGACAGAAAAACGCCTTTATTCTAAAAAATGACGAATATCTGGTACAATTTTGATCCGATCAAGAAGTTCTCCGTTCATTTTGAGAAAGCCTCTTTACCGAACAGTTTGAGACCAGATAAACTTGAATCGATCCACCGATAGATTTTATTTCGTGCATCATAGACAAAAAAAAATGTGTTCCCAAAATCATTCTTAAATATGAATGAATTTTGTAGCGAGGGAAGGATGCATAAAAATTCTCTAGCGTTATCAACACACTCGGCATGACTTTATGCGTCTTTGTTCGCACCGTGTATTTTTATAAATCAGAGAACGAAATAATTCATCGATACAAGCATTGTTTATTTTTCTTTCCGATGATTATCATTATTTTCAATGTAAACTAGAATAAATCCTCAAGGCACGAACCTTGTTCGGTTTCCTTCCATATTTTTCCATGAAATCGCTCTCCCACAGTTTCACTCTGAGCTTGGATTTTTGATACTTGGTCTTGAAGGTCGGGTCCTCGAGAAGATCCATGGCGAAGTGTCCCGCAGTGTCCCGTGTCGTCGAAAAACCTCCCGATCTCCGCACGGGACCGACGATACCGAACGAGGTTATTTCGAGGTTAGGTCATAGGCTGGGAACGAAATTTGACAGTTCAAAGCGCGGCAACCGGTCAGTGACGGAGATCGCGTCGTTCGATAGCTCGAATCGCGACGCAGTCACCTGTTCGCTGTGACATCTGTGCGGCACCCGTGTCTCCGCCTGGCGGCTGCTGCCCCGAAATACTCCGGGCACTGGGCAGTTTTGTTAAAACCAAGATGGCGAAATAGTGTTAACGGGTTGTGGAATGTGCGCGGTTCTAAGATATAATATTACTGTGTTAAAGCGCTGATGGGTTAGCGATGGCCGAATTCAACGTCGACGTGAGCCGACTCCCGGAGGATGTGAGGGAGAAGCTCGCGGAGCTCGACCTCGAGTTATCCGAAGGTAACGGAGGCCCTGGGGGCCAGTTAAACGTAACCCCTTTCTGACTCACCGCGTACGAATCCCTCTCGGTACCCGGGGTGCCGAGGCGCCTACTTCGCGATAATCGATAATTTCCCACCGTACGATGTTTGAATTTTCATCGAAAATTACGTAGATTCAATAACATCGAGTTACGTAAATACCGAAGGTGCGGTCGTCGCCTCCACGTCCTTCGAACACCGCTTAATTAACATTTAGAACCGACTCTAATTGAGCCCATAAAATGCACTCGGCGACAGTGGCAGCAGCCGCACCTCGACAATTATTTTTATCAATTTTTATCACCGACTCGTTGTCAGACCGTCGCTTCTTTTTACCCCGCAGATTCGAATATTCGTCGGTCTTTTGTCTACCCTCGTCGTCACATTTGTTGCTACCCCGAGTCCATTTGGAATTCTGTCGAATACCGGGGAACGGTAATTGACGAAACAACTTATCAATCGTCATATTTTTCATTGTTTTGATTCATTCTCCGTTACGAATACGAGCCCAGCGACCGTAAATCGTGTCGCTCAAGTGTGTTATTGGACTTATCTATCTCGTCTTGCTATTTATAGTCTTTGTACTCGACGAATATCGGACAGATATGACGAATTTTTATTTAGGTTGCATCTGCGGAGGCATAGACCCACAGGCTTACGCAAACGTTTACGTATCCTCGATCATAATCGTGGTGTTGCTACCCTATAAAACGCCGGATCGTGTCTAGCAGATGTTTTTATACGTCTACGTGTTTGCATAAGCTCTTGGCTGATAATCGAGCATCGTATTTAACGAGGATACGGAATTAGATACGGGAGAATATCATCGATATCCTCAGAAATTTTCGACCAGGCGTTCCTCAAGACCCGCAGGTACACCTTGCCCCACATATAATATCAATTTTCAAACATCCTGTTCGTTGTCGCGCGGAACAGGCTTTGGCTCACTTTTCCTAGGGTGAGAGAAAGAAAGAAAGAAAAAAAACACGAGACACCGCACACTCGCGGAGCACCGAAGCGGGCGGCACGTGTTTGCCGGCCCGCTTCGGGTTCTAGTAGTCATAGGTACGCTACGTGTACTCGGTGACGTGTCGTGCCCTATTCAACTCGCGACGTTTTTATATTCTCTAATTGTGTCGGATTATGATGCGATACGCTACGAGGTACGCAACTGACGTAAAAACGATCGAAAAAGCTGCAACAAAGAATTGTTCGTTTGAACACGAGAGATAAAGAATAAAAAAACAACTCAAGTTCGATATCGTTAGTCACAATGTCCGTTGCGTGGCTATGACAGAGGGGGAAATAACTCGTTGAAATAACGTGTCAATAGCTCGTGGAATATTTTTAGAAATATAAACGAAATGAAACAATGAACAATAAGTAAGAAAATAAAGGAAATACAAACTGAAATAATGAGAAATAACTGATATGATGAGAAAAAAAAATTAATTAGATATAAAAAAAAATTGCAGTAAGAGAAATAATTAGAATTAATTGACTAAAAAAAAACTGAAAAAAAAAAATAACGTGTCATACAAATCTTGAGTCATTTCTCCCTCGGCTGTGACGTTGGGATGACGTGATGACCTGTGAACGGTCGCGGGCGTTGCCCCAAAGAAAAATCTGACCTGCAGAGAATTATCGTGAGTCGCGTGTGTATGGAGCGCCGGCCGGTACACAGGTGGGCGATTCGCCCGTGGCCGTGTCGACGGTGTGCCGGTGTGGTGGACCTCTGGAGATCAAGGTCGTCGGTCGGTAGGTAAACGTCCTCAAAACGCCTTGAGTCCGCTGCACCAGCCGCCTCGTCGCGATGCTTCCCACTCGACACGGGCGTTTGTTGCCTCGACTGTACCTACCTCCGGCTCCGATAGCGAAATTCCACACGATGCAGAATGCGGGCTGATAACGTAACGGCTACTTTGTGGTCTCGCGACCCTCGAGGATAGGGTTTCCGGCATAATTCGAAACCGAAGTCTTGGAAATGTTTCCGGATTATCGGGACACTTTTACATTCTTTCGCGTTTCTGCACAGGAACGTTAACAAGAAACGGAAGTACTTCTCGCGTTACGTTATACCGGGATGGGCTAAAAATTCCGAACGACTATTCCGAATTTAAAAGTACCGAAATACGAGTTTTGCACGGTTTTGCCAAATGTTTGCTGGAAAAAACGATGAAAAACATTATTTCGGTACTTTTTAAATCGGAATTATGCCAAAATTCGGTACTTTCGGAATTTTTAGTCCCTCCCTGGTTACAAATGTCTGTGCATCACCGAGAGGGTCATTCAGCTCCGTGTGATGTGGCTAATTTTAGATATCCCTAAAAATGAAATTGCGGGATCGAAGAAGGGGGGGCGAGACTAATTTCGTTAGACTTCTTGCGCGCTGATGATAAGGCAGAGTTTGGAAGTAGGTACGTGGTACGATGAAAAAGGCTATTAGTTATATAGAGAGCGTTGAATAATGATGATAATAATTGTGTAGTTGAAAGAAAAGTGAAACGAACGCTGAGGAAAGCAAGAGTCAAGAAAGTAGAAGCGAACGTTCGCTTCTTCAAAGGTGGGCGGGTCACCGGTCCTTCCTTCCTCCTCGGCCGCAAATGATCACTGTATAAATTAAATTACAAGCTCACCAGCCAAACAGTGTTCGACGATGGTATGCCGGCACACACCTACGTCGTGTACGCGGAGGAGACACGAAAATAAATTTAAAAAAAATTGAAAAAATATGTAAGCGCTATCTTTCAGTCCCGAATAACCGTTACGGACTAAATTCTCTTTACTGCAAGCGTGTCTCTTATCAATCATTGAAGAATATAATAAATCTTCTAAATCTGAACGTATTTTTGTTTTTCCCACCTTGAATAATTCATTTACACGTGATTCTACTTAAATTTTATGTAACCAGCTACGCAGTTGCTAATTGATGCCAATTTAATGTCAATTCCACAAACATTACACGTTGCACAAGCATCGAACATATCTTGTTTTTGACTGTGTATATAATTATGCATATTACATGTTACTATTTACATTTATTCGAAGCACACGGAGTGTTACCATAAAATTTGTAACCTAATGTATGCTATATTCAATAAATCTCTTATCTAATCTATCTACATTGTATAACTCGACGGGGAAAGGGTCACGTAAGTGCATACCTGCACCAGACTCCGAATCCCTCGCACACCTCGGGCTCTATACTCACAGTATAGATAAATGGCAGATGGTCATAGATATGTACACACAGATAAAGAGACACTCGTGTGCGATGTAATATAACGTCCGTAGCGTATCTCATACCAGCACGAAGCTGAGCGTGGAATATATTCCGTTCCTCGTTGTTAAGTTCTCGGCTGCTCTCGTGCCCACTCAAACGAGAGGAGAGGTCCTGCCTCCACCTTTACCTCAGCCTCAGCCTCTTCCTCTTCTCGTGGTTGTGCCGGTTGCGCGCCTACGTCGGTTGCCCGGGGCCACGCCGACTTGTGATTGTGGTGAAGCATGAAACCGTGATACGAGAGGAGCTACGGGATGCGCGACGTCGCGGTGGTGGTAGAGAAGAAGAAGTGGTATTCGGCCGGCGTGGAGGGCTCTCAGACTATCGCAAGAGCAAGAGCAACGGCAACGGCAACGGCAACGGCGGCTGCCCCCACGTCGGAGAGAGTGGCCAAGCGACTTACCACCACCAAGATCAAACCCACCATCATTACCACCATACCACCAAGGAGGCTTGACTCGCTCGCCGCGGTTGTAGTGCCTTCGATTCCTTCCGAGAGGCTCAAAGCATTTTATTCTAATGTACGGTGAAACGGACTATCATGTGCCGCGAAGAAATCGAGTTTGTTTTACAGTAGGTGCAGTGATTAACGTGCGATAAGGACCATGAGACCGATAATAGAGTTTTAGGATAATCGAAGATCGCGCTCGCAGCGTGGAATGCGGTATTGAAGGATATAGCCAGAGGGTGGTGCGCAGGCGGCACACCATCGCGGGTTCATGAGGCCTCTGTCGTTCGAGAACCTGAGGAGGCTGGTGGGCCGGGGTAAGGACAGGGACGAGCCTTCCTTCAAGCGTAGCGAGTCCTTCAAGAGAATATCGATACGAAAAAGCTACTTGGACAGGGGAAAAAGGCGGCAAAAATTACAGAAAAATGCCGCCGAGGCCAGGGAGAAGACGCAGGCGGTCTCGCCGCCCGCGCCGCAGCCTCAAAAACCAACCAACAAGGAAGACGTCGGTGTAATCGGCTACGGCGAGTGGCTCAACGGCGTTCTTCCCTCTAGCGAATCCCCCGTGGACCTGGTGAACGGCTTCGAGGTACTGAAACTCGACAAGTCCCCGGTCCTCGGGAGACGGGAGGCCAGGTCGACGGCTAGTATAAACGCGGTCACGTCGGAGACTGACTTGACGGAATCGCAATCCCAGGATCAGTCGTCCTCCCCAAGCGTGAGCATAAGTCTGGGCAGAGTGTGGCGGGACTCTGTACCGGTGTCGCACTTGGTCCCGGGATCACAGTGCGCCCATCACTCCCTGGACAGCGGGCTCAAGGAGCGAGTCGTAAAGCCGCTGCCCACGGTCGCGCGGACCGTGTCTGCTCCCGAAAAATGCGCAGTTACGATAAGGGAGGAGAGTCCCCAGGGATTCGGGTTCTCCTTGTCTATATCCAGACTGGCCGCCTTCAGGAGGTCCAGGAACGGTTTTTTCAGGAAAAAGAACCCCAAGCCCTCGCTGAGCGTGAGCCCCGACGGGTACTTCAAGAGGACCGTGGCTCCGCGGAAGTCCGGGTCGTTCGAGAAGAAGGGAAAGCTTCGGTCCTCGGGGAGGAAATTCGAGGCTAAGAATCTGAAACCCGAAGATAAAGAACTCGAAGAGAGATCTCTGAGCCCCGTTTGGTTCGTGCCGCCCGAAAGACGCAGGTCAAGGAGGCAGCGGAGGGTCTGGCGAGAGATCAGATATTTGACCGCCGACGAGCTGACGGCGGAACTGGAAGTCGATGGGACTGCTTCCGAGCATTCGGATCAATTCGACGATCAGAAGCTCCTGCTTTCGGGCGATTTTAACGAGCGGCATGTCGCCAAGAGCGAGAGCTGCAGCTCGAGGATGAGGACGACGTCTTCGGCCAGCTCCTCGCCCAGCTCGGGGCAGTACTCGGCGGTTGGTAAGATCAGCGATTTCAACGAGGACAAACTCGTGTCGGAGGAGCTCAGGGTCTCCGGGGCACTGGCGAAGAGGCGAAGCTGGCAGCCCGACGTATCGAACAATTATTTCGCCTCGCGTTACTTCAACGAATTCCTGACCAAGGGATTACCCAGCTCTCGAGCCGCTCCGCCCAAAGACCGCGATGAGCGATACCGCAGACAACGCTCGGCGACGAATCCCTCCTACGGCGGTGGGTACTCGAGTGAAAGTGATTCCGAACCATCGCCTTGTTTGGCGAGTGATAAAAAAGGCGACAAACAACCAGTTCAGGAACAAAATCATGTTCAGCAACAATTTAATAATGGACAACGGCGAAGACCGCTCAGACGAAGATCGCAGCTGCGGAGGGGAGGCCAACCCGTTTATTTAGTACGAAAATGCTCATCTTTGAGGCGCAGAAATCGTGAGTGTAGAAAAAAAAAAAAACTAGCGGGTTTGGGCTGATGAATTTCCCGATATTTGTTTTGTTTCCAGCTATTTTTTATTTTGCGAGTACAAAATTTCATTCAAATCCGTTGATCCGTTCTCAATATATCATCTTTTTTATTGCATTTTTTTTAGAATTTTGTCATTCGAATAATTCGGAAAGTACTGAACCGATCAAAGCTAAAATCTAATCAATTCTAAGTTGATAAAAGCCGCGTCAGATTGAGCCGAATTTAATCAAAATCCGCGCAGTCGGAGATGATTCTCTGAACCAGAAAACTCCAAGATCCAGTGAAAATTCGACTTTTAATTTTCGGGGTGATTACAATAACTTCCTATTCTCTATGAACACAGAGATGAAACTCCACCGTCGAGAATTCATATTCTCATATTCTCTAAGAGGTCCTAGATCTCAGATCTAGACTCTCATAACTATGAAATTAGGTAAACTTTATAGTCTTGTTTTATCCGCAGACTCATGATCCGCGTGATCTGTGTCACAGTAAGCCGCGGAGCGTGATAAAACGGGTTCTAAATTCCCGGGTAAGCGCATCTGTCCATCGTCCATGCTCTATGTATTTTCTATGTGACGTGGTCAGTTTTCTTACTCCACAAACGTTTGCTTGAGAAAACCTATAAAACACCCACCCAATAATGGATTATGTGCTACGTAAAAAGGACAGAAATCGTTCGTTGCTTCTTAACTTTTCGGGTTAACTAGACGTGGTTTGTTTTTTTGTTTTCCTTCTTTTTTAACAGAGATTTCACCGGAGTAACAATTTATCTTATAAACTGCCCATAGACGGCGAGATTCGCTCTAGTTATTCCACTGATTTAGGTATACGTAAAACGTATACAGCTTATGAAAAAAATATAATAACATAAATATGACTGTGAAATATATATGTATATATATAAAAAAAAAATTTGAAAAAAAATTTGAAAAAAATTCAGTACGCGTTTTTTACTGAGTAGAATGTTAGAAAAAAACATGTAATTATTTTGAGATGGTCGGGGTTTAACACTATGGTCGAGTTGGCGTGGAATGCCCCATATATATTACGAAAACCTGTTCGACGATTTTATTTTTACACTCTTTTATCCCTAAAATCTCTGAATCTTGTCACACTGACCTCATCAGTTTAAACAAAAATAGAATGAAATAAACGATTCCAAAAGCGGTGTGAATATACAGGTGAACAGAAAAAAATTACGAGAGCGACGACGTGGAATTTAGAAAGTCAAGTAAAGTCGACGGTATCAAGGATACGGTCTAAAATGGAATTTGAAAACAAGGGAGTGACGAAACAGATAACGAACATTTAGACTAATCGTTAAAAGTAAAATAAGACCGATCGTTAGATCGATGCGGGGTTTCGAAAGCTGAGAAATAGAATCGGATACTAATGCATCCGAGTGATTTCCTTTGTTCTTCGGCATGTCACATGTTGTGTGCATAGCATAAACTATGCGATCAAGATGATGCATAAGTATGTACGTACCTACACCGTAGACGCAGTGCATGGGCCAACGACCGCAGCACACCGTACGCCTACTAGTAAAACGCGACAATTTTTCTATTGGTTAAATTGGGACAAAAATGATGCTTACCACTCGACTTCCGTTTCGGATCAGGAGTCGAATTTTAATATACAAAAAGTATATGTTAAATTGCTTCAGATACATTTTTATGAAACTTGATATAGACATTTCTAACAGTGTAGCGACTCACGTTGCTGTAATAAATTTGTAATTTTACAAGACTTTCGTGTAGTTAATGTCCAGTAAATTCACAATCATCTTTTACAGTGTTGTACAAAGTTATTGAGCCATATGCTCATAATTGGAAGCTTTACTACTCCCCGTGTTACGGTTTTCTACTCTTCAAACGGTTAGTGTGTATAATCTTACGGAGTACTCCATCCTCAGATCCCTCTCTGGGATTATGTAAATCAGAAAACAGGAATAAAAGACGTAAAAAATGATGGTTCGTTTCTTCCAAGAACGAATCGCCTTACGGTTCATCTCGGTATATATTTACCCCATGCCGGACTGACGCTGGTGTATACAGCTAATAAAATTGTTTATTCAAAGTGGACCCAGCCATACGGAGGGTACGTCTTCTTATTATTCTAATTGCTACACGCCTCAGAGGCATTCGGTCGTCGATTTTCCACTCCTGATCCGTTATTTCGGAATCCGAATCGATAACGAAATGAACAGACGCTAATTCCTGGTCGTTGCGATTCCCTGTTTCAGGTGACATTACACAGAAAGGATATGAGAAGAAGAGAACGCGACTGCTGCAGCAGTACAGCTCCAAACAGCAGGGTGAGTTGTTTGACATTGTCGGCATGAGCCTCGATCGTTGAATACATACCGAACTCCACTCATACTCACTCATCATCTTCTACGCACTCGTAAGAGAATTTTTTTCGAAAAAAGGGGGAAAAGTAAAAAAGATTGTGAGTCACGGGTGAGTGAATTGAGGAGAGTTTGTAACGAGTACGTGGAAGATGAAAACTAACAAGTAACGTACATATATAAGGCTGATTGTAACAAACGGTAAGACGGTTGCCTCGTCACAATTCCCAGAGAATGACCCCTTCCTGCTCCGCAGTTAATAAGTTCTTCGTATATACATATATAATGTGTTGAGATAACGCGAGACCCGTAGCCAGCGTGTTACTTACTTACTTGGGTAAAATGAACAATGGCAGATCTTTCTGATCGGTATAAATTAAGTAAGTGAAAACGTGAATAATTTACATTTTCCAAGGACATTTTCTATATATACATGCTTCTAAATATATACAGGCTACGCTCATTAATTAATCGTTAAATTCAAATCTTAATTTCAGCAAGAGTTTCTCTCACGACTTGAATATCGTCCTTCTTTTTTTCGAAATCTAAATTTACTTTTTGCGTCGCTTTAAATTTCTTATTTTATCTAAAAAAAAAAATTTTTAACTAGAAAGTTTTATCCAATCTCGTTGAATCCTTTCGACAAACCGAAGAATCGTCCTTCTTTCTCTCTACGAGTTTATGTAGAAAATTGATAATTGCGAACGTCAATTGTCACTTGACCATTTAACCTCTCACAATTCGTGATTACTTTCGTTCCGAATTTGCACTCGTCCCGCATATTGTACAGCTGTAAATGTTACTCATGTCATAGGTGGTATAACTTGCCCATTCTTTGTTTTTTCATACATATTTTTATAATGCTAATGACGCTAATGATACAGCATCGTTTTTCCTTCCTCATTTGATGAATTATTCTTTTCCAAACCCAGGTATACAAATTTATGAAAGAAGAAAAAAATCCTCCAGTTTTCGTTATCAATATCATTTATCTTCACATCGTTATCATGCGTTTGCTTGAGTCTTGAATTTTAATCAAATTTATAATATGCATCGTATACATATATAATCATCCATTTATCTCTACATCCATATTATATTATGTTATATCTATACAGTAGAAAGTTTTGGCTTACCCACTTGCAGTAATCCCCTTGAAATGAGTAGAAAATATTAGTATAACAAAAAGATATGCCCGAATGATATGTAGTAATAAATATATGCAATCACAATTCTCTATATACCTACTTATACACATGAGTACACATACAACACACACGATACTGCACAAGTACATAAAATATCACCGCGTATTTTCAGGACTTGTGTGCGCCTTGGATATGACTTCGAGAAATAGGTCATATATATTAAGCAATCCATGCCGTGTGTTGATTAAAAGAGCAAAGAAACGCACTTCCTTCCAAATATCATTATTATATCGTACCTAATGATGAATTGCCTCAGAAACTGTGAAACTAGGGAAACAAGTCAGTGCGGAGTTTCAAAATTATTGTTAACAATTGAATATTGATCGAAGTTTCAATAACATGTATTTCATAAGTTGGCTGTAACAACATACTTTTGTAAAGAGGTAAAAAGGTTTCGGCAAACTCACGTATACCTACGCTAGTATGAAATCGAACCATAAAAAGAAAATTGAATTCTCTATGGGCCAGAAATTTCACTATGTACTCTGTATCAACACAGATCGTTCAAGGATTAAATTCAATCTGCCATTGTCCAATATACAATATACAATATTGAAACAATTTAAGGGAACCAGTACAGCGTGATTCGACAAATTCTACATACTCCGAAAATCATTAATATCTTATCCAAAGTTCATTACACATCGAAAACTAAGGTTCCAGGCACAGGCTTGATTCGATCATGTCTCTCGACGTCTGATTTTCTTCGGAGAGCAATCCATCGTCGTGTGAATGAGGGAAATTGAAAAATAAAATTTTTGGACCAAGTTATCAGCAAAAGAGTGACTAGATTGTCGCTAAATTTCGATAACTGACCACAACTATTCACAAGATTTTTTCTTCTCAGTTTCCCTCATTCACACGATGAAGGATTGCTCGAGAAGGAAAATGAGACGTCGAGATACGTAATCGGATCAACCGTGTGCCTGAAACCTTACGACAAGTGATTCTCGAAAAATGAACTTTGGATCAGATATCTAAATGATTTTTGGAATATAAAGAATTTGTCGAATAACGCTGTACTGGTCCCATCAATCGCTATCCTTAATCAATGAAAACGCGTGGCTCAATAAAACGGCTCGCAATTGTCAGATCAAAGAACTGATATCCTCCCCTTTGTACGGACGATGTGGCTCTCGCAGGGAGTGGTGGAGGTGGAGGTGGAGGTGGTGGTGGTGGTGGTGTCAATGCTGGCATCGGAGTTGTTGGGGTTGCTGCCCATGCCGGTACCGCTGCTGAAAGAACTGGCAGCGCCGGTGGCGGCGGAGCCGGATATGGCAGCGGTGGTGGCGGCGGCGGCGGCAGTGGGGGAGGGGGAGGAAGTGGCGGAGGTGGCGGTGGACGTCCTCAGCCACGCGCTCGTCGCACCCAACGTCGCGTCACCCATTCGGAGAAACGCTATCATTCAGGTAGCCGATAACCATCTGTCTCTTTCTCTATCGATCTATCTGTCTCTCTCTCTCTCTCTTTTGTCACTTTCTATCCTCCTTCTAGTTCCTGTTTTTCGTCTTTATTGAATCATTTCCATCCTGTATATATAAAGTTGATGATCTTTCGCTTCTTCGAATATATATGACGCTGAGTATTCTGTGAGACTGGCCAGTATCTATGCTGTTTTACACAGTCGGGTGGCCAGTCTCAAATAATAAACTTGGGTCTCTGAGACACTACGATTACGCGGCGTTGGTTAGTAGACCGACTATTATTTAGGTGTGTGCTAAGGTAGGTGTAGATGAAGGCTATTAGAGGCGCCTATGTATGATACATGAATGTGTGTAAATTTGTTAATCATATGTAATACCGCATATAGTTATATTATGTTACAACTAGAAGTCGCACGATGAGAGGAGGAACGCTTGTGAACTGTAAAACCGCATAAAGGCGAAGAATTGAGAGTTGTATACCGTATTACAGACGTCGTGTAGCTCGTGCGGATAAAACCGGTATGAAATTACGGTCACTCACTCCCTGGTTAATTACGTAATGGTGTATGGCTGCACACACGCGCGTATACCACCACCGGGCTCTGTGGAAGGGACCGTTTGACAAGGACTGCAGAGCGTGCATTTCGAGAAAATCGGTTTACCAGAAGTCAGAATAAAAACCAGAAAATTAATCTTCTGTAGTGGTGAAAAAAATAAAAAAAAAAAAAACTCGATACACTCAATCGCCGAAATTGTGACATTTTCATCATTTTTGTATAATTCAGTCCTTAATTAATTAATCAATTAATTATCGAAAAAGCGAAGCTCCTCCATCACGTTCTCAACATTTTGAAATTGGGAGCGTGGTTCAGGTGGTTTTTTGTCGAATCGATCCAATTAAAAGACCGACGACAATGACGAGGTTCGCTATCGGATCCCTTGTTCAATGTTCGTTTTCATTAAACTCGAACCCTGCTAGGTATACCCACCAAAGTACATACTGTTTAACTGTTGTACAGACTGGATTGCTGCAGTAAACACGGTAGACGTTAGTAGAGTACAGCGAGCGTGTCGAGTGTGTAGGGTTGGTATAACACAATGCCGTGCAATACACGACGAGATGTGTGCACCGCGGTGACGCTCTTGAGAAATATATAATTACGATTTCAGTCACAGCGTCAGACGTGTCTACGGTGTAATTAATCGCGTTTTATACCCACGGTTATTTGATATATACCTGATAAGGCTCCGGTAATACGTCCGTCCCTTTGATTATTAACGTTATAATGAAGAAGACTCTGATTTTTTTTTTTTTTTATCGTACACAGTTTGAAATTTGAACCAATCTCAACATATTTTTCCTGATCCAGAAAGTCCACAGAAATATTACAGTGAATTTGACAGATTCAACGAATGTTGAACTTGTACTGGAAGAACTTGTTCATTATTCACACTGTCAAAATGAACAGGAATGCATTTCAGATGATTTATTACAATTTCGGTAATTTAAAAAAGAAATATATGTCATTTTAACATTTGAATTATGTTGTCACGATTCAATACACTTTTCCTGTTATGTTCAACGTGTTACAAGCTATTTACAATTTACAAGCCTTGGACAGTAACGTGTTTTGTTAAAACTATATTCTGACCTTGTTATTTTTGACTGCAGGAAAACCAGTAACAGGACTAAAAAGTCCACAGGAACGCATCTTGTTTTCAACTCTGTACTTTTATATCGATGATATCGCAGTTCGTCACGAATATATCCTGTTTCTGAATGATTCAGTTTAATTTGTGCGTGTTTTTTTTTCTTTTTTTTTTTCTGTTTTCTACCGACAGTCTTATTCGTAGTCACAATCGTGAAGAACGTAAAGTGCTGCACATTGTAACGCCTTGTTACGCTAGCGATTGCAAATTACGTTTTGCGGTCGACCTGCACTCACTAGAAATGATTCAATAACGGACACATTGCAGCCATTGCAGACTCGGTATAATCTACAATTTAGAAATAAATGTTTAACGGAAGGAAATCCACTCGACCAGATAACGAAACTCCTCGGACACGCTTCGGCACGTAATTGCAACAATTTCATCACGTGTGTATTTCCTTCTCTCCCTCTTTCCCTCTTTTCATGTCGATGCTCAATAATTTTCAAATTTATAACGTGTTCAGAGTTTTGCGATTACCATTGTGTGTCACGTTCTACTTTGTAATTTTACTATCCAAACCCACGTACGTATAATACGCGATTATCAGTCTGCCGAGTAGAGTAGTACGATGTAGGTATTCAACGAGCGATATAACGTACCCGGAATTATCAAACAATTATCAAACCTGTTTCACCTCTGTAGGTATACGAAACGATTACTCGATTCTCGATTCTGACAAATAAGGCACGGCAAACACCTACGTGGGTATAGTTCCTGCATAGCTTCACAGATTTCAGCCATGCATCATACCGCAAACAGTGTCTAGCCTACCTACAGCTACAGGATAGTCACGCACACGTACGAAGGTCTTGTAGCTGGAAAACCTCGTTTCCTTTTCCACCGCGTGGACTCGAAGCTATGTCTACAAAGTTCAATGTTCTAGGTTCAATATTCCTTTACTTTTGGACGAGAATAACAACGTGACGAGATTTTATCGTTGAGTTTCATTTCTTACTCGTGTACTTTATGTAGATAAAAAAAAAAATTGACGTCACTTCTTCCACTTCTCACCATCTTTCATTAATCATCCTATATTTATAAGCATGCACGTATTGCCGGATGAACTTTGCAATATCCGATGAGCTCTGTCCGTTATTAGCCTACGTTCAATAAGTTATACTTTGACTCGATTTCAGAATCAGCGTTTTGTTCAGTTTTTTTCTACATCAATCAATTGAGTTTCGTCGAGTAAAATTACGAGGTCAGTGTTATTTTTATTTTCTGCATATCAATCGCATATATTTGATTGGGGGTCTGAAAAGATTATCTTTGAATCGATAAAAATCGACGAACCAGATCTCATACCTTCACTGTTGAAAATAAAGTGTTGTTGAAACAGTGAAAAATTTGTTGTTACATTATTGAACGAAAAAAAATATATATATCAAAACTACATACTAAAAGTTAGAATGACATAAACTTTTATGTCGACATAAAAATATACAGGGTGGCACATTTCATGCGTCGAGAGTGGGAGGGGCTTAAGGTGGCATAACTTTGAAACGGTTAGATGTCGATAGGACACTTTGGGTATTTCGATTTTTCCAACAGTATTCACCTGACCGTAATAGGTGCGTGTATCAGTATGTGTCCAGTGTCCGCCTATAAAGGTCACGAAAAGCAACAGGATGTCGATAGTGAATTTCCGGTAGGCATATATAAAGCTAAACACGTCTTTACATGGAATCTTGTAACCCTCGTGAAATACACTCAGCTTGTTATCACGCGAGAGCAGGAACTTGCTCACGTAAGTGCATGCGGACACACAAAACCGTTTAATTCAAGCTATTATTCGTGGAGGCAGTAAAATCGGATTCGACAGTCGACTTATCCTCATCTGAAAAAGAAAAATCTTGTAGAAACACGCTTTTTTCTCTCTTGAAACCCATAATCAACGTTTTCGTTAATATATTCCGCTCCCCACATCCATTAGCTGATTAGTTTTCAATAGAGGCGCAGCACCGCTTTGATCCCTAATGAATCTTATTCGCATAAACCTGCAGGACGCTCGTGTGCCGCGCCCTGATCATCACATTTTACCACATTACCATCCGTTGATTATAGCTTTCCTTTGTGTCTTATTCTTAGTTTGAGCCTGCGATAAACTGGCCAAAGTTCGCGGGTTAAGTTGTACGATCTTATCGTTGATACGTGGTGGCCACTGGTCATTGAAAAGTCAAGGAATTTTATGGCGATACAAAGACAAGACAGAATAAAAGATCCCCAGCGATTTTTTTTATTTCCTCGGGTGGAAATTTTGATCAATGGAAAAAGTAGCAAAACTTGTATAAATTATAAATAAAAAAGTATTCTCAAAAATCATTTTTTTTTCCCGATTGATTCAGAGCTTTATTCGTTACGTACTTGAATAGCCACTAATTCGTCTGAATTTCAGTCAGGGAAAAATGATCATTTGGTCAGGAAAAGTCAGGGATTTTTTTTCTATTCTTTATAATAGCGGCCACCACGTATTAACGTTTCTGTTCGCGTTCCCTTAAGTCTAGTTATGTTCGCTGAGTCGCGTGACTTCAGTCAGTTTCATTTTCTTATCGAGCTGCCGACGCCTGTTTGCACTTTCAGGACTTATTAGCCCGAAGCGATAAAGTGTAATTTATCGTTTCATAATTATACAATGAGGTTTCTTTTATCGTTCAATTTTTTGCAATTTTCTTCTGCATCAGTTTTTGTTTCGTTGGTTTCCGCTTTCCTGTGTATCTATACGTGCCAACATTCCTGGATGGAAGTTAAAATTCCGATAATATTAGTTTCCAAAGTTTCCCAGCACGTACCTAAAACTGTGGAACTTTGACTATATCCACGGATATTCGTGGTTTACATAATCGGATACGCGGTTCTACTTGATTAAAAATTGTCGATTATAAGCCGCGAGCTGCACAGCTTCGTCATTATTCAATTCACTCTATATATACGCTGCTCATTTTCACCGGTATAAAATTGATTCGTGAACTAATAATAACCTTTGAATTATCGCTGACCCACATATTCGTCGAGTATTGGGCACTTCATTCGGCCTAGAATATTATAAACACTACAAACTTACAAGAATTAGAGTGCCTGTGATTTTATTCGGGACAATAAATCATCATCGTTTCAAATATCGACGAGAATCAATTAATGAGTCAGGAGAAATGTTTGACCAGTAGAGTACCTAGACAATTTTTTTTTGTTATAATTTCTTATTCAAAAAAAAAAAAAAAAAAATTCATTTCTACCAGCATTGAATAAATTTTGAACACTTTTCTGACGATGAGTAGGTACAGATTAATTAAAGAACCTCTAATAATCTAGTTATACTTGAATTTCTGTATTAAGTTTCATAAAAATGTGTGTGAAGCTATTAACATGTCCTTTTTGTATATTAAAATTCAACTTTTTCAATATTTCAATATTCATATAACAGTTTTGGAAATTCAAGATCATTCTGAAATTTCATAGCCAAGATTATACCAAATTTCATATACAGAATGTTTTGAAAATTTGGCTGAATACTCATATGATATGAGAATTCATGATAATTTCATTTAAAAAAGCGTTTCCACTGCTACAATAATTGCTGAATCAACGAAAGAATGAAAGTTTTACGCTTTTAATTGGATGGACTATTAATAATTGACTGAAATACGTTTGTCACTGAAAAATAATCGAAACTTACCTGCGTATACGCGAACTCTGACCAATTATGAATCAGTCTATTAATGCTAATGTGCCCACCGCGATATAATGCGTTTCAAGAGCGTCAAGCAACACACAATAGCCGTATACCTTGTGTATGCATATACATACATACCTGTGTGCGAGATTATGAATTTATGAATGGTGCTGGTTGTTAATCCTTAGCGTCAACCGCCTAATAGGCACACAGTATGTAATGAGTAATTAGAGGGACGGTGATGGTCTTGCATGCTCGAAGGTTAATCGCTAGCTTTGGTGTGGCGCAGGTGAAAAATTTTCACATCATTATCGGTACAATGTTGACAATTATAAAGAATCACGTGGGTTTCGATTTCAAGCTTCGGAAATTTTTCTCATCATTATGTTATTGTTTTTTTATTCTCTAGTAAAATTATACAAATTTATGAAAAATCTGATTCGATTAGCTACTCAAGTCGATAACTTTGGAGTAAAGAATGATAATAATAATGATGATAAAAATTTGAGAATTGATGGCATTCGTTCGTTTCGCATCGGTTGTTTGTTGGCGTCCTCGTCGTCGTTGTTCTTGTTGCTAGATTGTTGTTGTTGTTGCATGCAGGAGGCCGTCTGGCCCCAGGAATAGCGAGTCCCTCGGGTTCCGCCGGTTCGGGAAACGCTGCGAATTCAAACACGGCAGCAGCCAGACGCGGAAATCGAAGACTCACGCGCAATGAAAGTCGCTACCATTCCGGTGAGTATTATAATTGATACAGAAATACCGATCCGTATGTCAGTAGGTATATGGTAGAGTTTTTCTCAGAAATTCAATATCCGCCTTCTCTCACTGACTACCTGCGAACCTGGACCTGGACCTGCGAACCGCAGGTTCCACGAATTTCATCCTACCGTAATCTCGATCTTCTTCTTTATACCTGCTTGGGAGTCCGAACGATTTTTCTTTCTTTTTTGTTCTATTATTATTATTGCGATCAATACATTAGAGATAATTGGCCGAAACACGAATTATTCGTCGAAACTTTCTCATCTTTATTAATAAATGTGGCCTAGTAGGGCCCAAGATAGTTTTCCCCGATTCAAAGTCAGCTTCTAAAAAAAACCTCTTATATGCAGCAGCTCGTTAGAAGATTTTTTTTTTTTTTTCGGTAATTATAATTTGCAATGGAGGATTTATTTTTTATTTTTCTATCTTGCCACCTCGAGAGTCCAGAAGCGGTTTTAATCTTCTCGCATTTAGCACTGCCGTAAAACAAGTTTATCTAATTAAACATGTGTCTGGGAGCGAACTTTCCCTGTTTTTAATTAATTCGAAGATTATTCACGTTTCTAGTATAGCTCGGTTATAAATTGAATTCCTTTTCATTTTCTATCTGGCAGAGAAGAGAAATACCATTTATCTATGGAATTGGATCATCAATAAAGAGTTCTGGAATCTTCGATACATACCAGACTAGAACTAGATGAAACTAGAATCGAATTTTGATGGGTGCAATTATTTGTACAATTTATAACACACATATAGTCTTATCTATGATTCACCAGCTCTGCAGAGATGCGATAGCGATAAGAATGAATGAGATAACCGTGAAAACGTAGATCTGACTAATAATCTTGGAATTGTTTACTTTTTATTTTATTCAAGGAAATAAAAAAGAACCGGTTATCTTATCTCGGTATGCAACCGTTCATTCATACATGATATTTATCACTCAGAAATTGAGAATTGCAAATCTGCAAAAATACTCGTATGTTCCAAAGTAACTGTACATAAATAGACTGTGGATGAGTAAACGGAGAGAATATATAAAAAGAAATAGCCTCTTTTTCACCCCCACTGATAAGATTACCCGAAATCTAACTAAACGAACAGTCTAGACTCCCTAGAGCTAGAAATTCACAGACCAAGTAAACACGAACACTGAATCGCATGTAGGTAAGATAATTTGCATCCTCTATTCGTCTAGATGTGGTAATCATTATTATTCATTGTTTATATTGCGAATGTGTTCGTTGACGTTGTCTGCATGCGCTATACGTACATTCATATTTTACCCTCCCTCTCCTCGCCTTCACTATCTGTTTCCCAATAAATCTCCAAACTTTATTGTGTTAGTCAAGTAATCGAACTACGTAATGACTAGAATCGATGCTATTCGTTGTTGATACGATGAAAAAAAGTATACAAAATAATGCCTAAAAATGTCCGCACTCTTGTTACTAAACTAACGTCGATATAAATTTTCGTAGAGGTTCGCCAAGAGGCGGTACAACAGGCGCTCGCTGCGATGCAGGGTCGTCCAAAACCGTCGCTTCCCATGCCTTCAAAACGTACATCAGTAATGGCTCGAAGTCCAGACAGAGAGCGTAGAGACAGCGGCGAGTCTAGCAGCGACGAAGACAGCGTCGTTACCGAAGAGAGTCCAGGAGCCGGGGGTCCGACTGGAACTGGGCTTTCGGACACTAGCAGTACCGGCTCTGCCAGAGATACGCCGCCCCCTCCGAGACCCCCTGCGAGACGTCCTCCAGCCGATATCACGGATATAGCGGAGTACGCGCCGCACGCTTACTGCAACATTCAACCACCCGACGTGACGCATACGACGCAGTCCAGAAGACCAGGGGCGGACAGGGTGAACCGGTACCACGTGGTCGAAGACAACACCGGCACCACTGGTAGGTGGAAGGTGTCCGCCAAGATACAACAGCTATTGAACACATTGAAGAGACCCAAGCGAAGACCGCTTCCAGAATTTTATGAAGACGACGATATAGAGCTGGAGATTGCGGCCAATCCTAAAGACCCCAATGCCCCGAAACCTGAGGGAGGTTCGATGACTTCTGCCGTAGGTGAACAGCTATCGGTTCCTTCGGGACTTCCGAGATCCCTGGAAGCCGCTATACAGAGATACGGATCGGCCAGCTACAAGGCTCCTTGTGCCACGGTTCTGGATCCTAATGGGAAACCATGCGTACCTCTGACCTATGGTAAACTGCTGAGCAGATCGCACAAAATCGCCTACACCTTGTTGAACAAAGCGCTCAGCCGGAGCGGGGACTGTTGTCTGAAGCCTGGAGATAGGATAGCCTTGGTTTATCCGAACAATGATCCGATCAGTTTTATGTGCGCTTTTTACGGATGTCTCCAGGCCGGTATTGTCCCAGTTCCGATCGAGGTTCCACTTACTCGTAGAGACGCGGGATCTCAACAGATAGGTTTTCTTCTGGGTAGTTGCGGCATACAGGTCGCTCTTACCAGCGAGGTTTGTCTGAAAGGATTGCCGAAGACCGCGGCCGGCGAAGTAGTCGCTTTCAAAGGATGGCCAAAACTGCACTGGTTCGTTACCGAACACCTTGGGAAAACGCCAAAGGACTGGCTGCCCCCGCCGAGACTGACCGACGACACGCCAGCTTACATAGAATATACTACCGACAAGGATGGCTCCGTGATGGGAGTCACCGTGACCAGAGCAGCTATGCTGGCTAATTGTAGATCGTTGACAATGGCCTGTGGCTACACGGAGGGAGAGAACGCCGTCTGTGTATTAGACTTCAAGAGAGAAGTCGGACTATGGCACAGCACTCTTACGAGTATTCTAAACGGAATGCACGTCGTTTTTATACCCTACGCCCTCATGAAGGTCAGTCCCGCCAGCTGGATGCAGATGATCACCAAACATCGAGCCAGCGTGGCTGTCGTCAAATCTAGAGACTTGCACTGGGGCCTGCTGGCGACTAAAGACCACAAAGACATCTCTCTGTCTTCTCTGAGGCTTCTGCTCGTCGCTGACGGAGCAAATCCATGGTCGCTTTCATCCTGCGATCAGTTTTTGTCTGTCTTCCAATCGAAAGGACTCAGACCCGACGCCGTATGTCCTTGCGCTTCGTCCAGCGAAGCTCTTACGGTTTCTGTTAGAAGACCCGGGCGCGCAGGCGTCAATGCTACGGGCAGAGGCGTTCTGTCCATGTCTGGACTCAGCTACGGCGTTGTTAGAGTAGACCAAGAAAATTCTCTCACTTCGCTCACGCTGCAAGACTGTGGTCAGGTCATGCCTGGAAGTGAGTTTGAAGCGTTTACAAATCACCTCGGCTCTTTGAAAAAGTGTAATAATATTTTTTTGTATCATTCCAGGCGTCGTTGTGGTTGTTAAAATGGAAGGGCAACCTTTTATCTGCAAAACTGACGAGGTCGGAGAGATATGTGTCCACAGTTCTGCGACCGGTAATCAGTACTGGGGACTCCAGGGGCTCACGAATAACACGTTCAAAGTATCGCCTCTGCAACCCGACGGGACGCCTCAGGGCGAAGTAGAATATTCAAGGTCCGGACTCCTCGGTTTCCTCGGACCCGGAGGTCTGGTTTTCGTTTGCGGTTCGAGGGACGGACTGATGACTGTCACCGGTAGAAAACACAACGCCGATGATATTATAGCCACCGTACTAGCTGTGGAGCCTATGAAGTTCATCTATCGAGGCAGAATCGCCGTTTTCAGCGTCAGGGTGCTTCGGGACGAGAGGATATGTGTCGTGGCCGAACAAAGACCTGACTGTAGCGAAGAAGAGGTGAGTAATTATAAAATGTTTTTAGCGAGAACGACGATCTTTTTATTATTTGATTTTTGAGAATGAAACTTTTATTTTATTTTACAGAGTTTTCAATGGATGTCCAGGGTACTTCAAGCGGTTGACTCAATTCATGCGGTTGGAATTTATTGTCTTGCCCTTGTGCCTCCTAATTATCTTCCCAAAACACCTTTAGGAGGAATCCATTTGTCGGAAACAAAACGTCGTTTTTTGGAGGGAGCTTTGCATCCTGCAAACGTATTACTTTGCCCGCACACTTGCGTGACCAACTTACCAAAACCTCGCGAAGTACATTCGGGTAAGCAATACCAGTCCCAAGTTCATATTATCATAAATCATCTTTTAAGGATCAGGTGTGTAAACGTGAATTCCAATCAGAGTTGAGTGTAAGTAAAACATTTTTCTTCCTCGTGACGCATTGGCTAAACGACAACCGACCGTCATTTTACTGCTCGACGTTCATGCGCAGTGAAATTCAATCTAATTGTTCTCATTATCGCCGGCGAGTTGTACAAAAGCTTCTGAATCACCGTTGAAGTAAATGTTGCTACTCGTTTGTATACTTTCATATTTATTATTATTATTATTAAATAACAAGTGTGAATCAAAATGAATCGTTTAGCTCTACGTTATCTGTTGCTTCTTATTTTTTTCACACTAATTATTATATACATTGTTTAATTAATCATCTATCCGATCGTATGCTCGATACTCAATCAAGTTAAATGTTTTATTTTTATTAACGTCAATTATTATCAACTCTGTACCAGTTTCTTACATCATTTTATTACACACACTAAACGGATTTCAAACCCTTTTACGCACCTCACTATTTCAATATATCTAAACTATTTTTTAAGACGTATCCATTATGACAGTGGCAAGTTTTGTTCATTAGACTGAATGCGAAATTACTTGCAAAATTGAACCTCCACAAATTATCGTCAATTATCAAAGATATTGATTCAAGGAAAATTGAATTAATTTCACTTTTCTATTAATCAATTTAACATGAAAAATTTAGTTTTCTATCAAATTCTAAACCCAAGAAATTATTGTGTCTCAGAAATCGTGAATTTTTGTTGAAAAATCAATTAATCTTTTTCATCTGAGGTAATCGAATGAATTTTAACTTTGTTCATCAGCTTGCCCCTTGTTCACCCCTGTGCACACATTTGTATAACGTCCCTTGAGCATCCAGTGCTTAGCATGATGTACCCCGTGATTTTTTGTTGCCCTTCTTTCTTTTGGCTGAGCCCCGAATGCCTCCGATACCCAGACCAGACCTGTAGTGTATAGTTTCGTTAAATCTTTTGTTGTTGTCAATTACTGTCGGAGAAAACATAACTACACACTGCACATTTGCTAACTTTTATTTTCCGGCCTCAGTCAGGGGAAAGTGTGCGAGGTACTCATTACTGGGTTGAGTGTTTGTGTTGGTTTACTAACGGAATGGTGCGGGGGCGTGTAGCGGGGGATTCTGTTGCAGACGTCGGACCTGCCAGCGTCATGGTCGGGAACATCGTTCAGGGAAATCGACTCGCTTCTGCTCAGGGACGAGACATGGGGATTCTGGACGAAGATAGCGACAGTGCTAAAAAAGTGAGTAAAACAAATCAAAGAACTTTTTCCATCCAGACCGTGATTAATATCCTCGTCTTTCTCTCGTTTCAGTATCAATTCATATCGGAGATTCTTCGGTGGCGGGCCGCCAGTACCTCGGATCACGTGATATTCACGCTACTTAACGCTAAGGGAGCGATAGCGACATCCCTCTCGTGTTCTCAACTGCATAAGAAAGCCGAGAGGATCGGAAACCTACTGTTAGATCGCGGGAGAATAAACACAGGGGATCACGTTGCTCTTATATTCCCTCCTGGTATAGATCTGATCTGCGCTTTTTACGGGTGCTTGTACGTCGGCGCTGTGCCAGTGACAATCAGGCCACCTCATCCACAGAATCTTCAAACTACTTTACCCACTGTCAGGATGATCGTAGACGTCAGTAAATCCGTACTCGTCTTATCTAATCAAAATCTACTGAAGCTTCTGAAGTCGAAGGTGAGGAAAGGCGACGCTATTATTGAATTTGAATTTCAGTATTGTTTCAAATTTCTCTACATTTATTAGGAAGCTAACAACGTGGTCGACATGAAGACTTGGCCAACGACGTTGGACATGGACGATATGCCGAAAAAGAAGCTTCCAGTCATGTACAGAGCTCCGACGGCGGAAATGTTGGCGTATCTAGACTTTAGTGTATCCACGACCGGCATGCTGGCTGGAATAAAAATGTCACACGCCGCGGTTACCTCTTTGTGTAGAGCGATGAAACTCGCCTGCGAACTGTACCCATCCAGACACATAGCTCTCTGTCTAGACCCGTACTCTGGTCTTGGATTCGCGTTATGGTGTCTCAGCAGCATATACAGCGGTCATCATTCCATTCTCATACCACCTTCGGAGGTAAATTGAGTTTTGGAAGAGTTTTACCCCGCTTACTCCATAAAACCCATCCTCTAATCGATTAATTCTTCCTCAATTCAGGTCGAAGCGAACCCAGCTTCCTGGTTGTCTGCGGTGAGCCAGCACAGAGTCAGAGACACGTTCTGTTCCTACGGTGTAATGGAACTGTGTACAAAGGGTCTCGGGTCTTCGGTTCACGCCCTCAAGGCTCGCGGGGTCAGTTTGGCCTGTGTGAGGACCTGCGTAGTCGTTGCCGAGGAGAGACCGCGAATAGCGCTGACGACCAGCTTCAGCAAGCTCTTTTCGGCTCTGGGATTGAGCCCTAGAGCAGTCTCGACCTCCTTCGGATGCAGAGTTAACACAGCCATATGTCTTCAGGTGAGTACGAGGAGGGATCCAAGAGTATACATCGACTCTACCAACCATTCTAATTCGTTTTCTACAACAGGGAGCATCTAGTCCAGAACCGTCGACGGTATACGTCGATTTACGAGCCCTGAGGAACGACAGAGTGTCTTTGGTAGAACGGGGGAGTCCCCACTCCCTGTGTTTGATGGAGTCTGGAAAGTTGTTGCCGGGAGTCAAAGTCATAATAGCTAACCCTGAGACCAAGGGTCAGTGCGGGGACTCGCACCTCGGGGAGATCTGGGTTCAGTCTTCCCACAACGCGAGCGGCTACTTCACTATCTATGGGGACGAGAGCGACTACGCGGATCACTTCAACGCTCGTCTTGTCACAGGAAATACCGGGGAAGTTTACGCCAGGACCGGATATCTCGGATTTTTAAGACGCACAGAGAGCGTGCAACAGTCCGCGGTCGGCGATACTCCAGGGGATAGTTCTGCCTCGGAGGCAGAAGGCCCACCCGTAGACACCGAACTGCACGACGCTGTTTTCGTTGTCGGCGCTCTTGACGAGGCTATTCTGCTCAGGGGGATGAGGTATCATCCTATTGATATCGAGAACAGCGTTATGAGGTGTCACAAGAAAATCGCTGAATGGTAGGTCATCAGAGGTAGTGAATATCACAATATATTACGAAAACTGCGAAAGTAAAGACTGAGAAGAGATTCGATGCTGTTAGATATTTCTGAGAGAAGGAGCTTGGTAAAAAGCATTCGAGATGAGATAAGCCAGTCATTTAAGAATCAGACTTCCGAGTTTCCATTTTGTAATTAGTTTAGGAACATAGATTTGAGGAGTTGGAGGCAAAGTAGAACCAGTCTATCATTCTAAGACTGTTATCTGATTGTTTACAGTATCTCGAAATCCTGAAATGCCCCAAATTTCTCTTAACTGGTGATATTTTATTTTCGTTTTGCTTTCAAGTGATGAAAATAACTTGAAATTTCATTGCGAGCCCAAAGTATTCTCTAAATTGACATTGATTTTTGATATTTATTTTCTTCAATATTCGGTTCGGACTGATAAAATTCTTCAGAACATTGGATTGTTCACTTTTTTGACAAACAGCTATTATATACAATGAATCGACTATGAAAAAAATGTTAAAGATCCATTTGCCAAATTCTTTCAGAATTTATGTCACAGACTCAAGGTCGGTATTTTATACGATTCTTTGAGTCTTCGTGTCCGTTGCCTACACTTTTTTTTTTATCTCAGAATAGATTTTCTGGGCGTAGTATAGACGTAGGTAATCACTTTGATGGGTATATAATCGATTGGCAACCGATCACCTAGTCTCTTAGTGTATATAAATAGACAAAGTAAACTTATATTTTATCTCTGGACCTCGAAGTATGCTTACTGAATTGTCTTGTTGTTCTAAAACAAACATCGGTATTTTCATCGTAGTAAAAATCGATGGAGCGGAGAGTGTCGGAGCCGCAGATTCTCTAAAATGTATCTTTCTTGTTCACGCCTTTGACGCGTGTTGATCTGCAAAACCGCTGTTAAATCTTTTCTTTCGTTAGTTGACTCGTGTGACCACGTTTATTAAGGGGTCTGGCCACCCTGGCCGCTCCGAAAATGGGTATATTTTTTAAAAATTCGTAAACTCGAAAGCATAGAACGAAATATGTTCATTTTTTAACACAAGGTAAGAAACGGTTTTAAGAATGGCTAAAATGAATTTGAGTAAAGAATATTCAAAAATGGCGGCGCTGCAGAAATTTTCGCGGATTATCTCGAAACTACATTTTTAGACCTGGCAGCTTGTAAATCTGGTAAACTATCGGTCCGATTGCGATAAAATTTTTGCACAATATAAAAGATAGATTAAGTCCTCAAAGACTTGAATCATTATTACCAGCTACACAATTGTACAATCAAATCAATATTCTCACATCGATAATGCAAATTACCTTGAATTCTACACCTGTGAGACACAGGATTATCTAATCCAACTCAATATTTATCTAAATATAGCAAATGAATGGAGCGAAGCGTATGCATTATCAGTTGAAATAATACAATCGCGTTTAATCGCGTGATAATCAAGAATTACGTGCTGCGATAGAGAATTGTAGCTAATATTGAATAAAAAATACGTATCAAAATGACATGTTTGTATTACAGCGCCGTATTCACGTGGACGAACCTCCTGGTTGTGGTGGTCGAATTGGACGGAAGTGAGAGCGAAGCGCTGGATCTTGTTGCTCTAGTGACTAGCGCCGTACTCGAAGAACATCACCTGGTAGTTGGAGTAGTCGTGGTCGTGGACCCAGGGGTTGTGCCGATAAATTCTAGAGGCGAGAAGCAGCGGATGCATCTGAGAGACGGTTTCCTTGCCGATCAATTGGACCCCATATACGTTGCGTACAACATGTGAATACCTCCAGAAATCGAGTTGAAAATATTCGTAGGCGCTTATTCTACGGACGATTTGCCACGATTATTTGTGATATATATACGGATATATTATTACACGGTAACAATATTGAATCTTTGATAGAGTCGGGTAATATTCGAAGACTCGGTGATGATTTTACCAGGCAAAATAGAGGCAGGGCGACGACAGCACAAGTATACAAAGTATCGTAAATGAATAAGGAAAAAAGAATACGATGGGACTATTCTTCTTTTTTCCTCATTTTTTTATTTAGTTTCTTTTTTCATTACTATGGAACTGAAAAGTCTAAAAACACACAAACACACTCATAGGATTAATATATATTCGGGTAGATTTATCTACTACATATTTTCAAATTTATTACAAACTTTTATACGCTGATTGTGGAAGGTTGTTCATCGCCTCGTAATTTTTGTACAACTAAAAGTCTCTAAAAGGGGGATCAGAGACAGGCTCAGAAAATTTGTCAAACATTATGAATCACGTTCGGTGTACCCGCTTTCTTTATGATAAATAAAAATTAGAGAACCGGGGTAACGAAGATGTGGAGAAATAGATGCACAATATTTTTCATAAGCACTAAATAATGTCTAGCAGCCCCGAAGCAAGTGTCACATTCTTTTTATTAATTTGCCTGTTTCAAGGCTTTTAATGATATACAGTATTTCATAATGACGTAACAACTCTCAGACGAAACTAAAACACGATTAATTGGAATAATAGGATCGTTATTTTGTTGAATTTCTCTCTTTCTTATCGTGACTTGGCGCGCTGCTGTAGTTATTCTTTCTATTACGAAGATATGACGAAATTTCAAAATCTGAAAATTATTATTTTTATTACTTGATTATGTGACGTACTCGATTGACTTACGAATTTCTTGATTTAATCAGAGAAGTGTCTTTATCGTAAAAATTTAATCTCTGATTGAATTTTTCAGTCAGTGACTCGCGTTTCGATTGAAACTAATTGTCCGACCCCCCAAGTATTCTCTGCAAGGCTTCTTTCATTTTTTGATAATAGCCGCCTGAGTAATTTGATTGTGTGATTATTTTTCTCTGAAGAATTATTCACTTTTAATCTCCAAATACTATTAGTGTAATTATATCATTACATGGAATATTTGAAGAAGAAAAACGAGCAGCTCATCATATTATCAATTATTAGCTACTTTACAATATTATTATATTATTATTAAAAGAAAAAACCTTATTCTTATTTACAAGAAAACAACAATGAAAGGAAGGAAAGAAAAAAAAAACTATACAGTATTTATCTTTCATTATAGTAGAATTTTTAACACGAATCAATCGATTAAAAATATCATCATCTTACGATATAAGAAAAGATTTTGTACAATCTTGACTCCATTTAGTTATTTTCAATTCAATGAAATTTTAAACTTTATATATTTAATTAAATCTGCACATAAAACGCGCACCGATAATAATTGACTAACATAAATAGAAAACGAACGATTATTATATATACGAATATAAAAATGAAATTACCTCAGAGGTAAAGAAAAGCACACACAAATAAAAAAAAAAAAAGAAAGAAAAAATAAAACGACTAAACATAACTATAAATACGTCTTGAAAAGGACAAAAGCTCAAATCTTGAATTATTATTATTATTATTATAATATATACGTATACGCAAAAGCTGTAATTGTTATTATCAAATGTGGAGAATATTATTTTCTTTTTCTTTTTTTTTTCATGCTTATAATATTTCATGACTATTTAAGATAACGGATGTATATTTGTTGATAGTTTTATAATTTTATATTTTTATTATTATTATTATTATTATTATTATTATTAATCTACACATCGATACAGATTATTATAAAATTCTTTGTCATTTTGTTAGTGCAATACGTAGATACATGATTGATAAATGATAATTATCATCTTTTTCGATCGGAGAAGAAGTAGGATAACAAAAAAAAAAAAAAAACGTAAAGGAACAAATGTAGAAGCAGAAAAATCTTTAATTTATATACAATTTAAAAGATTTGTTTAACTTTTTTTTTGTTCATATTATTGTACATAGGAAGAGAATAAGTAAAATATTGATAACTAGAAGGGGAGAAAAGAAGATTCACATCAAATTTGGAACAATAATAATAATTATTTGAACGATTATTATAGGGTATATAAATAAATATACATAAATTAAACGCATAGGGTTACTAGAGTAGCCATAACGACTAGACGAAGGGATCTGTTTCTTTGACAATGTAATGTTTTTTTTTTTTTGTTTTTGTTTCGTTCTTTAATCTAACATCATTACGTGCCATTTATTTTCTCATCTCATCGGATATCATTCTGTAATAATGATCTATTATCATTCGTGTGTCAAGTGCTTTAGATACCTCTCCTCACTACCCCAGCAACCCCCATAGCATCCCCATCCCACCCACATAGTGAGAGAATACGCGAGGAATTCGGTTGTGTTATGTATAAATGTTGATACTAGTTAGTAGTTCTATTATTCTTATTCTTACTTCGTCATATTCGTATTATCCCCAAATTATAACGTAATTATCCCCCCCCCCCTACCCCCATCCCTAAATAAATTACCACTGTGTATATAAAGCACAAGCCCGCATTACAATTAGATGTAATTTTTAAGTTACTTATAATATCAATATTATTATTATTATTATTATCTATTGCGTAGAATAATTATATCAATTATGACTAATAATCACCCGTTCATCACCTCGTTTCCTACCCCCCTCCCCCAGTGACCTTTTTCTCATTGAAACTTTTTAATACCTTGAAATAAAATAAGGATATTGATGATACCGCAGATATACTGTGTGTCATTTTGAGTACACACAAGTTTCGTATTAGGGTATCTATCTACATATATTATATAATATTGTAGTGTTTTCTATATCAATGGATAATACGTGAATATGTAGGACACTGTCGAAATCCCGATCCCTCTTACCCACAAATTTGCCCCCGTAATCCTATACCCCTAGAGGTAAATAAATAAAGAGAAATAAAGAAACAAAAAAAAAAAAAAAAAAAAAATTATATACAATACATTTGTAATTCATATATTAACAAAAAAAAAAAAAAAAAAGAGGGGAATGCGTAAGACAACCGGTCATAAATAAACGTAATGTACATTTTTTATAAACGTTTTTATTTATTTTTTATTAATATTATAATACATCATTCGATAATTACAGGAAATTTAAATATATTAGAAATATGTAAAGTCTCTTAGGTAAATCTGTGTTAGATAAAAAAAAAAAAAAGTAAATAGACATAACAATATTTCCATTTCTATTTGTTGAATCTTTCCAGAGATAAAAGTTGTGAAAACTACTCGAAAAAAGCTTTTATTAAATATTAATTTCCTATTTAAATTCTAAATTGAGTTGATTTTTTTTTCTGCATGGTTCAATTCACTTCTATACCATTTTAACGATATTTAACTTCTTCATTTTTTTTCAGTGAAATTAATTACTAGTAGTTGGAACGCGAATCACCTGCGCAAGTACGCTTTGTGATCAGTCGTGACGTCAGAATTCATAATCTAACCGCCATATTTGAATAACTTAACAAAAGCGAGCGCAAACGGAGTGAGAAGTGAGTTCTCAAAAACGACGCTAGATGGCGGGTTTGTTATACCGAATCATGACGTCACAGCGTGGCGCGAAAGAGAGACGAGTTTCGAACGTCGTCGCACTTTGAATCAACGAATTATTCCATTTTGGCGATAAAATAATGAATAATGAATCATTTTTTTTTCTTTTTATTACAAGACTTATTTCTCACCTAAATTATTGTTTGAAACAAACATTGAAAATGTACGGCAAACCTAATCCTCAAATATATTAAAAATTTAATATTAAAAAGAAAAACAATTAAACCGTTTCTCTCTCGTACCGTCGCGTCGGAACTCCCCACAAAAACTTTATCACCCCTACCCTTGACATTGAACACGTGGTATACACATGGTGGTCATGAAACCATGTGCAAGTAAGTGAGTAAGTCTGTCGCTGGACGCAGTCGGTCGGTAAGGTCGGTTAGATCGCCTCGTACGCGTTTGGTGTCGCTCATATTAGAAAAGGAAGGGGTATTAGAAAACTAGAAACAAAGATATTTTTATCGTTAGTAGTGTATAGTTCGATAAAGTGGTTAGTTACTGTTGTGTCTACAGTGCAAAGGACCCGATACATCAGCCCGCCGCTTAGTGTATAATCGAAGTTGATTTTTCATCCGTAAGTACCTTCGCATGGCGTGCTTCCTCGTTTGCGATAATATAGTTATAACGATATTCAACGGTTTTTATCAGTTGTTTTTTATACCGTCTGCGGTTAGGCCGTAGCGATAACTCGATACTATGGATATCCATTGATCATACACAATTTATCATCGTTGTTAATTCTCCGAGGATGCTTTAGATCAACGATTATTTCCATACCGCTCAGTTTATCGCTCTATATATGTTTTAACAGTTTGCCACAAGCAGCTGCCTCGATTCGATCTCACCGCTATTTATCTTATAAACCGCGTTTCGTTCGACGACGACCAACGTAAATATCTGCACGTGTCTCTCTCTCTCTCTCTCCCTTTATTCACGTACAGCGAACGCTGCTGAGCATATCGTATATTTTCTAACTACCAAACGTTTTAGTTAATATATACCGTTAAAAAAAAGTGAGAAAAAACAAAACAACGGTTTTAAAAATCTAGTGTCAAGTGTTTCCGAGTAAATTCGCCCCCATGCGAGTCTGTTTTGAGTTTGATCCGAAGCCGCTCGCAGTCACTTGAGTTTTCCGTTTATATCCGCGGAGTGTTGGACAGACGGAAGGTCGAGGAGGGGGAAGAAAAAAAAGAAGATCTCGCAAAGTGACATAACTGGACTGGGAACTTGTGGAAGTCACATCGACTAGACGGAGAAGGTAACAATGACGGGGTTGTGCCAGCTATTTTGAATAGAATTAAAAATAAATAAAGCTTTATTTTTAGACCCTCAATTTTCGTCAAAGCGTTGAGAGAGAGACCCGGGAGCCTTTTTGTTTTCTCGAGTAAATATCACAAGCCTCCCGACGTCCGCCGCGTCAATCACCGCACACGCGTTATGTGATTTTATGTGTGACTGCTGGCGGGGCGCGTGACTATTTGGCATTTCGCAAATATATTCTAGTCAGGGTTTTTTGGCAACACAAGAAATTCGGAGACCCACCGATGATTATGGGGGACGAAATGGGACTGTCGATAAATAAATAAATCGATAGATTAAAAAAAGAAAAAAACTGCGAGATTTGAAGGATTAAAAATAGAATATTTCTCAGCCCTGAAGACTCAAGGACAGTCGTGAGTCCCCCAGACCTAACAGTTGAAGTTCGAATTCTGAAAATTCAGACTGGCGCTTGTCACTACCAAAGCCTGGCTCGAATAATTATATCCACTGTACGGATGCGGTGGAGCGCTGCTGGCTACTCTACCTCTCAGCGAGTCAAAGGACTCCGTACCAACAAAGCAGAGCCTGTGCGAGGTTCTCTCCCTAGTATAGTGTGACCGTTAACTTCGGCCGTGCATAGTTATTGTCTACCGGTCGCGTCGGGGTGAGTGAGGGATACAGGATAGCGGTATCTCATCTCTGCCAAAGTCCTGGGTTTAAAACTCGACAAGGTGAGTTTATATTAAGACTTGCGGAAAAATTTCGGTACACATGAATCGGAGATTGATAAATCCGCAAAGTAAGAAGAAGTTTCATTTATTCATCATCGTTATGCGGTACAAAGTTTTTTTTTTTTCTTCATTTCTAAGAATATAACAAAATGTTTGTAACACGTAATTACGGAGTATGACAGATGATTGAATGTAATGTGATGTTTCGATTACGTCTGCCTCCTGGCACTTCGACGTTATGCACGTAGCGGCGTTAAAGCCACGGCGAAAACCTTTAGCGGTAGCGATAAGCCAGATAAAGACTCCCGCGTGGTAGGAAATGCAGCGCAATGGCTTCTCGAGTAAACTTGACTATGAGCACCAAGCCGAATGTCAATGTCACAGTTACCGTGTTTAAAAAACCACTGTAAATACTTAATTAAGGATAATAATAATCATGTAAGCTTCGAAGTAATTATCTTCAATGACACGATTAGAGAGAAGAAATCAGTTTCAACTTCCTTTTTTTTAATATCTCCTTCCATCGTTTTATTGATTTTAATACAAAATCTTGACGTCTTGTGTTTCAACAAAGGAGAAAAAAATGAACAAACGATAAATCGTGTTGATAATTTCTAGATTGTCACGGTACACGTTCTAAGAAACATCAATTAAAAAGGAGTCACTGTACTGTTGAATAACTGGAATACAAATTACACAATACGTATAATCCTGGAATTACGAGGTTTGATATGTTTTCGGAATGAAAATCATAATTCTCACGCACAACGTCGTTTTTTTCCTGTTTACTTCTGCATCTCTGGTGCCAATTGGCAAAGGCGGATCAGGCGGTTGTCCCGCTCGTTGTGTTTAACGTTTAATTATGAAATATCGGGTGTATGTAGGCAGGCCGCGACGTATAATTGTAAATGTTATCGTACTTTACCTCTTCTACTTCCTTGCGAACGTATCTAATCACACAATTTGATTGCAAAATTAGTCTCGAGTCAAGTTCTACGACCGACCCTGGGATGAATCAAGGGTATTTAGTCGTTGGTGCAGCTTTGAATTATATTTAAGGTAAAGATCAAATAGACGTTGGTTATTACACACCAATTCAAAGGCGGCTGTGAATAAGTTGGGCAGTGGGTACAAAAATGATTATATCGAGAGCCTAAATGGTGTCGGTTTTATTTCCACTCAATTAGGACACACATACACACACGTGTATCTTTGACTCTTTCACTCTGCCCACCCCAGACCCCAGACTCAGGCCAGCCGATGGAAATCATTTGTGTAAATTATGATACGGATGATGTAATTCACATGTTTCATCGACTAGCACGTGAGACTCGAGTCTCATGCGACGCGATTTGATCTCTGAATCCACCCGGGATTGACCCGCATTTGTACTCTATACGTGTTTGTATATCATAATCATTATTACTATATAGATATTTTTTTCGTGTCTTTTTTTTAACATGCATCACCGACGGTGGTATTGCTGAATCGATTGATTGAACTGATAAGCGTCAAAGAGAATTTTATATCGCTGCGCTTTACATCTATATCGAAATTTATCTGCGGCCTCGAAATTGTTGTTGAAAATGAGACGTTTTTTGACATGGGGAGTAGTGACGTCACATTTAAAAAATTCAATATTTTTCTCCATATTCAGTCGAAAAACCATTTCCAAGTTTGAAAATCCCGCGCGTGACGGTTGATGCCTGATAATATTATTATATGCAATTAAAAGTATTCAAAATATATGATAGATGCCTTTTTCATGATTAGGGGGGGCAGATGAAAGTTTTGTGACGTTATTTATGCACGTCCTTTGAAACAACTTACCGTATCATCCAATAAAAAGCGAGACATAGGTTAAAAAAAAAAAAAAACACGGCTAGGGTTCCCACAGACGACGCTAGATGGTGGGGTTGTTGTACCGAACAGTGACGTCGCGGCGGGGCGGGAAAAAAATATCATTTCGAACGTTACAGAGATTTAAATCGACAATATATTGAATTTTAACGATATAATGACGTTCAATATATTTTTTTTAAATAGTTATTTGTCATCTAAATTTGGATTGGCGTTTGCTTATGCGTTGAAAAAATTGAAAAAAAAAATCGTATCTAACGCAATTAAATTGATACCACGAATACACCGAATAGATGTACAGGAGCTTTTGTTTTCGTAGTTATTCGAGTATCTAAAAATAACTGCAATAATAGTTTATCGACTGTAACGGGGGGTAAACTATTCTTGAATTCAAGTACTCAGATTCTAGCCTGAACCGAGAGATGGTGTATTTTATTGCTTGATTAAAGATTATTGTTTTTCTGCGGACTACACTCTCAACCTGTAGTGTACTAATCATACAGTGTGGTCAGGCCGCGGTCTGGTTATGTATAGGCATCGACATTTTTCCAACGTTACATCATTTGGTATCGGATGTCATTTTATTTGAACAAACATAAACGCAAGGCGCGTGCGTAATTATATGTATCACTCGTCGATGTATAAAGTTGATTATTTTCTTTTTCTTCTTCTCATTCTTTAACACTTGACACACGCGATTTTGACGGTGCCACGTTACCTCGAGGTGGTGTACGAATAGTATGAATAATTGAATCGATTGAGTAACTATGTATGCAAACGACGATGGAAATATCGTAATTTAAATTAATCGAGTGGGAAGGAGAAGAAAGTCGTGATAATTGAAGTAGCTTTCAAAATTGACGAACGACGTACGTGAAGAAGGTCGATCGTAGAATTAGCGCTTTCGCTTTGCGAATATTGTTCCTAGTCAGTCTAAACACGTAGTAATGGGATGAGAGAAGAGACTTGAAAAAAACTACGCGTCAAATCCGCCATTTTGATTGAATATAAAATATCTTACATTACACTTTGAAATATTCGCTTATGTGACTCGCATTTGGTTAACATACTAAAAATAGAAGTCGAATAGACAGGTGTTTGATGAAAATATTGTCACGATAACGTTACATGTAACAAATTTTTGGCAAATTATTTATTCAACAATATGTAAATTTTGTCACGGAGTCCAGCGAACGTATATGAATTTTGTCGATTAATTCATCGCGCTCTTATCTCATGAAATCCGAGACACATTGTGTCCACAGAATAAAACAATGAGTTTATCGTGTCATATTTAACGATCGTGGTATTCGTTTTATATTTTTCCTTCTTTTTTTTTCCTTTTATTTCCGACTATCACGGTACGGCGTGCGTGTGTGTACACAATCGGTCGAACACGATCCTCTATGTCTACCCGCTTATCAGTTTACTTTTATAGGTACGACTGCAGTTTCTACACTCTGATACACACAACCCCCTCGTATTATAATTCCATTTCATTCCATTCCCATCTTCGAATTCAACAAAGAAGAAGAAGAAGAATAAGAAAAATGTATTCTGTTGTCGATTATATTCGGCCGTTTCTCTGTTTTCACGAATCAAATCAAATAACGGGAAGTTCAGAGGCTGACTTCTTATTGCCTAGAAACACTAAGTCAGGTGACAAATGACTATAAAACAAATATGACACAATTATTACATCGCTTAGATACGATGTATCGTCGATTCAAAGTTCTGCATCATAATTCTGTTTGAATCGCCTTTTTTCGCGCTCCGCTGTGACGTCACTGTTCCGTATGACGAGCCCATCTAGCGACGTCCACTCTACGCCCGTATCTTCTAATTCTCGTTTTCTATCGCGGTCGATAAGTCAGATCGTGAATTCTGACGTCACGGGCAATCAGACGGCGACAAAATTGATCTAGTCCCGAATTAACGATGAAACTTTGCGAATATCAATCGTCCAATCACTCGAAGTGAACCGTTATTCGCACTCGTATGTGTATGTAAGAGAAATAGTAAAAGTTTATATTTCTGTATCCTCAAATAACCGTTTGATAATCGATCTCGTGATTATTTGAGCAAAAATTCTCGACCAGTGATAATTACACGCGGTTCTAATTTCCAAGCAGCTTATATACAGAGTCACAAGACCTCCGGGGCTATTTAGCACCTTTTTATTTCTACTCTCTTCGACCATGCCGCATGCGAGATCTCGATATCGGGGCGGAGTGGTCCAGATCTCTTCCTCTTCCATCGGCAATAAACATCGCATCAAAATTCGCATGCCGATCGCACCATGGCGTCAGGGCGAACGAACGGTCGAAGACTGACGTCGATCGTGGTGGGGGACCGGCGTTGACCGGTCGACCAGACGGCCTAGCCGGTCAGTGTGCTAAGCACAGGTAGAGAGTCTGCTTAGCTTGCATCGGGATCGACTACGTAGTCGCGCTTAGTAGCTTCTTACAAGTTTCATATACCCACTCAGCCATGCTCGTCGCGTAGAAACTGAGAGTTTTACCATCGATATAACAGAGTTTTAAGTCGTAACGGAAACACGGAGTGGATCTACTTCCGGTTTTTCGGGTAAGAATTAAGGACCATTGATCTTGTTTCCTCTGCAATGTCATGCATTCCCAACGAATGAACATTCACGTTGTACAGAATAATGCAATCGATTTATGCCTCACCGAGGCCACCTTAGTAATGCCGGCTTACCCAGCTGACGCTCTGTGGGGTCGACCCTGGCCTCGACGACGACGATCCCGTGAATTATCGGTGCGACTAACGCATAAACGCATCGCGTTATTTTCTTCAACAATGCGTGAAGTTAATTTGTTAGTTTTTTTTTTTTTTTTTTTTTTTTTTTTTTTTGTGCTTACCTACTATTCGTAATGAGTGTGACTGCTGCAGACTTTAGTGTTCTTATCTCGCTCGTTTCGTTTATAATTGTTCGTTCACCACTCGCAAGGTTGGTGCACAATGATTCTCTTACGAGACAAAGAATGTGTATTGCACGTAACGTAACGCATCTGAGAAGTCGCGCACATGCATCAATTGAAAACGTTTCGTTATATCGCGACGTTGTTGTGCGAATAGGACGACAATTGAGATATATTTTACTGCACCCAAGTGTGTAAACTTGTTATATACCGAAAATGTAGAACGCGGATCATTTCTTTTGTTTGTTCTCTTCGCTCTTTTTTTTTGGTCTCTATCACGTCTCGTCAGTATAGAGATATATGTATTTTTGGCTCATTTACACAAGTGTTCCCGGAATAGTTGATACACATGACTTATACAGGGTGAATCTCCTAACGACGATACATTCCGAGGTTGGCTAGTGTCGAAAAATGAGCTTTCAGACAATCGGTTTGGCTATAAATTGACAGAAAGCTTGATCCTCGATACTAACCAACTTCAGACTCGTTGGGAAGTCACCCTGCGTACGAGCTTCTCCGATCGACTCGAAATAAGAAATAAAAACATGTTTCTTCTTCATTGAAAAAAAGTAACGTGATCAATAATTATAAATATTGTCTACGTTCAGACTTTGATTTTGATTATTTGTTATATTTGTTGAACAATTCTGCGTATCGCAATTCGGTAACAGCTGCGATGTCCCATTATTCTCGTTAACGGTTGACGCATAATCGTTTTAAACTAACCGGCGTTAATTGTTCCCAATTGTCTGATGGACGTGGAATAAGCGTTAGTTTAATTTCAACAATATTTTTTTTCTTTTTTCATACCGCGAGAGAAATTCAATATAGATACAGGGTGGCCCGTCTCTTGGGTCGAAAATGGGAGGGGGAAGAAATTTCACGTCAAAAACACATTTCCAAGCTGATAATCCGAGTTTCAAAGTTATTTCACTCCAAGCCCCTCCCATTTTCGACCGACGAGACGGGCCACTCTGTATATTTGTATCAATTTCCGAGAAATTCGTCTCACCGTGTTCGAGGCTGACACGAGAAGAAGGGATTCAGGTCCCGTCGAAGAGATACGAATCGGTTTTTACCTGGGAAACGAAACGCCTCGGGTCCCGGTTTCGACTTCGGGTTTACATTGGTGATACGTACTGCAGATTCTAGCCTGCATCGATCTCACGTGGTTTATCACCGAGATTCTATCCCATTATACGGTAAACGGAGAGAAAGGCTCGATTCGTTTCTCTTCTGGGCACCTTTGTGGCACAAGGTTATGCAACGCGAGTACAACACGAGGTTTTCGACCTGGATTCATAAGTCGTGACGTCGCCTCAGGCGTTCGATCTACGTGTCTCTTCGACTGTATCGTGATCGAAATTTATTTTCAAATAGATTAAAAAAAAAAAATCCCCGATTTTTTCTCCATTCAAAAATCATCGTTGTTTTTATTTGGTGAGAATTTTTCTGCACAAGTTGGGCAGGTATTTAGTTTTCACCCAAAGAGCTGCAGCTGCTGCCGTTACTCCGATGCATTCGTCATTCCAGCCGTCGCTGCAAGCGGGGATGGAAGACCTACGTCGAAAATATTCTTTTGTTGCATTTCCTGGTATATATATTTCTTTTTCCCTTTCTTTCCCGTTCGAGATCGAAGTGTGGAAATTTTAGTCGATGTGTGTAGAACGGTTACGGGATTAGTTTTTAACACAAATTATTCCACGTGTGCGAACAGGCTTAGGAATTTAGTTCTCTTATTCTTTTTCCTTTGTTAATGCAAATCTAATTTTGTCAGACTTGAGGAGATCACGAGGTGTATTTATGAAACACTCTAATTAACGTGTTCTTTTTTTCTTTATTGTATCTAATTACCAAACTAATTGTCGTATTGTTTCCGTATACAATTTTAGAACAGCCAAAAGTCGATATATATATATATATATACAGTAAAGAAATCATACAGTGATTATTGAGTGAATGAATGAAAAATGATACAGCACACTTTTTGTGATCGATTTTTTTTTGTCGTCTTTATATCGTTCTTTATTCCCTCGTGCGTCATGATCCCGTGACTTTTGAGTCAGTTCTATCGATTCGAACGGCTGAACCCAGGTGAAAAAGTGGTGGAACATTTTTTATTCTTCGTTTTTCAAGGTATTTTATACCCTTCAGGATTAGTCACGTTCATTTTTTACTTGTCAAAAGTCAGGAAATTCGATGAAAAATTCGACACCTTAGTGACTGAAAAAACGAAAAATCGACATTTTTGCGACTCAGTGTTGAATGAATAATTTTTTTACTCGCAGTATTTGTTGTTACAAATTTCTGAACTTCGATAATGAAAATTTATTTGAAAGAAAAAAAAAGACAAAAAGACTGTAATTTGAGTTCCTGAAAAATGATCCACAATTAATTTGTTTCGTCAAGATTTTTAGTTATCAAATGTGTCAAATTTTCTCGTTCACTGAATTTATATAAAACTTTGTTCTATCGAAGGATATATATTTTCTGATGAAAGTTCGAAGTCTGGAATCGCATTGAAATTCAAAATCGATGGTATAAAAAATAAATTCAAGAATGGTACGAAAAAGATACAAACTTTATACCTGAAAATTTTTTAAAAGTTGAATTTTGTACCAATCCTGACGAAATTACCGTAAGTTCGATATTCGCGAGGAAAAAAAAAAGAAGAAAAGTATCCATATCACGTAATGAGTTTTGTAGTTGGCATAACTTTATCAAACCGAAGGTTAAACGATACGGTAGTTATCTAAAACAATTGAGAGCGTCTTTTTTAAAACAAATAGACCGTCGTCTATGAATTGGTTAAAAATAAAACAGTCGCTCAATACCGTTGTGCGAAGATAATGCGAGTTTGACAGTTGACATCTGTCAGCATCGGTGTACGTAATAATTTCTATCGATCAAACTTACAGGTTAAAAATGATATTCGATTATAAAAATCGCGATATTAGGATCGAAAGAAAACCGTTGCGACATGTGTAACTAATTAATCCACGTATTGTATCAATTATATCATCACGTCGCTCGTGTCAATTACATAAAAAAAAAAAATTAAAAATGAAAATAAAAAGTCTGAAACTCATCGCGCTAAATTCTTGCCGATTTTTAATCAGCGATTCTATTCAACAGATAATCGATAATCCCGGACGGATTAACGTCTCAGATTATTTTGACGAATAGCATTGTGAGATCGTTAGATTAATATTCGTTAATCACGAGTTTCACGTTCGTCTTTCGAGTAGGGAGAAAATTTGGTACCTATTACGAACTTTTTTGAATTAAGGGCGTCTAATTAAAGGTATACCGATAATCGTCGTATTTATCCGTGGCTGGTGCTGACTGGTAGATCGCTGGGTGGGTATAGAAACGCGTTTTGTTTGAAACGAGGCTCGTGGCTCGTGGATTGTGGATTGTGGATTGTGGATTGTCCCCCGACTTTTGATGTCTGTCGAACGATCTGGTACCGCAACGGGAGTAGTCTGTAGTAGTAGCGGTAGCAGTGGCAGTGGTTCAAGATTAGTAGTCGGTTAAACTTCTGTTGCAGCAGTTAACAGGACGGAGTTGCCATCATCGCAGCGTCTCCTCCACATGTGGACATCCCCGTCACAGCTTAGGATTGGAAGAGCACCTAGGAAAAAGTTGAACTCGCCATAGAGTTTGGTGGACCATGGATAACACCGACAAGACGCCTGGGAATAAGAGGAAATTGTCATTCCTTGGATTCGGAAAAAGACCTTCGGTGAGTTTTTATCAACAATTTTCACTTCATTCAATCCAGGAATTTTTTCAATTTTTTTACCTTCACCTTAGTTTCTGTTTCTTTGGTTTGAAACGTTTTTATCGCGTACGTTTGGAAATTGATGAAATTCGATTCAAAATTTGTTTCCCAGTTTGATTCTTGCGATATTCAAGGCAAAAAATAGCCTGGTTTGAATCGAAAATGGCGACTTTTCAAAATTTAACGATCCTTAAATCACCGTTAATTGAAAACACGATCATTAACTAATTTTTGGCAACTGAATTGATGTAGATTAAAATTATAAACAAAATTAACGATTGAGTAAATTAAGTTGAAAAGTTGAAATTTTCAACTGGAAAACCGAGAAATGTCAGGACATTCGATATGTAATATTGACACTAGACTATCTCGTCATCACAGAAATATCATTCTTCATTGACGAATTCAGTGAAACCTCATTACCACGTTTATCTAGGCCCTGAAGTTAATTTGTGGCACAACCAATGTATCTCACTTTGACGTAATTCGCATATTTATACGCCATTTTTTCAATAACCATTCGAAAGTGTATGAATAAAATTTCACTGTAATTTTCTTACGTGTGTTTCGTGCCTCTTTTCAATTTCCAAACCGTGATTGAAATTATCATTCTTTCATTGACCAGCATCGCGTGTTTGAGGACTTTTTATTTCATCGATACAAAATACACTAAACCCTATGTTGAAATTTTCTATCGATGATAGATGTACAAAATATCATCTTTTCTTTAGCTTCATTTACTTATCTGACTTGTCGTAATGACAGGAATCGAGAATTGATCAAATAATTTATCGACTTGAATACAATTTGTAGATTATATAAATATCTCTTTCATATCCATTATACCCTGTCTGCAGGGCGGGTTAATTGATCTGTAATTAATTATGAACGATCCACAAGGTTGAAAAAAAAATATCACTGGCCAACACTTGTTCTGCTGCAGAATTTTGCAGTTAATCGATATTTAATAATGGGCTCGAATAGTGAATGGTGTATTTTTGATACTTTTCAAGTCTTGACTTACGTACACATTTTGATTGATGATTTTTGGCGATGAACATAGTATAAAAAATATGTATATTGAGCTCGAATGATCGATGGTTATATGCTACCTAGACACTTGTACCTGATCGAATCGCGAAAACAACTGGAGAGAATTTTGACAGTTTTATCTCACTAGAACAAAAAAAATTAATTAATAATTTACAGCTCAAACCGTATAATTCTTTTATTCCTCAGCCATCGAAACAGTTTGATTAATGTATCACAAAGTATAGATATAGTTTTTTGATTGGGATTCTTTAAATTTTGATTCTCCTCTGTAGAAACATTTTTTGTATTCTCCTTCAGAATCGGTCGGACTGAACGAACCAATTGATTAATTATTCCCTCATTGAGGAGAGTTTCTCATTTCAAGAATCTCTACCAACTTCAGAGAGACAGAAACTTTGAAAATTAAAATCATAATTTCACATCGAGTAAATATTCATAAATTTTTTTGTTTCAATTTTTATTTTCTGTTACCAAAAACCGTGAGAAATGATCCATTGTTTCAAAATCGACCCTTTTTCTTCAATAAATTTAATTGCGTCTGACGAACGAACGGATAATTGATTCAATAATTGTCGTACGATCAACGCGAGTTCCGACCGATTAGTGTACATTAAAAAATAAGAGAACACTTTGTCTTTGAGCATAATTGACTCTGATCTACGCGTTGTCGTTTTGCGATCATTTTGCAGCGGTTTCAGGCACGGGCTGCAACAGCATAATTATTTAATTGCGAATAGAAGAAAAGATGAAAAAACGCTGTTAAATTATTTATTGTTTTTTAATCGGCGATGATATTTTTTCTCATATCGCATATCCGCATAGTCTGAAATTGTAATTCTGGTGGAAATGAACCGTGATAATCTGACGTGAGCTTGAGGCACGTGACGAGATGTGGAGTAAAAAATCCCGTGTAAAATATTGATAAACGGAGCGAGGACAGATAATTGGGATTGAGAGAAATCTGAACGAACCTTAAAGCTGGTCACGAGTCGGTTTAGAATTGCGCTAATTGTAAGCAGGGCAAAAAGCTTTCCGGTCGCCCTTGATCAATAATTTCGTTTTTTTTTTTTTTTTTTTTTTGCGAAATTTCAAACTAGTGAATTTTTCTCCTAATTATTTTTCCTCCTTCTGTGTGCGAATTCGAATGAAAAAATTATTTTTTCGTCACGGTTTACATTCTGATACTGGCAATAAATTATGGAATTATTTACTATCTTGAATAATCGACGGTTTTATTATTCGGTAATTGTTTCATAGAGTTGATTATAATCAGAATTATTATTTCAAATCCTATGTAAACGGCGATAAGACATTTCCTGTCTGTGCAGATTAACTTTCAATTTAACAAATTTCAGCGATTACGTCAATAATTATTTAGTAACAGGAGGAAAGATTCCATATCATTTAATGCGAAAGAAAAATATTTTCAATTCAAATATCCAGTTTCGATAAATAAAATTCCTAATTTATGCAAGTTTGTTTTATTTCTGATTATTTGAATCGCTTATCGAAGCATGTGAATGCTAAATAATTTATTTTCAGATGTCATTCACACCTTTTTTTTGTTGTTGTTTTTTTACACAACATTTCTGGTTCTCGAAACACAGGCAGAGCCTATTTATAAACGTATACTTGCGAAATATTGTTAATGTACTGAATTGTTTCGTTTGTTTCATGTTCTTTTTTTTTCCCTTCTTTTCATCACGTGAAATATTTCAACAAGAATCCCATTATTCTACAATTTGTTTTTCTCACTTTTCATTCCATTATTTCACATATGTTCGTCAAAGATACGTGATTATATAGTCCCAACAATTGCGATCAGATACCATGATAAAAAAAAAAAAAAAAATGGCACAACGAAAATTCCGGGTGCGTGATTATTTTTTTGGTGTAATATCATAAAATTTGTTTTTCTCATTTATCGTCGACTCGATTAATGAATGAGGAACAATTTTTTATTGATGCTGTATGAATGTATGCAATAAATAATGGAGAAAATCATGAGGAGTTTAGAGATGCATTGAAATACCGTTTATATCCCACAGCTGTTTACTCCTCATATACATAATCTAGTTCTAGTATATCTGAATATAACTGATTACGCGTGCTTCTACTGTACTATTCTAATGTTAAAAATGTGTAAGGAGTTAACTGATGGTTGACACACGGCCGTCAACAATCAGGCCAATCAACAGTCTCCGAGGTCATTTTGGTTCGAATACGCGTCGAGTAAATATCGAAGTGCCAAAGTCAGATCGCCGATCTCCTGAAAATGACAAAACAAACAGATTAAAAAATAAAAAAGAACCGGTATTAACAATTATCGTGATTGACATTGTTCAAAATTAAGTAAGAAAGTTGAAAATCATCGATTGATCCAGAATTAAAATCGATCGGATTTTTTTTTTTTTTTTTTTGTTTAGATACGATTATTTTTAATCTCGTTTTCGTTTTTGTTTTGTGTGTTTCAATCAGAATCAATCAGAGTCAATCGATTTGTCAGTCAAATGTGTCGACCATTTTTTTTTTATATATCAAGACAGACGCATCGGAATGGATTTGCAAAATTATAATACGCCTCAATCCACGTAGTTCGAGTCGAATATGAGTCACGTGATTTCATATTTATGAGGGGTGAATCGGTGTGGTTGACGTCACTGATTGGGAATATGGGGAACATGGATACGTTCAGATAGTGGATATTATGTGATGCTCGTTAGACGTACGCGAAATGATTAAAATTCCGTCTAATGATCATCTGCACAGAAAAGCGATTTTTGATGACGGATTGTCATATGGCTAATTAGTAGAGGCTATAATTTGCAGTCCCGTCTTCCTTTCATTTTAATGACCATCGAGAGGCGGTAATTTTAAATTGGAGTCTGGAAATATCAATAGGCCATAGTCCATAGGTGATGATTATTGTCAGATTGAGATGAATGTAATTTACGGTTGCACTTGACGAGTGCAGAGATTGAGTGATGAATTTTTATAGTATTTTTCATCGTATACAGGGTAGCCGAAATTAATTGGACTATTGGATGAGAAAGGGCGATTTCTTTCATGGTAAAAAAAAAATCAATTTTTAAGAAAATAGCGAATTTTTTGTTTCCGGTCCTGATATATTTATGTGTCATTTTGACAAATTCATAGATCGATAGGACGAGGCTTCGATTTGTCCTTTATCTGAAATTGATCGAAAAAAAAATCAAATTCAATCAAATCAAATGAAATCAAAAAATCAAAATCAATGTCGAGTCAAGAACGTGTGAAAAATGGAATGTTTTTAATCTTCCATTTTCGAGTGGAAAAACGTTACCAAACTGTTTCAAATTTCATTAAAAATATATATACATTTTTTTTCTTGTTCGAGTCAGTCTGGACATAGAAATCATTCCGTTTACTGATTAATCGTAGTGTAAAGTGTGATACTGTAGAGATAAGCCAGGAAATAAAGATTCAGGGAGGAAATAAATCAAAAGTCGGAAAAGTCCCATCTGATCGAAATTGCTGATCTACGTATGACGAAAAAAAAAGTCGTATTCTGACAAATTCCGTCAAATTTTTTGTCGATTTCCATGACAATATATATTGAAAGCAGTTTTAAATAAATACAGTAAATATACTGTTCATACCTACGTCAGTAAGGTTCGTCTAAAATTTGGGTATTTAGATACAGTAAAACTACAAATTTTATGTAATTCAAACGATCAAATCTTGATCAATTTTTCATCCAATCAAAAGTATATTTTTTATTTTCGTCAAAATTCGTAAAAAAAAATACCAATTAGTTGACCCAATTATCGCGCCCATGGAGTTTATTGGTTTACTATTTGTTCATCCGTTTTTATTGAAAAGAAAAATCCGGTGAGGCGGGAGAATCGGAAAAATTGAATATCGCTGTAGGTAAATTTTCGCGTTTCTGCAGCGCCTGGATAATTTTGTCGGTCCAATTTGTCCACGATATATAGTAACAACAATCGATAATCCATAATCTAGTCAAGCCTCGGTGAAACTAGCTGATAAAAATGTCAGGCTGTATAGATAATAATAATAATAATATTCATTTCGGCCCATGGCAATGTTGGACAAGGTAAATGAAAAATACAGAAGTACACAGATACAAAACATTTGGAACGGAAAGGGTACAAAAAAAAAACTGAATACATACATCGTCAAAGAAAATCGGAGAAACCGTACTAGAAAGCAGAAAACGAAATCTTAGCAAAGACCACATAGGGCAAAATAAAAGAAGACAAAATTGAAAAAAGCAAATTCTAATTGTAAATAATAAAAATAAACAAAGCAGAACAGCTATAAGATAACAAAATTGGAAATAAGTTTGAAGCTAGGAAAAATAACGTGTTTGAATCAATGTCAATGAAAGATAAGTAAATAAATAACATAAGAATAACAGACATCACACTCAAAACAGATAAGTAAACTCAAATAAAGTAGAGTCAATAAGTATATGGCCAGAGGAAAAAAAAAACCATACTTCAATCAATATCAGAAAAACAAAAATCACACAAATCACACTCAAAAATAATAAGTCAACTAAAATTTTTAGACAAAGTCAGCAGAAATAGCGAGATAAGTGTGGGTCTAAAACTAAAAAAAAAAAACCGCATACCTTAATCAATATCAATAAAAATAAAAATAGCAAGCACTAAAAACTAATAAGTAAATTAAACATTTTAAACTTAAATAAATACAATAGTAGACGACAAAAGACAAAGGTGGCAGGTCAGACACAAAAGCAAGCAAAGCAGAAAAGAAAAAGGAAAAGAAAAAGGGCACGGAAACCAGCCAAGGCCGATCTCGACGAGCAAGCTCACAATCAGTATATCAAAAAGATGCTTGTGCAGCCCTAATTTGAAGCCCGGAAGAGTACGAGCCTCACTCAGACTACGGTACAAGATAACCATCGACGGAGGACGTGAATATAGGAAAAAACAGATGTCTGTCTATCATTACCTATATACATTAATTAAAGGTAAATTAAATATCGTACATTCGTAATATCGATTCGCGTGTTATCCGTCATACTTTTCAATTTTATGGATTATACCTACTCCTTCACTCTGTAACAGAACGTGAACTTGGAGCCGGTCTTACGCAAGTCTTACGTTAATCCAAGAAGCCACACTTTCGATTATACCAGCCGATATCAATCCATCCGATGCTAGACACAGAGGCGACCGGATAAGCCAACCGTATTTTACGAATTACTCCCATGCTTCATCACCCCTTTCCTCCGCTTGCTTCAAATATGTAACAAGGAAAACCCGCTTATTTGATGAACTCTGCTATTTAACGAGCTTTGCGCTGCCATGGAACTCGGATATTCGGGGAACTCGGCTATTTAACGAGCTTTGCGCTGTCATGGAACTCGGCTATTCAACGAGCTTTGCGCTTTCATGGAACTCGGATATTCAACGAGCTTTGCGCTTTCATGGAACTCGGCTATTCAACGAGCTTTGCGCTTTCATGGAACTCGGATATTCAACGAGCTTTGCGCTTTCATGGAACTCGGCTATTCAACGAGCTTTGCGCTTTCATGGAACTCGGATATTCAACGAGCTTTGCACTTTCATGGAACTCGGCTATTCAACGAGCTTTGCACTTTCATGGAACTCGGCTATTCAACGAGCTTTGCGCTTTGATGGAACTCGGATATTCAACGAGCTTTGCGCTTTCATGGAACTTGGATATTCAACGAGCTTTGCGCTTTCATGGAACTCGGATATTCAACGAGCTTTGCACTTTCATGGAACTCGGATATTCAACGAGCTTTGTGCTGTCATGGAACTCGGCTATTCAACGAGCTTTGCACTTTCATGGAACTCGGCTATTCAACGAGCTTTGCGCTTTCATGGAACTCGGATATTCAACGAGCTTTGCGCTTTCATGGAACTTGGATATTCAACGAGCTTTGCGCTTTCATGGAACTCGGATATTCAACGAGCTTTGTGCTGTCATGGAACTCGGCTATTCAACTAGCTTTGCGCTTTCATGGAACTCGGATATTTGACGAACTCGGCTATTTAACGAGCTTTGCGCTGTCATGGAACTCGGCTATTCAACGAGCTTTGCGCTGTCATGGAACTCGGATATTCAACGAGCTTTGCGCTTTCATGGAACTCGGATATTTGACGAACTCGGCTATTCAACGAGCTTTGCGCTGTCATGGAACTCGGCTATTCAACGAGCTTTGCGCTGTCATGGAACTCGGCTATTCAACGAGCTTTGCGCTGTCATGGAACTCGGCTATTCAACGAGCTTTGCGCTGTCATGGAACTCGGATATTCAACGAGCTTTGCGCTTTCATGGAACTCGGATATTTGACGAACTCGGCTATTCAACGAGCTTTGCGCTGTCATGGAACTCGGCTATTCAACGAGCTTTGCGCTGTCATGGAACTCGGCTATTCAACGAGCTTTGCGCTGTCATGGAACTCGGCTATTCAACGAGCTTTGCACTGTCATGGAACTCGGATATTTGACGAACTCGGCTATTTAACGAGCCTTGCGCTTTAACGAACTCGGCTATTACCAAGCTCGATTATTTGAAAGACGCAACTAGTCGCATGCGGGTATCTGACGAACTTGGCTATTCGATGAATTCGGCTAATTAGACGAAAACGTCCCGAGTCGGTCGAATAGGAGAGGTTCTATTTTGTGTGGCTCAGAAAATGAAGGAAATAGAAAAAATACAGTATAGAGTAGCGAAGAATAAAAATAGACTGTTATAGTGAAACCGTGAGGTTAAAAAAAAATTTAGTTACCGAATTTTTCCACTCCAAATATGAAAGGTGTCAAAGTCTGTTTGAGCCAGTTGACTTATCGCACGTTTATTTTTGTCGAATAAAAGATCCTGTGATAAAAATAAAGATGAACTAAAACAAATTCTTCGTTAAATAAAAGCTTGTTTGATAGCCGAGTTCGTTAAATATTAGAATTCTAGCATAATAAAAATAGGAATTAAATAAAAATGTTGTCTCATATGAATCCAAAGTTGGAATATCGCGACGTGGGTAATAGGCGGCAGCGAATGAACGTGTGCAAAAGACGTTCAGCTTGGTAATTACCTGTTCCAAAGCGGTATGATAACTTCCGAGGAGACGCGACAACCGCGACGACGAGACGAGGAAGGAAGACGAAAAGTCTCTCCGGCTAGAGTTTCTCGGCCTCTATACGCGCGGCACGACGTAATTCACTTTTACTACATCCACGCTCCACCCGCAGCTGGTTATACTCGAGCTGCGAGCAGCGATTTTTATTCAGGTTCAAGGTCGCAGAGGCTCGCTCGACGCCCTCGATGTTCCTGGTCGATATACTCCGGCCCAGGCCTACCCCTCTTCCTCTTCCTCTTCCTCTTCCTCTTCATCTTCCCTCAACACCGCGACGCGCCCACACAACGCGATTCTATGAACCTTGACGACGACGCGCGACTCTGGTTCACTTGTTGCTCTCTAGTCATTCGCTCGATCCTCCTCTATTTCTACGCACTTTTTTTTTTTTTATTGCCTTGGAAAATTCGTTCGTTCTATTTCAGGAACCGATCGATCATTTTTGACGTTTTGTTTCGTTTTTTTTTTTTTATTATTGTCTGTAAAAATTAGATTCGTTCTAATGCCAGAATCTCACGAGGTCAGACTTCGTAACGATAATTGATGTAACGGAATTTTTTAAATCAAAGAAGACGAACTAAAAAATACTTTTAGGACTAGAATCTTTATAGAATAATTGAACATGTTGAGTTGTTTCTGTTTTCAATTAAGAAAATTCTCTGTCCCTGAAAGAATTTTGATAATTTTTTTGCCTATTGACGTTGAAAACCTCAACCTCAATCCTTCGTTTCTTTTACACTCAATCTTTACCCAATTTGCTTCTACTTTTTCTAATGTAAAATTAAGGGATACATCCTGAAAGTATCGAAAAAAAAAAAAAAAATTATTGAGACTCTTCTCTATTCAAATTGAAAGTTTATTTTTTATTTTTTTTCTCCCAAAAGTCGAGCAGTATAAAAAATAAGTGGGGGCGAGGGAATTCTGCGGCTCTAAGTTTAGTCTGGGTGAAAAAGACCGTGAGAATTAGAAGGAGGGTAGATGAAATTACGGTGGAACTGCTCTTTCAGCAGTCTCACAAATCAGGCTAACTGCGCTATTAGGACCATGTGGGGTAGGGTAGGCAGGCTATGAGAAACCATAATTCCCAATTTATGCCAACTCACATTACATGATAATTGATAATTATCATTCCATTTTCATTATCCATGTTAAATTATACACTTAAAATAATATTCGCGGGGGGTCAGTGCGAAATTGATACATTAATGACGACATAATCGGCAATTTATGAATAAAAGTCCCTTTTTCTTTGGAACAAAGATACGTAAGCATTTCGAACTGAAAATTGAAAAATCACTTCCTCATTTATTGTTATACAAATAATACAAATAATCAGTTTTTGATCGATGCCGTTTTATCGATTGTTTATACTTATAATACAGAAAAACAGAGAAAATGAAATACCTAGACAAATAAATTGAAGTGAATTCTCTTATCGTCATTTTGAATTCATAAAATGTGATGATTTCTGTTTCTGTTTCTTCTGTTTCGTTCTCCAACAAATCTACTATGTGACTTTTCTGTTTATGTATATAGACAGACTTAATTTACACCGACACTGAATTTATGAACCATTAATCATTAATCATTTATCATTGTCGTAATAGAATGGTGGCAATAAGTCACCCGCGTATTGGCTTGTAATTTCCTCAACGAGATATATCGCGACGATGATTGTCTGTCATAAAATCATACAAATTTCAAGCAACGACCAAGAAAAAAAAGATGAAGAAAACCGAAAAGTTAATTCAATCGCTATTCTACCGAAATTCATTGAACAGCTTCTATGTAGAATCTAATTATTCGGACGTTATCGCATATAATAGTGAACAAAAAAAAAAAATAAAAATAAACTCGTTTCAAATTCTTTTTATTTCGGAACAATTATCGAGGGGGGGATAACTCGTTGAATTGACGTGTCAATGGTCCGTGAATTAATACAAATTAATTATTTTGAATTGATATGAATTAATTCGTATTATTTCGAATTGAAAAAAATTGAAATAAATTGACGAAATGAGATTGAATTCATTCAGATTGGCGAAATTAACGAAAATTATTCTCAATTAATCGGAATCAACTTGGATTCGGGTCTGACTTATTTTCATTCGAATTAAACAAAATTAATTCGAATTATCATGCATGAAATTAGATTGAAAATGTTAATGCGAATTGATTGAAATTTGAAAATTGATTTCTCAAGCCCGGATTGAGTTATTTCTCCCTCGAAAATTCTTTAACGAAATAAATGCATAAATGACAAAACCGTTGACTTCATATCTTCCAATAACAAGATTCAAATCACTTCTCTACTGCGGAAGAACGACGGACCGTTTCAAGCCGGTTCCGTTCGTTCGATAATGGCTCGGGAAGCGGAACCTGGGTCAGGGTCACACCTCCCCGGGATGCCGGAGCATCGGAACGTTCCGAAATAACCCAGTTTGAAGTAACCGGAAGTAAGAGACGAGCTGAGTGTCTCTTCTTCGTCAATCACCAAATCGATAAAAGGAAATGATCGTTTTTTCAATTTCTTCCCCAAAAAATGAGACATTTTGGTTCCGAATTTCCGAGTCCCGACCGTGAGACACCGAAAATTGAGTATGGACCGAACCTGCGCGGGTTCGACTCTGGTCCCCGAGGCATGGGGTTGGTATCGACCCGTTCCCAATGACGTCGGGACTCGAGAATCGCGGGGTGGTCGGCGCGCAACCCGCTAACAAACTCCAGGGCTCGTATACTCATTTCAGCCCGGGATGCCATGCCCGAGGCTGGCGGTAGTTCCAACGGGAAGTCGTTCCTACAACGGGCGCGTGGCAAGGTGCTTCGTTGGCTCAGGCGGTCCCTCAGGACGCACCAGGTCCATATAATAATACAGATACAATCTAATTAACGACCGAAGATCATCATATCGGTGTACGTGGATAATCACAAAAAAAAGAATAATTTATAGTTTGGAAATTTCCATAGTGGTCCGAAGAATCTAAAAAAAAAAAAAAATTGATTTTGTGTAGAATTTAATTAAAATACTTTTTTTTTTTTTTTGTCAATTTTGAATAATATTTTAAGACGAAATTCATTATAATTCAATAACGTTTATTTTGACGTTACTTTTTTTAACACTTCTTTAAACTTTGATAATTGAATTGGTATTTCATTTTCATATCATCGAATAAAAAAGAGCTTGATATAAAAATTATAGTATGAATTACTTGAATTTTATAATTACAGCCTTCGATAAACAAAAATTTTTTTTTTCTTTTCAAATCGCTGTTTCATTACATCATCTTATTTTTTCACTTATTGATAATACTGTTTAGTTTGCTTTACTATCATTAGTTACTATAATTTTAGTATTTTATTAATAAATTTTATAATTTTAGTATCAGTTTACTATAATTTTTCATTATATTGTTATCTTATTTTTCCACTTATTGATAATATACTATTAGTTTGCTTGTTTTGAGTAGGTATAAACTCGTATAGTTTAAATTAGTTTCCCCCCAGGGATATAAAAAAAAAAGTTCAGTACGAAGTTATGAGACTTTTTTTTATTAGGTAGATCTAGCCAGAGTGGTACCAAACAGTTTTCATTTCCGTTTATTTATTAACTCCACGTCTATACATTCCATCTAGATAAACATCATTTGTCGTTTGAATCATCTATAAAATCTTTTACATTATTATTTATGTACCTATGTATAAATAGACGATGTGATGACAGTGGTATAATCGTCATTATCGTTATTATCATTATTATTATTTTCCTATTATTACATAACCGTATGTAGTGGCTACGACGATAATTACGATGATGACATAATTGTGCTCGCTGTGATAATAAGACATTACTATATAGGAAACAGACGATACCCACCCGCAAATTTTCAACACTTTTTAATACACTTCCACTTCCACTTCGAGAAGAGGAATGATTCAACAAATTCTCCATGCTCAAAAAATCATTCATATCTTATCCATCTTTTTTAAAAATCGCTTGTCATAAGGTTTCGGGCAGACGGTTGATCCGATTGTATCTCTCGACGTCTGATTTTCTTCGGAGAGCAATCCTTCATCGTGTGAATGAGGGAAATTGAAAAACAAAATTTTTGGACCAAGTTATCAGCAAAAGAGTGACTAGATCGTCGCTAAATTTCGATAACTGACCGTAACTTGTCACAGGATTTTTTTTCCCAGTTTCCCTCATTCACATGATGAAAAATTGCTCTCCGAAGAAAATGAGACGTCGAGAAACATAATCGAATCAACCTTGCGACAAGTGATTTTCAAAAAAGTCAATTTTTTATGTGTAATGAACTTTGGATAAGATATTCAATCACGCTGTACTGGTCCCTTAGCGTGTGTGATGTTTATCATTTATTTTTGACGATTTTTTTCAAATTTTTCAACACAGGTCGACGGGCATGGCACGGAACCGGGACCGGAATTGGACGAGGAGATGGAGAAGGTGTTCGCGATGGACTCGGGGGAAAAGTTCAACGTTTCACGTTTCGGGTCGCCCTCGGAATCTGCTGGATCTGATCGCGAACGAGGAGCACCGCCTCGACATGGAGAACGTGATTTTAATCGTGAGTTTGAGGAAGAATACATGTTCTTCTCTCTTTATTTCAATTGATTAGATATTCAATTAAATGACTGTTTGTTGGTATACCGTCTCTAACCGCAATTTGTGTAAATATACATTTACAGGGTGATAATCTGAAGTAGGATAGAATCGGGAAATCAGCTAGAACTGTCTGAAGAATTTCATTTTTCGAATCTAGCCAACTTCAGACCGTCCAGTCAGTAGAAAATTCACCCTTAATATTTATATGCACTGTACTAGATATGAATGTAATTGGGAGAATGATTTTTGATGAATTTTTTATTTTATCTTATATGTTTTATAACCTATACAATAGAGAACGTATTTCATTTTATACACATATACCAAGTGTTGGAGTCTTTTCAACGAAGATTAGTTTTATTTGTCTGGCTTCGTTATATTTGTACCAGGGGTGAGAAAATTCAGTCGAAACTTGTGACCCAAAAATGTATCATTCATTTATACGGGGGTGTAAATATTAAATATACAGAGACGTTGTGAGAATTTGAACTAATTTTTCAGTAATATATAAATAATTAATTAGTCAGCAATTCTATGATGAATTCTCGCTCTATTTTAACGTAACGAGTCTCGTTTTATTATTTATATATTTTCTGAAAATATTCGCTATAATTGATACGTGGAAAAAAAATATGTGGGAGGTAAAAAACTGCAACAAAAATTCAAAATTCAAATGTGAAATTTTTCATTTTCTCTTCCTCTCTCAGAAATAAGGGGTGATTCATTATTATTATCACCGTGATTGTTCGGTCTATCAGGTGCTGTGATCATTATAACATGTTGAAAATGAGGCTGACGGGGTCGACGTGCTTTTCTATTCAGATTATGAGATTTGATCGAGTCGAGTCAGGGTTTTAACGCTCTAAAAACACGCGATGGATACAATATCCTGTTTGCAAAATATTAATACCGCGAATTTCACGACGCTTCGCTCTAATGTACGGTTACAAAATATCGTGGAATTTTATAGAACCGTATATGTGATGTATATCAGATTACAGATGGAGTTCAAAGTATTTCGCACAAATAAAAGTTTAAACTCTACCGATGTACGTGAGAAGTTCCTCGTTTCGTCGTAAAAGCGTCCAGTTACTTTGTTTTTTTCTCGAAATCAATATCGGAATCTCTTTTTACGATTTGTTGAATCGCTTTTCAGGCAGTTGATCAAGTTTTTAGGTTCTGAATGACGATAGAATCGCGTTTTAGTATCAGCTTTTGAGAGTTCTCTTTTTTCTTTCTTCAGTTTAGAGATTTACTCGCATTTGTATCCTCACGTTGAAAAATGAAAAATTGAGAAACACGTTCTTCGATGTAAATGAAATTTGAAATTTCATGGAAGACCGAAACGAGACTAGAATTTGAAACTCTTAGATGCCTGATACTTTTTCTCTACTGTCTTTATCCCAACTCAATCAAATTGTAAACTGTCTTCTTGCCTAGAATTCCTTTCTTTATTTCTTCTGTATCAACATTCTTGACGATTTTGAAATTTTTTATTCATTTTGTTTTCCTCTACGATAAACTCATCCAATATTTGTCTTTGGTTCTTAAATCTTGTCGATCTTTCATCTTTTTTTTCAAATTGAATGAAATGTCATTAAGAGTCAAGACACAAATTTTTTATAGTTCAAATACAAATTTTCAAGATCGATAAACTTTTGAATGCTGCATAGTTCCGAACAGGAATGTAAAAATTACAAAAATGCCCCGAAATTTTTTGTAGCATCAATTCTTCTGTTTCTAGGCTCTAAACTGATTATTATTATTAATATTTCAATGATAAATCAGCAGAATTACTTTTTTTCCACTCGAGGCTCACTTCGAAGTTTTGTAATTTTATGATCTTTGATATTTTTATTAATTTGTTTTTTCAATTTGTATTTCCAGAACACCGAAAGCGAAGCTATCCCCACCCCCACATGCCATTAAAGAGTCTTCACTCGAGATCCATGAGGCGGCATCTTTCACCGTGAGTATTATTAAAAACTCATTTAATCGTACGATTTTAGCCTATTTTATATAATTTTGTTGCAATGATTTTTCGAAATCGTTCAATTCGAAGCGCATCTGAACCCATAAGAATCTGTATTAAAAAAACTCGACAACCCAAGTAGGTATGGTTTGATAATTTGATAATATTTCCACGATAACGAAGAACAACTACGATGTAAAAGAAACCGCGATCATAATCTAGACTGTATAAGGTTGTAAATTAGTCTTTAATATTTTGTCACATTTAATTTTTATTTTTTTGACCGACATGCGTCAATATTTATCGAGAAGGGCGTGTCTAGATATTTTTAATACCTGTGACTATCGAATATTGATGGAACAGAATGCGTGATTGATTTATCGGCAATTATAAATCTAGTGACACCAGTCCACTACTCACAATCAAACAAATCCCCAGGATTCCGTCATGGGGAATCCCACGAGTCGTAATTCGGTGATTATTCGTTCACCAATTTATCGAAAGGCTGACGGCTTCTAATCCGAGTCACTTACCTCATTTTCTGACTGCCGTTCAAAGTACGCGTTACGTAATTACTCTATCAATGAAGGAGAGTCGCTGACATTGACCGCTCGATCACACAATGAATCTGCGATCGGCTAAAATTAATTCCAGCTTTGGAATCTCCGGTCTAGACAGATTATGATATTCTCTCGCGTTTCATTATCTCAAACTTTGATAAGAGCTTGATATTTAGAGATTGAAATTACTATCTCGTCATTTTTTTATGTTCAAGTCTCGCTTTTATTCGAGGGAAAAATTACTCATGGAATTTAATTTAAGAGATAAAATTCGTATTGAAAGGAAAATTTTGCACTGTCCAAAATTTGGTCTTTAGTTAATTTCGAGCTCACACAAAATTGATAGATTGTCGATAAAAAATTAATTGAAATTATCGAGTCGTCATCGTGATTTATAAAATTGATTTGAACTGAATTCGATAGGAAGAAAACAATTTAATTGATGCAACCATAAAGAAATGAATGTGTGAGTCGATTATTTAGTTCTTTCTCTCCCTCTCCTTGATTTAAACTTTGTTACATATGTGTTACGTTATATATATGTGAGCTGCTGGCTTTTTGATGAACCGCGAATTGCGTTGTTATTTGGGTTATAATTCATCCGGAGGTCCACTTTCAATGGAATAAGAATGACAAGAACTTTGTCAACGCTTTCAAGTTTACTCTAGCAGGGAACGCAATTAATTCGTAATTAATTAACCCATCAGACCTTGAGGAGCTGCGATACGGCTGTAAATTATAAACGCACCTAGCTGGGCTGGTGTAGATCGATCTATGAATTATGTGGCATTCTATCCTCGCACTCGTAGAGTTTGTAACTTGGTTTGTTAATGGATCTTGGCTAACATTGGTTATACGGAAATCTTTACGGTGCTGTAGGATTTGCCCGATTTATTACTCACTCTCTCTCTCCTCTCCTTCTATGAATCAATTTACCCTGAAATTCTAAATAAATTAGAATTCAATTGGAATCACACGAAGCATCTTTAAAATCTTATATGAAATCACTTTGAATCCCTTCAGACTGTACACAATCCCTGAGAAATTATTTTCAATTGCTCAAAGTGACTTTGAAATCAAATCGTATGAAAACAGAAAAACGATATCCTAGTTTTATGAAACGATGAACATCCGATGAAATTTTGATATCATTATCATGACTGTCCTTCTGTTGGGTTTATTTTTATGTTTCCCTGGCAAGAAACATCTCTGACAATTCTAATCTCTTAATACGCGACGATCGTACGAAGAGATTAATTGCTGATTAATGGTAATAATATTTCTTCTAACGGTCGACCACTCCTTATCTTGAGAGGTCTTGTCCCTTCAAATTCACTGTCATCGTCGAACTGAATTGAATTGAATTAAATTTAATTGTTTTTATGCGAGAGATACCGATGCCGATGGTATCTCTAATATGTATGATATATACCTCGAGTATATCCTGAAGTATTAACTCTTCAGACGAGATTGAAATATATATATTTTTGATTGAACGTCAATTTTTGTTGACGTCTCAATCGCTAACTTTATCTCACTCATATCGACACAAATTTTCACCATATCGAACGAGATCTCTTAACTCCCATTGAAAAATGAATCTGGCCCTCGATTAATTTGGCTTTAATCAATAACGTTTTACGTAAGCCGTTTACAATTATTTTGACAATGACTCGTTCATCCGGTACCATAATAACAGCAACATAATATGAAAATGAGAATGAAGAGCCATCACTGAAAAGCGTGACATAAGTAGCTTCGGGATATCTTCTCCGGCTTTGATACTCGCCTGATTGTTTGTCTTTGATAAAGAAAAAAAAAAAAACCAACCCTCGATCAAACGAAGGGTAGCTGAAGGGTCTTTCGTAACAGGGTTGAACTTAAACTCGGATATTTGATACCGTAAACTTACTCCGGGTGGGGTTATAGGAAACGACCTCAAGAGTCTTCCGCGGAGAGTTTTTCCGAGGGTAAAAACAGAATTGAGTTTCACACTTTGTAAGGGTGCGTGGGAAAAAGGAAAGAGCGATTCTGATGTTATAAATAAATGATACCCTGCAAAGCAGTTCATTCTTTTTTTTTTTCTAGTGTCTCAAAACCGTCTGCAATTTTTTTTCGTCGGTTATCATTACAGTAGCAAAAAAACTTGGTTGTTATTCGGACCAATTATTCGAATTCAAGTATATTTAAAATGCAATTTATCATCGTTTTATCCAGTTCGTTTATAACATCGACGTGACTTTGATTATATGGAGAGAAAAAACTATGAACGTGTCTGCAGACGAATGTATTATTAACGGATTCCCCGTAGCTCAAAATCGACAGACTGAGAGTCGATTATCTCCGCGTGTATTGAATGGACAAAATTTTCACGCGATTATGCAATCGACTGCATATTACTTTTTTGTTACACATATATTCTACCTCTACGTAATTTTAGAAAAATCGTTTTTTAAACGCCTCTTCATCGCCAACGATCTCTGTTTTTTTTTTATTTTGCGTAAATCTTGTGCAATTTGCAAATTACACTTCTTCTTCTCTAGCTATACCTACGTGAAAGGTCGATTCAGTTCTCCATCGACTCAACTTCTGTAACACACCTATTACACGTATATTATAGAATTTATCAACCCTGTCGTTATTCTCCCGTGTTATTACACCTCTGGTACCAGGTTAAGGTCGGAAGTGACCTTAACATCGACCTTAACACGGTCGGTGAAACACGGTCACACGGGCCTTATCGTAAGGGTGACTTTTTTTAAAAAGAATATACGCAGAATAAAAGAGCATCAAACTTGAATTCAAGGGGCTGTGATTCAAATATCAAACCAGCTGAATTTCTTCTAAATCACTTTGCAATGATAAAAAGAATCAGCATTAATCATCCAGAATTGTTCATAAAATCAACTGGGAAATCATATGAAATCACGAAACGGAAAATTACTTAAAGGTTGAGTGAATAGTCCCTCGCTTTTTAATTACTATAAGAAATTAATTAGAACGATAGAAGGTATGCAAATAATTAAATTTACCATCATTCTTGTTTTTCTGCTCTTTTTCTACCGTTCCGAAAACTAATTTAGGTGACACAAATGACTTCTCAAAAAATATTCAACGTCATTTTATGAAGCCTGTAATGATGCCTGTGCGAAACTTTGCCTCTATTTCGCGCCACGCCATGACGTCACTATTCGGTATAACAAACCCGCCATCTAGCGTCGTCTGTGAGGACCCACTCCTCCCCTCCTTTACTACTTCGATGGAAACCAATTTTTAAAGTAAAAATATTGTCTCACGATAATAACGAGTCGGTATGATAATGTAGGAATTTTTTGCAACTCCTATATCCAGCCCACTTTGAGTGTTGCAAAATTTGACCACCAGATGTCAGGGTGACACATTTTCTAATTCAGAGGCTAATCAGCCACTTCCAACTAATTTTCATATAAAAATAGTGAACAATAATTGATATATTTTTCTACATATATACTTTGAACCTGGAGTTTTCTTAATTTCTTATATTTTCGAATTTAATTGTCATTCCGTTAGCGAGGGATCTACGACCGAGGCTGGACCAGAAGATGATCAGACGTTATCCGATCAACAAGCATCAACCGGAAACGGCGAAGCGAACGAGGAGGTTGACTCGTTGATAAACGGCGGAGGTCAGACACCGACCGAGGCCGCTTACGGTGACGGAAGCGAGAACGTGAAAGGAAACGGAATCGGGATCGAAACCCTACCGGCAGATGATAACGAGCCGTTTTCAAATAGCGAAAATGAGGCACCGATTTCGGAGAGGGCGGCTTCCGGGTACACCGAAAGCCCTGCTCTGGGGAGTCCCAGGGTTCAGTTTGAAAAAATTCGAGAAGAAGGAACCGCCAGTCCACCACCGGAAACTACCACACCGGACGACGAACGGAAATCACGAAGACACCACAAACACGATCACAAGTAAGAATTTTCATTCATTTTATACAGACTAAATAAATAAAATAAAATTTGACCGAAATTTCTCTTGACTCGTGAGCACTCGCGCTATGAGACTTTTTATCACGCTCATTTTCAAATAATAATAATAATAACTATGACATTTTATCAATGTTGGACAATGAAAGAAATAAAAAATGAAAACAGAGGACCGTAGATTAAAATTATACATTGAAAAATCAAGAGCTAGAAAATAGAAGTAAAATGACATGACTATAGTTGAAGTTCACAGTTTTTCCTACCTTCGCGGTATTTCATTATCTTCATTATCACGATATTGTAGAAAATTAGATTCTTGAAGCCCGTTAGATCAAGTGAAATAGGATTTCTCGCAAAGTGCAGAACGTTAGATGTAAGAGTTTTTCTCATCGCGCGAACATACTAGCGTTTGGAAATTAGCCGTGTCCGGCGTTACCCGGCGCTCTCCGGTCACGTTCGGCGTTACCCGGCGCTCTTCGGTTGCCTTCGTCGGTTTCCGGCGCTCTTCGGCAGCGTTCGGGTCGAATCGCCGGCACGCGCTGATGTTCCATATTATGATTGACAGAATTATACAAGTAGTAAATCGACCTGAAATTATGATTGGGAATACTAGTTGATGTCATATTTGTAACCCATATGAATAAATAGTAACTATAATACTATTAGAATTTCTTCGAGCGCTCTGGCCGTGAGATAAACTCTCATAGTATAGCCCAAGTGCTGACTGACGGGTTTTACGCACGTCTCATAACATCTAATGATTATTTCTAATTATATTAAAATTTGTTTCTATTTCCATATATTTTTTGCTTCTTTCTATTAATTCTCATTATTATTATTTACTTCGTACTCGCGTGTCTCTGCGTCATTATCTTCCTGTTTCTATCGAGGGTAACGAAATTTCGACGAGAAGATATGAAAGAGGGTGAGGTGGGGGAGTTTATCGGTGGTTGGGACAGGCTGGTGCCACGATGGCCTTAGGCCAGGGCGCCTGTATCTAGGTATTTATTGTCTTATATTTAATATATATATATATTCCGGTTGCGAATTATCGGGTTTGTGTCCTCTTCGTTGCCTGTGCCAGCTAGTACTCTCTAATTTGTCATGCCCGTATCATACGAGCGGTCTCAGGATCGCATCGGTAACTTTCGACGGTATATTCTGATTAACTTTAATTCGTTAAACGATTAATCAACAGTTCCACATTATTTTTTGTCAATATTATTCATACTGTACACACATACCTGCGTCACTGTAGTTTACTCTACGTGTACACTGAGGCACAAGAAATTATTTCAGTATATCTAATCAACAGCGAACGTTAGTGTTGAACAAGAAGTTGGTGTTAATTAAAGAAAGAAAAAGAAACATCAAAATCGAAGCAGAGGAACAATTATTTTATTTAAATTAAACAAGACTGAATTAAAATTTACAAATTTAATCATTTATTTTTTTCACAGAGATTTGTACAATTTTTTTTTCAAATTTTTCTCTTTTTCGACTTCGTTTCTATATGAATAATTTGAAACAGTTTTCTTTTTTAATCTTGATCTTTAGTGTGTAAACTAATTACAAGTTTAGTGACGATTTTATTTTCGTTCAACTGTGGCAATATTTTTCGTGAAAAAGTTTATGCATTCTTTCAGTTAGTTTCCTTTTTCTTTATAGTTTTTATAACTGATCGTCAGTATACTAAGAGTTTCTCCGTGGTACGTGTCGGTGGAGATAATTTTGGCGTAATCGTAACGCCTAATCATGAATTTTAATTGAAATGAAGTAATTAATTGTTCAATTTTTAATATCTCATCTCCATTACGGGACCCAGACATCGTGAAATTGTGTAACGGTAGTTTAAAGTTGGTAACCACGCGAAACCTCGCTTCCTTCCTCTTTACTCTTGGCCTCTCAATGCCAGGGTTAAATTCCGCAACCAAGAGTGACAAACTTGGCACGCGATGTTCGAAGTCACGCGATGCAGAGACGCTTGGCGTCGCGACCATGCGGAAACTCGGAATATCCATTATTTCACGATAATCTAAAAATTACAATCTCATTTTCATTTTGTGCAAATTTATCATCCCCCCCAATTAATCAAATGAGAAAAAAAGAAAGACCCTATAATTAGATTGAAAATTATTCACTAATACACCTTTATTCCATTTAATCATCGTTTCTGCGTTTTTAAAAACTTGAATTATTAATAAATTAAAATTCATTATTTTTTAATGATTTTTGCTCTTTTTTTCAATTATTAATTAATGGAAACTAATTATTTTTAACGTGGTGTTAAATTTATCTTTTTTTTTTCATTCAATCGATGAAAAGAAACGAAAAACGTCTATTTAAATAGATTAAAAATTATTGATTAATGAACAGTCATCGTTTTTATATCGTTTCTGTTTTATTATTATTATTATTTTTTTTTTTTTCAATGATTAAATAACGAAAATTAATGATATTCTTATCATTTCTGCTTTTCTGTTGAATTATTGCTTATATTAATTAAAGGGAATTGATTATTTTCCAGACGGCACCATCACAAATCATCTAGGAAATATTCTCTCCAGGAAGATCCGCAATGGAGAAAACGTTCGGGTGCCGGTATTACGGACGGAGCGAATGGTATGGGTCGTCGAGTGAGCGTGCAGCCGGACGAGGCAAGCACCCTCCAAGAGCTAGACATAGACGGTCTAGAGTCTCACAGGAGCGACGATCCTCGGGGTATGCGACGTCACAAAACGGGTCACTCTACAATTCACATCGGTAGAAAAGTACAGGGCGGAGTTCTGCATGATTCGTTTAAAAAAATGTACGATCATTCGCCGCACGAGGTATTCGTACAACTGGACGAGCTTCATGGGGTCGGGGAGGAACGGGAATGGCGAGAGACTGCCAGATGGATAAAATACGAAGAGGACGTCGAAGAGGGTGCGGACAGGTGGGGACAGCCGCACGTCGCCTCGCTCAGCTTTCACTCCCTGTTAAATCTGAGACTTTGTCTCGAGACCGGAGTATGTTTGCTCGATCTTGAGGAACGAGATCTTCCCGGCGTCGCTTACAGGGTAGTCGAACAAATGGTTGTCGAGGAACTGATACTGCCCGAGGATCGACCGGTCGTTATGAGGGCTTTGCTTCTGAGACATAGACACGTTAACGAACACGATAGATTCCGGTTCGGGGGAAAGAGGAATTATGCCAGTTACACAAGCCTGCAGGTGTGTTAATCATTCTTGATCATATTTAGTTTCTAATTTACGTATGATTGTGATGATGATCGCAAGTTCGTTTTTTCTTTTTAATGTCTATTTATACTCCTCAGGAATGAAGATGATAAGTTATTGTCAATTTTTTATCTTCATTAAAACGGATTCAGACAAAATTGGAGCAAAAATATTCAAGTTCGAGAATCGATCAACCGAATCAAACTCAGATTCTACTTCTATATTTTCGAGTATTTTTCATTTTCAAGGCAAATTATTGATCTTTCTTAAACTGACTGGAATATTGTTTCCTTTTTTTTTATTCTGGAAGTCGAGGAGAGGCTGCATAGTTTGGATAAAGTAATACGATCTAAATGAATCTTGACGAGCTTCAGAAACGTCGATTATACTTTATGGGAATCCTGAAAACAAGTTTGAATATCCTTTCATTGAATTGAATTCCAAGTAAGAAACCATGAATTCAAAATCTGAATCGAAAAGAAATTCAGGAAATACAAAATCGATTGTTGTTATAAAAATCGATTAAAGATTCATGTAATTGTCATCAAACTTGAAATCCACGGCACCTAATTACATGACTCCATCCTCTCGTCGGATCGGACAGTTTTGTATCCACTCTATAAAACTAATATTTCATCCTCTTACTTCGTTAACGTAGAGATAGAACTGTGACGAGACTTAAGATAGAAGATCACGTATTCACCTCTACTTTGTCCGACATTAAATTACGCCTATGGCACTCGTTAAGAGACACCGTGCGCGGAGAAGATCGTCGGATAGAGGTGAAGGTGAGGTAGAGGTGAATGCGTGATGAGGATGAGTAGAAAAAATATCTTAGAAACCACAAATGATCTGACTGACGGATACTAATGTTGTTTCCGTAGTCAATCTGGCTGGAGGAGGAAGAGGCTGCTCAAGAAGCCACCGAGAACCATGTGAACCAACATGTAAATTTCTCGTTTCCCAACACGAATTTATTATTCATTTCAATTTTTATTTTTTATTATTTATCGCTAGTTTATTACTTTGCCCGTACCCCCGTAAACAGACCTCGCAGACGTTAACACTGTTTTACAAAATGAAGCCCATGAACTTACAGGGCTACTGTCGCGCCGTTTTCAAATTCCGAGAATATATCGTTTTCGTTCTAAATTAAACGAAAACTACAAACTACAGTCTCTGTAAGTCCATGAGACCACAGTAATACCATCCGTGCAGCTTGAAGTTTTTCGTTTGTTTTGATTTTGCCAGTTCCTCCACCCACCCACCCCGATCCCATTTGCGTATCTGTTCTAACGGGCTATCCGTATTCGATAGCATCGGCCCAAGCATGGTTGTATTACGCATCGCAAATTTTTTTTTTCCCCACTGTACATAATTTACCATTTTTATATTTGTTTCTAGGTTTAGATCGGTATCTATACTCTGTGTATCACAAGAAAACGGGGCATAGGTTTCTCCGACTTACATTCACTAATGATTGCAAAATTGTGTGACACTAACAAAATCGATCATTGCAGTTCCGAGTACTTTTGGCGTAGTTTCCCTATCTTTAAGGAAGCCTATGCGCAGTTTTCACTCACACCCAGTATCTGTACCAATTCTAAGAATAAGTATCTTCATTCCCATCAGCTTTGTCTAACTGTATTTTATCGTTGCTTCAGAACCTGAGCGATTCTAAACCAAAGATCGTCTCATCGAACCTGGCCCTTGACAACAATCACACAGCCGTCGACATGAAAGAAGAGCTGACCTTCACGAGCAGTAACGAGGACTTGAAGAAAGTGCAGAACGATTATATCCTGAAGAGGATTCCGGCGGGAGCTGAGGCGACGACTGTGCTCGTCGGAGCTGTGGATTTTCTGGATCAGCCCACCATCGCGTTTGTCAGACTGGCTGAAGGTGTCTTCATGCCGTCGTTGACGGAGGTCAATATTCCCGTCCGTTTCATGTTCATCCTCCTCGGTCCAAAAAACGCGGATCTCGATTACCACGAAGTCGGTAGATCCATCTCCACCCTGATGGCGAACACTTCGTTCCACAAAGTAGCTTACAAGGCTAACGAAAGAAGGGAATTGCTCTCTGCTATTAACGAGTTTTTGGATGATTCCATCGTCCTGCCGCCGGGTGACTGGGAGAGACAAGCCCTCTTACCGTTCGACGAACTCAAAGCTAAGAGCGAAGCCATCAGAAGACGGAAGGCCAAAGCTTTGGCAAGAACTACCAAGCCAATACAGAGCGACGCAGCTGCCGAAAAAGGTGATTTTCTTTGCTCGGTAATTTCTATTCATTCATTACTAACTACTGAATTATTTCTTTGCAGCACTCATGGCTGGTGAGGATGAAAAGAAATACCCGGACGACGATCCGCTTCGTAGAACCAAGCGTCCTTTCGGAGGATTGATAAACGACATGAAAAGACGCTATCCATATTACTTGTCAGATTTCACGGATGGCCTGAACTCATCTTGTCTGGCGGCGGCGATTTTCATGTACTTTGCAGCCCTCTGCACGGCGATTACCTTCGGCGGTTTGATGAGCGACAAAACGAATAATCTTATTGGGATATCCGAGACTCTGATTTCCGCCGCATTGACGGGAGTCGTAATGGCCCTCTTCGCCACTCAACCTCTGGTGATAATAGGAACAACCGGACCGCTTCTTCTTTTTGACGAAAGTTTATACAAATTCAGTTTGGCAAATGATCTAGACTTCCTAACGATGAGGGTCTACATCGGCGTCTGGCTCGGCGTCATAGCACTGGCAATAGCCTGCGTCGAAGGTTCCGTGCTCGTGAAACTGTTCACGAGATTCACAGAGGAGATATTCACCGGTCTCATATCGCTGCTCTATATCATAGAGACGTTCATGAAACTCATCAAATATTTTCAAAGGAATCCGCTTCTGCCTGCTTATTGTTTTTCGCCAGAAATAAACGAGACCATCTCAAATTTGAACGCGAGCATCTCAAACTTCAGCACAACCGAAGTCACAGAGTTCCCGGGATATTCCACCACGGAATTATCGGTGCTCCAACCCGCCCTGTTCGACTACCTGCCGAGCAAGGACAAGGACGGTCTTATAAATCAGCCGAACACAGCTCTCATGTGCACAATCTTATGCCTGGGCACTTTCCTCGGAGCTTATTACCTCAGGATTTTCCGCAACAGCCACTACCTAGGTCGCAGCGCGAGGAGAGCCTTTGGCGACTTTGGAGTACCGATCAGCATCATCATATTCGTTCTCATCGACTTTCTCGCGGAAGTTGAGACTGAAAAATTGCGAGTTCCAATAGGAATTACGCCCTCCGATCCTGAAGCCAGACCGTGGTTCATTTCCCCAGGAGGTGGAGAAAAACCAGTTCCCATTTGGATGGCTCTCGTTTGTGTCGTGCCAGCCTTTTTAGTCTACATCCTCATCTTCATGGAGACTCAAATATCCGAGTGAGTTTATCATAGAACAAGTAAATATGTTCTTTCCTAACGATGTTCGATTATTTTTTCAGACTTATAATCGACAAGAAAGAGCGAAAGCTCCGCAAAGGCAACGGCTATCACCTGGACATCGTTGTAATCTGTCTGATGAACGTTGGATTAGGTTTCTTCGGAATGCCTTGGGCCTGCGCAGCCTCCGTCCGTTCCCTCACTCACGTGTCCGCGGTCACGATAATGTCCACTAATCACGCTCCCGGAGACAAGCCTCACATCGTCGAGGTGAAGGAGCAGAGAGTCAGCGGCCTATTGGTCGCCATTCTCGTGGGTCTGAGTGTCTTCATGGCCCAGTTACTCAGACGCGTGCCGATGTCGGTATTGCTAGGGGTATTCCTGTACATGGGTATCTCTTCTACCAACGGAGTGCAACTTTTCGATCGTGTAAAGCTGTTCTTTATGCCCGTTAAACACCACGGAGCTGCTAACTACGTTCGCAGAGTCCAGACTTACAAGATGCACATATTCACACTGATTCAAATACTCTGTCTCTCTATTCTGTGGACCGTTAAAAGCACGCAGGCTTCTCTAGCCTTCCCGTTCTTCTTGATCCTCATGATACCGCTGAGGGCTCAAATGGCCCGTTACTTCACTCCCGCCGAACTGCGCGCGCTCGATACTAAAGAGCCCGATACTGAGCCCCAGGACGAGCCCGATTTCTACGAGGAAGCACCCCTCCCTGGTTAGACTGTGCCTTACCTCACCCACTCCACCCTACCCTGTCCAATTTTATCCTCTTAGTATCCTGGAAGTGTCCCCCAGACCTCGGCGTCCGGGTGACTCGGTGTCTGAAATCTTACTACAGAAAAACATGTAACACGGGATTTTCCTTAGTTTTATAGCACGATTTAAGTATGATTAGATTGAAGATATCTTGTATTATACATTGTAAATAGGTACTTGATCGAAGCTGATTTTTAAACGAACAAATGTATAGTTCATTCGTTCATTTTTGAGTGAATAATTTGTGGCTGAGATGTGAATTTTATTCGTAGGCATTCGTACGATCGTTAAAACTCTAAGCGAGAAAAGCATAGACACGCATTAATTATTCGTAAAAAAATTATAGCGGCGAATATCGTTAATGTTTTTGATGAATGCGAGTGCCAAACATAATTTTTTTTTTCACCATTATGTCACCATCTCTATAAAATTTATATTTATATAGGTACTCGAAATACCTAATTTAGCCAAGAATTGATGTTACAAAGAAAAAAATGTTTAAAGTATTAGGTAGTTTTTACGAGTGATAAGTTCAAATACCTGGATTACTTTTGGCACCCCGATCTTTGCACCTATCGTGTATCTTATATGACCACAATTTCCATCTGTACCTTATCAACGCTACCTCCATGGGAACATGAAAGACCCGTGAGACATTAAATATTGTTAAGTATAAATGGTTTACCAAATCGATATACCAAAATTTGTCCCTCGTGGCAATTACTTGTGTATTGTTACATTACATTAAACAAAAGTATATAATGAGTTCAAAGTGTCGGAGCCTTCGATGGGACAGAACAGAGCTTTACTTTTAGACAAGGAATCGCATTCGAATTGGAATTTTGGAGAAGGACAATAAAGTTGGTACTATAAAAGTGTGTATAGAAGAACAAATAGGAATGAAAAATGCGATCGAGCAATACTCTCGATTCTTACCTCGCTAGAATTATTTTAGCTCTAATTGAGTTAAACACCTTTGAATAACTTTTCGAAATTTTTATATTTTTGACGCTCTGAATTTTACTCTCACGATTAATTATTTTCGATGTTATTCGAGAAGGCTCAGGCATTTTGAGACTTCGAGAAGTGATGGTCATGTAATGACGTGTCGCAATAAGAGAGATTTAATGTTATTAGGCATGATGAACAATGCAAAATATGAAACAAACAGAGAAATATTGTATTTTGATTCCGTAGAGTATTTTACTAATCTATATTGTTATTAAAGAAAGGTAAGAAAAAAAGGATATAGTAATTATTGAAGCTACTTGGATCGATACGTAGTACAAAAAAAAAAAAAAAAAAAAATTTAGAAAAATTACTTAATCATTGTTATTAATGAAATGTATTACGTAAATGATTCAAATTCGAGTAATGGTAACAGGTTCTCCTAGATAATTGTGATAAAAAAGAAAAACAAAAAGAACAAAACACCGTGTTCTACTCTTAAATTAACGGTACTTATTATTATTGTTATTATTATTATCATTACATTTAATAAATTCTAGACTTCATTATATGGGTACTTACGGCTTTATACCTATCTACAGTATATCAATGAGAGACATGTTATTATATTGCTACGAAAGCAGAAAGGAAAAGAAAACGAAAAAGAAATACAGATATTACCTATATTCAGAGATTATCACAATCATCCTTGTTATTAAATAATTGAAGTTATTGTAAATAATCAAGTTAAAATACAGTATTAAAAGTAATAATTAGTAATTAGGCTCTTAGCAGCTGTTTTAAGCCTTAAGTTTAGAAAATAAAGAAAAAAATATTTAAATACGCGCATTATACTTTCATTCTACTACAATATGAAATAGTATAATGATCATAATACTTCCCAACTTCCATACGCACGAGTATCTCGTCTCTTCAATGTTATTGTTTTGAATGATTCTCTTCGGTGAACCTCGGCTCCCTTGTGATACATTCACGAGGCTTCTCTCAATGGTCTTAAACTCAATCAACCATCGTTACTGATCGACTTTACTCATAAAATTACGTAAAAGTTTTTTTTAAGAACATATCAAATGGCTTCTCCGAGAGCAATTACGAGCCTTGGAAGGCTTGCTTCGCAATCTCCTCAATGCGTAAGAAATCTAAGGTAAAACTTTGTGAAAAATGATCGTCAATGAACTCAAATGCCTCATTGTAAAATATTCCAAGGCTTCTAGGCAGCCCAAAAACCCAGTTTACCGACTGCGAGGGACGTTTGAAACCCTGCAGCCTATCGCCGTTCAATATCGATACTCCGAATCGGACGAAGATCCTTAAAAATGGGCTGTCGCATAATCATTCACCCAACATTCTAGGCAGCGGTGGTTTTGGCAGAGTGATTCAAGCCTCTTACAAAGGTTCGCGGACAAAGATCTAAAGCCTGATTCGTGCTGACGATTTTCCATATTTCTCCAGGTAATCAAGTGGCGGCAAAAATAATGCAACGAAGGAAAGACAGCGATAGCTCCGTGGTCTCGGAGAAGCACGCGACTTCTCTGAGGCACGAAAACATCATCAGAATCCTTGGCATCGAACAGGGCCCGGCGCTCTCTATGATCACGATGGAACTCTGCGGCAAATCTCTCCAAGAACGGCTGGACGAGAGTCCGATAAGCAGCAGGGATCGAGTTGGCGTCCTAAAACCGGTCTCAGAGGCTCTAAAATTCTGTCACAACGCCGGCGTCGTGCACGCGGATATCAAACCGAAGAATATCCTCATATCATCGGACGGGAAGCCGAAGCTAGCAGATTTCGGGAGTTCCTTCGTACTAGGCGATGAAATTGAGAGAAACGGAATTCGGGTAGGTTTTTACAGACCCAAAATCGTACCGTCTGATCGATTAAATTTCGAATTATAAAGGGAACTCCTGGCTACATGGCGCCAGAAGTGGTCAGGGGAGGTCCGCCCTCTCCACATTCCGACGTATACTCGCTGGGAGTTACCGCGTGGCAGATGCTAAGCAGGGAATTACCGTTCGGCAAACTGCACCCGCACACGATACTGTATCTCACCGGGAAAGGGATGACGCCTCGTGACGATACATTGGACGACGATTTGGGCGGAGGTTACAAGACTCTGTATAGAAAAATGTGGTCGTTTAGAAGGGAAGAGAGACCTGGAATAGACGCGGTGGTCAACGATCTCGACAAGTTTTACAGAATTTCGGGGATCGGAGATTGAAAGAATGGATAAAAAAAAGGCGGTTTTGTTGTTTAAATAAGTTTTTGTATTGTTTTTTTTTTTTTTTTGGTGCTTATACACAGGATTACGTGTCCGGCATATCCCCGCCAGGGACTAACTGTAAGAATGAATGAAAAAAATCGTTGAATAATGTGTTTTTTTTAATGGTTTCAATAAATGAATAACTCTGTTTTATTCACCATCGTTATGTTGTTGCCGTTTAGGAGAATCTGATCCAATTTGGTCACCCTGCGTCCTTCGGGTGTCGCTTCGCTCTCGGTGACGTCTTCGAGTAGCATGTTTACAAAGTCGTCAAAACCGAGCAGAGTCCCAACAATCTCTTTGTCGTTTTTCATTATTATGTGGATTCTTGAACCGATACATTTGTCCACCAATTCTAAAGACGTTTGTTCAATTATTTGTCGATAAGATGAACGAAGTATGGAGAAACAAAGGAAAGAAGAAGAAAAGAAAACCGGCTTTAAGGGACTCCGAAAACAAAGAAAACATCAGACATAAAAAATAAGCTTTCTACAATTGAAATCGAGTCAAACAAATTTATTTCGAATTTTTAAACCCCGTGTCTAATCTAAACAATCACAAAATACAATCATCGCGATAATTGATGCAAGAAATTGATCCAATGTCACGAAATTTGAGGTTAGAATATCGTTTCTTTTTTAATTCATCCACTCACCCAGGGGTAGTAGAGTGGACGGATTCGTGGTTACGGAGCTGGTCATGGTTCGTTTTGTATCGTTTATCCTTTCGACGAGCCGCCGGAATGTGAGAGTTTGTTTATTTCTTATTGAAAACGTGAAACAGTCGAGTTTATGCGATGTTAAAATGACGATTTTGAAAATTGTGTCGAGGCGCACCGGTCGACGCTTGTGGCCGCCATCTTTGTAGTCTAAATCGCCATTTACGCGCGGGAGATTCAAATAGTGTCCAACTCAGAACGATTGTGAGATAATTTTAGTCCATAACTGGATAATTCAGCAATTAAATACATAAAAAAATGTTCTGGCGCAATTTTTAGGGTTAGCCGCTTGACACGTCACACATTTTCCCATATCTTAGTGATCAAAATGACGTCACGGTCTGATTGGACTACAAAGATGGCGGCTGTTTGACAGCTTCATAAGGGGCCGCGCGGTACTATACATATCAGTGGTCGGCGCGCACATTATGCGCGTGTCCCGTGCTGCCGCGGCGACGGTGCGACAAGATCGCGAGGTAGCGGGGCCAGCGAGCAGAGCAGGAGACACTAGACAGGCAGTAGCGAGAATCTCGGTTCAGCAATGTAGAATTTGTAGCCGAACATGGCAGAAGTATAAATATTTCGTTATAACCAGTGGTGTGATTATTTGATAAATGTGCCAATGCGAATCTACGAGCAATATGAGTTGTTCTGAGGGTATATACCCCCAAACAAATGAGATTTTTATTCAATTTGTGATACACGATCGTTTAACGGAGTTCACTGTACCCGAGTAAGTGCATATTAAATCTTTGTAATTGTTGTCCGATGGGGTGGATTTGACAAGCCACGATTTACATCTATTTATAATTCGTATCTCCGTTCCTCTTTCTCTCTCTCTCCCTGTGTCTCAATAATGAAAGAAACAACAACGTTTAGAACAACGCGCTTCTTGCAGTATCAAAGATATTCGACAATGTCAAAGGGACGTTATTTACGTTCGGTGCGATTATCAAGGCTGTCCCTAAGCCTGGGCCTCTTTGCGCTCTTAAAACCACGCGATAGTTTTTTTTTTTTCTTTCTTTTTTCCGCTTCTTTTCTCTCTCTCTTTCGTAGTATACCCTACATCACATCACACACAACACAACGCGATTGATTTGCCCCATGACTCGTCACATAAAATGAATAAGTATCTCATAACCGAGTGGTTCGTCGGCGTTAATTCTCACGCTACTTCATTATACGTGTTCAATAATCGCGAAACAACCCCTACGTTCGATTTTCAAGCAGTAAAAAGCAAAAATTTGTCGAGTTCTTTTGTTACCGTCGCTGTTCTTCTTCTTTTCTTTTTTACCTTCGCGTATTTATTACGCACGGATAGTTATGCTTATACCACACGCACATAGACACTCGCAGGATAGGCGAATTATATTCGTTTGTATTCCGGTCTTTTGCCTCTACTATGACCAAATTTGACCACCTACGCAAATCCTGGTACGCGAACCAATTGCTAATTTAAATAATTTCATTCAACAGGTGTAAATTTTTTGTTTCTATTACAGTTTCGATATATCACATATTGAATTATATTATACTGTGAGAAAATATCGATTATTTTGTCGTAAACAATGAATTTTTATTTTAGAATTTTCATAATTCCCCAGAAAATTGCTCATTCGAAACATTATAACGAGAATAATTTTAACGCTGACACGATTTCTTGGTAAAAATTACTTCCAACCATACGTGTTGATTTAAAACTGATTTTGGCATGAAGCAATTTTTCAAGGGCAGATTGAGCAATCTCGTTTGAATCGTTTCATTGTTTCCTTGAAATTGTCTTTTTACGTTACTCACAAACAATAGAAAGTTACGCAAACGTGTAATTATCCGTTTATGTCAATCCATCGCAAGAAATGTTACTGCATCAAAGAAAATTTCTATTCAACGTTCTCTCACACGTATCTCATTAGCGTTCCAATGAACTGATTCTCGGCCAGCGATAAACTGCCTTATCCCAGCTTCACTAGAATCCAAAGACTCATTTCAATTCCTTGAATATCGTTACTCACTCCGCATGAACTAATAAGCGGAAAATCAATGACCAGAATTTCTCGTAGGAAGCAAGAAATGTCCAGTTTTATGCACTTTATCTTATCAGCTATCGGAAGGCGGTGAACCGCGGCAGCTCCGTTGACTAGATTAAAGTCCTCTCTCTCTCCGTATTTCAGGTCGGATGTTTACTAGGGTAGCGACGTGATGGATGGCACAAGAGCCGCGGAGGTTCTTCCTCTGCTACAAGAACGACTAGCGATACTACCCGGGGGTCGAGATCGTCGTGGCGGTCCTGTACTCGTCTTCCCAACTACTCCTAGGCGCGAGAGGGCCAAGCCGGAAGACTATCGTCGACTTTTACAATATCTTCTAGCCATTCCTAACGATGAAGCCAGGGGACTCGGCTTCACAGTCGTCGTCGACATGCGAGGCGCTACTTGGGGCACCGTGAAACCTATCCTCAAGGTTTGTGGCTCGATATTCGCAAGAATTGAAGGATTTTATCGATCGTTATCCTTTTTTCAGGTCCTACATGAACATTTTCCCGGGTCTGTGCACGTAGCGTTCATCATAAAGCCAGACAATTTTTGGCAGAAACAAAGAACCTCGTTGGGAAGCCACAAATACAAGTTTGAGGTAAATATTTGAATCAATAACGGGAGGAGGGGTGTAAAAGAGGGATATAGGCATTGTCCAAGGCTTACTCGACTCTATCTGCAGCACGAGTTCTTGGTGGCCTAATTTGGCACAATGTCAGAGTTCTGTATCGTTTATTGAATGCACTGAACCAGCAAAATGTGAAGCTGCTCATTGTGCCGCAAACATCGGTGCCAAGAGTAAATACATTGCACCATTATTGACATCCACATTCAACCGACTACACACGCACATGCAGAGATTGCTTTCGTCGACAAGCCTGACCTTTTAATCGAAAAAATAACCGATATTCGTTTATACATTCCTCTATTCGCGACGCTGCATTTCTTCGTGCTGCGGCGATGAATAAAAATAAATCATTGGACGTCGATTGATTTCATTGTCGGCGTTGATTGACGCTTATATCTATAACAAAATTGAATAACGAATTCATTATTCTGTAACCAGACAAACATGATAAGTCTCGAGGCACTGGGCAAGGTGATAGACCCTTCGCAGCTAACAGCCGACCTGGACGGATCTCTGCAATACGATCATGCCCAGTGGATCGACACTCGACTCGCCGTCGAAGACTTTACATGGCAGGCTGCGGACCTGATCGACAGATTGGACGACCTACAGGAGGATCTGAGTCGCAAGGATTTTGCCGACGACGTTGGCGGAGCCAAGCATGGGATAGATCTCCACAATGAGATGAAGAAGAAGATAATGAAAGTGCCCGTCGAGGAGGTAGAAGTCGTCGGACAACGTCTTCTGCAGAGATTCAACAGCGGTGCGTCTCAGCTCTTCTTATTTACCAAGATATAGCGAGCTTTGCCTCAAACGTTGACCAATTATTTTCAGGAATGAGCGGAACCGGAGGCGAAGGTGGCAGCATAGAAGGCGGAGCCACGGGCGGATCGGACCCCGACGGTTGTGCTCTTGCTGCTCTGGTTATCCAGCACTTGGATTCAGTCCATGCGGCTCAACAGCATCTTCTCCAGTTATGGCACATAAAGAAAATGAAATTGGACCAGTGCTTTCAGCTGCGTCTATTCGAACAAGATTGCGAGAAGATGTTCGACTGGATTTGTCACAACAGAGAAGAGTTCCTGAAGAACTACGTAGAGATCGGACGCTCTTATCAGGCTGCTAAAACTCTCCAAGAAAATCACAAGCACGATACCATGAGTTCTATGAACGTCTACGTCAATATAAACAGGATCCTGACCATGGCTGGTCGGCTTTTGGAGACCCAGCACTACGCCGCCGGTCACGTTCGCGCCGTCGCGGGGAGACTGGACAGAGCATGGAAAGAATTTGCCGCAGGTCTGGACGAGAGAACGGCGGTTCTTGGATTGAGCGTGGTTTTCCATCACAAGGCGGAGCAATACGTGGACAGTGTGGCTGGATGGAGTCAAGCGTGCGACGCCACTAATTTATCAAGCGAAATAGCTGTACTAGAATCTCACATCAGGTCACACCAGACTCTCTACGAAGCCATGTGTCAGGCTTACACAGAGGTGAGATTTTACTCTCTAATTACAATTCACACATTTTCACATTCGAATTTGTTAATTACGATCAAATATCCTTTTGGAATGTTCTTAAAAATTCTGGGCTAGTTATTTTGTCCACTTCATAGATGGTGAGTGGATAAAATGAAGAAAATGCGATTCGAACTTTGCAAATACTTTTTATTATATCGGCTTGTAACTTTGTTTTTTTTTTTCTTACATATTCCTTTTTAGTGATTGCTTGTTTTTTTATTTCTTTGATTTCTTCGATACGAACATTTTAAGTTCGATTCATAGGATGCTTCGGTGGTTTCTTATGGTACCAATTTTTGCAATAGTAAGACTTGTCCTTTGTTACGAATATAAATCAGCGACGACGTTGGGTTTGATAGGAAAGAAACGATTAAAGGTTTCATGCGATTGATAGTTCAAAGCTATTTATAAATCGGGCTGTTTGGCTTTCGGTAGAAATGAGCATGACAGAAGGCATATTCATTGCGTGTTGGATTATTTTTATTTTTTTAAATTATTATCGTTATTCATTCGTTATCGATAATCGTTATTAATTTTCCTAATACAAAGAGACAACAACGTCTGTTTGGTAAGTGATTGTGATATTTAACAGGTATACAACGCGTACCAAGCGCTTTTGAGCGGTCTGGGTTCGATGCTACACGTTTGCCATAGCGCGAGCACAACCAGCAGCACTGGGGTGGACGAATTTCACGTCAATTATGTACGAATTAATATTTTTCATAGTTTCTAGCTGGTGGCTGTCCAATGCTAGCTTGGTATCCCCGGTGCTATTGGAAATAAGATACACATTATCCCAAACATATCCAATCCTACGCCAAAGAAAACAAATAACACTCGACAATATTTATATACTAAAGATAATTATTCCAGCCTCGGGTAAAACGACGAGAAAATTTTCTACACTCTTGTTTCACTATCTCATTTAGAAATTGTAACTCTACCGTGTATCAAATTTTTTCGTCGTTATCCGATAGATCAAATCGCAGCCTCTGTACTAAAATACGTATTTGATGTCCCGTGCTCTTCATTATCTGTAGCGATGTTGTTTATATTTATTTATTTATTTTTTTTTTCATTCCCGACGAGCCAGTTGACCGCCGCCTATGTTGCACCAGTTAATTAGAATCTAGAGAGAGAGTTTTAGTCTACGTTCTGTAGCACGCGTAGAGTAATATTTCATTGCACCGAAGGGAAGAAAAAGAAAAGCTGCGTATAGAAGCTGGTTTTCTACGGTATATTGATATATCGATTAGTTATCGTCGGTGTAACATATGTACAGGTTTTGGCCAAGGTAAAGGTGGTTTAATATGTACCTAAGTTGAATGTACTAAAATTTGGGTCTGAATGGTGCTACTGTTTAGGTACACAGTACCAGTAAGAAGCTCCTTTACCAGCTGGATCACCTTGTGCAAGTCTGTAACCAACCTCAAGGGATTGACCACGCCATCAGAAAACATGTATGTTCGTCCGTCTGCTTGCTAGTCTGATCCGTGTTCCTATTTCCTTCCGTTTCTTTTTCTCTCTATCAATTGCTTATTTTCAATCTTTCTTCGTTCATTCGCAATAATATTTTATTTCCTTCTTTTCTTCACACATAATTTTATCTTTTGTATCAATTCAGGCTTGATATGACTGCTGAAATTGTATCATGGTAGACATTTGATGAAATTTCAAGTATGTTTTACTTTTATTATCTTTCTACCTATCTTCTTGACAACAGAGTCCTTTATAATGAAATAATCGTCGTTGTTGCTTCGGTGGATATTTTGCATGGGGTCTGTGTTCTTAACAATTAATAGTACAATCTGTGTTTGAACACAACGCTGCGTTCGTCGTATGGGTGAATAAATGACACATTGAAATTGGGTAGAGTCAAGAAGGGCACGTTATGGATGGTCGCGGAGGTATGAGTGGCAATCCAGCCGAAGATTACAGTGCTGGTGCGTCCCATGTCTTAGCTGTCATACATCAGATCCTCGGTCATCACAGGGCTTTGGAGGCTCGCTGGCATTCCCGCAAAGTCAAGTTGCACCAGCGACTTGCTTTGAGGTACGGTCTTCACGCATTTTTCATTATTTCATTGTCTTTGTCTCGAATAAAGAGGAAACAAACATTTTTATTATCGCTTCGAGGTGATAGGACGTGATTGACAAATTTGTTCAGGTATTCGGCTTTTGTTGTGGAACATGTACAATCATATTATAATCGTTGATACAATTGATTGAAAAAATTTGTTTCGTTTTGATGTTTTTATCGTAAATCTGTCGCTTAAAATTGGTAAACAAGCGATAAAAATGTTTTCCTTCTGATAACGAAACACGATCGTGTTGTATCGATATTAACAATTACTTTTCCTGGATAGATTATTCCAAGAAGATGTTAAGCAGGTGTTGGACTGGCTAACCAATCACGGTGAAGTTTTCATCAGAAAGAATACAGGAGTCGGTAGAAATTTACAGAAAGCCAGAGTTTATCAGAAGAGTCACGAACACTTTGAGAACGTTGCACAGGTAAACTACGACAATTCATTTTCAGAGACTCTAATTAATAACGGAAATATCCTAACTGAAATATTAATATTTTACAGAACACTTACACAAATGCTACAAAGTTATTAACGGCGGCTGAGGAATTGGCTCATACAGGAGAATGCGCCGCGGATGAAATTTACGCCGTTGCCCAGGAACTGGAAGCACATGTTAGCAGTTTTGCAGCCAGAGTCGAACAACGACGTCGCAGACTCGAACTCGCCGTTGTTTTCTACACTCATGAAAAAGAGGTCAGAAGATGGATACAGATACGAAATTCTAACTTGAACTGAACCTTTGGATGCAATTATTCATTCATTGATTTTTTACAGCTCAGCGGATGGGTGGATGAATTGCGTCAAGAACTTCAGCAAGACGAGGTAGCGGAGAGTCTAGAGACCGCCGAAAGACTCTTGGACCAATGTGCGCAGCACAGAGCTTCCTGTCTCGAAGGTTGCGCGTCGACGATCGCCCAGGGAGAAGCTCTTCTCCAGGAGCTAAGAGATTCTACCGATGCCCCAGACACAACGGGATCTGTAAGCAGGGTTCAATAGTTTCCTTTTCGTCCTGCAGCAGAAGTTTTTTTAACATCAGTATATTTCGTGTCCAGGTTTCCGCTGTTGAAGCAGCGCTCGACAGACTATCCGGCCTTCGTCAAGAACTTGAAGAACTATGGGCGACAAGAAAATTGAGACTGGAGCTATGCCTACGGTTGCGTGTCTTCGAAAGAGACGCTCTAGAGGCTAGCGGACAGCTTGAAATGTGGGCGCAGGAACTTCAAGGACCACCGCGAGAGGGATCTCCCGAGCAATTGCTCCGTGTTCACAACGACGGCGTTGCCCATATGCAGAATACTGCTTTTCAGGTTTTACAGCAGGGCCAGGAACTCGCGCAGGTGAATCACCTTCGATTCGACGTTTGTTATCTTGCAATAATTACTAATCACCGATTCCTCCCTCAGGTCTTGGAACAGGCTGGCGTGTGCGTTATGGCAGACGGACAGCACAGCGCGGCGGCTAGAGTTCAAGTTCTCTTGGAATTTTTGAACGAACGTGAAATGGACGCCGAAGACCTTGCCGAAATGCGTAGAGTACGTTTGGAGCAGGCCGCTCAACTGGTCCAACTGCAAGCCGATGCGACCCATGTGGCTAATTGGATAAGAAATGGCGAAGCGATGCTTTTGGCTTCTCTCAGAGTGCCGGAAAATCTTCAGGACGCCGAACAGCTGCAGCTGGAGCATACCCAGTTCCAAGTAGCCATTGAAAAAACTCACACATCCGCTGTTCAGGTGAAACACAGAGTCGACGCTTTGGTCAGCGCCAATCACTACGACCCCAAGAGCATCAGAGACGTAGCCGAAGATGTGACCAAGAGGTGGCAACAGCTCGTCACTTGCGCGGAGGAGAGGCACAAGCTCGTCATGGCTAGCATGAACTTTTATAAAACGGCCGAACAAGTAAGATCTGTGCTCGATAGTCTGGAGAGGGAATACAGACGAGACGAAGATTGGTGCGCCAGCGGGGACAAGGGAGGACAGGTTCCCACTCTCGTGTGCAAACATCAAGAACAGAAAGAAGCATTCCTCAAGGCTTGCACTCTGGTGCGAAGAACCGCTGAAACTTTTCTAAAATACACTAACCGAAGCCTGCAGTTCTACAGCTATCAGACTAGCAGCGCTGGATCCGAAAATAAAGTTAAAAGTAAGAGGAATTGATATTCGATCGATATTATTGATACTTTATCGGATGTTAACTTTTCACGTTGAATTTCACAGATATTCTTGAAGAGCTTCTGAGCAAGGAGAACAAAGTGCTGGAATACTGGACGCAGAGAAAGAAGCGTCTGGATCAGTGCCACCAATATGTGTTGTTCGAACGTAGTGCGAAACAGGCTCTGGATTGGATCAGGGAAACTGGAGAACTTTATCTCGCCACCCACACAAGCGTTGGAAGAAATCGAGCGGAAAATGAACAGTTGTTGCAGGAGCATAACGAGTTCAAGAGCGCTGCAAAGGTGCGAACATTTCGTCGATTGATTGAAGTTGGACTCGATCGATTCAGGGTTTATAATGACACGAAAATTGTTTATTCCGTTTACAGGAGACTCGGGAGAGGGTGAAGCTGCTTATACAGCTTGCGGACAACTTGGTAGAAAAAGGGCATGTCCACGCCGCCGCGATCAAACAATCCGTTGCCGAAGTTGACCAGCGCTACAAAGATTTTAGCTTGCGAATGGATTGCTACAAGAATCAAATCGAAGGAGATCTGGGAATTCAGTCCGACGACGGTCACAAAGATCTGGCTATAGACAGGAACTCTGATCCACTTCTGGAGGAAAAAATCAAAGGAAAAGATCTGAAGGAACTTAACGAGGAGAAGAGGCGATCCGCTCGGCGAAAAGAGTGCGTCGATAATTAAATCTCTGTTATCGTCGAGCAGCCTCAAAGGGCGAATAATTGACACATTTGTTCGTTTTCCAGGTTCATAATGGCAGAACTTTTGCAAACTGAGCGAACCTACGTCAAAGATTTGGAGACTTGTATCCGATGTTTCTTCGAAGAAACGAGAAGCGGACGAGGTGGAATTGTGCCGTCAGGATTACAGGGACGAGAGTCATTGATATTCAGCAACATGGAGGAAATCTATCGATTCCACAGCGATATATTCTTGCGAGAACTGGAAAAATATGAAACCATGCCCGAGGATGTTGGCCATTGCTTCGTCACCTGGGTAAAATATCATCCCTGGCTTCGAACGAAGTTTATTCGTATTCCTGTGCACGAATTGAACCAGAATTTCTTCTTTCCAGGCTACAAAGTTTGACATGTACGTTACGTACTGTAAAAACAAGCCCGAAAGCAACCAACTGCTCGTCGCCCACGGAGGTACCTGGTTCGAAGATTTGCAGCGTAAACACAGGGTCGAGCATCCGATAGCTGCTTACCTGATAAAACCTGTTCAAAGAATTACAAAGTACCAACTTCTACTGAAAGACCTTCAGGTGGGTGAAGATAAAAGCTACGGGCCATGGAACCTCGTTTATCTCGATCAAATATTCAAAACGATATTCATTATTCCCCTAGGCCTGCTGTCAGGAGGGTCAAGGCGAGATAAAAGACGGTTTAGAAGTTATGCTAAACGTGCCTAAAAAAGCAAACGACGCTTTACACCTGAGTCTCCTCGAGGGCTGCGACGTCAGGATAGATACATTGGGAGACGTCGTTCTCCAAGATTCGTTCACGGTTTGGGACCCTAAACAGTTGATAAGAAAGGGAAGAGACAGACACATATTTTTGTTCGAATTATACTTGCTGTTCAGTAAGGAAGTCAAGGATTCTGCCGGCAAGGTAAAATTTCACGATTTTTCTCATTCTAAATTCTAATCTATTCTTTTCAGACTGTTTTAACAATTTTTTTTTCTAAATAAAAATGGGAAATAAATAACAAATAAATTATTAAAATATTTTTTCAATTAACCAGAGTAATCAAATAAATATTAATTAATATAGTATATTCTATTTTCAGGTGAAATATATCTACAAGAGTCGTCTGATGACCTCTGAGCTCGGGGTGACGGAGCACATAGAGGGAGACGAGTGTAAATTTGCCGTCTGGACCGGACGAGCACCCACGAGCGATACTCGTGTCGTATTACGTGCTAATTCATTGGAGGCGAAACAGCTGTGGGTCAAGAGATTGCGCGAAGTTATACAGGAGACTTACTTCAGTCTCAGCATGCCCAAGAGTCCTGCGAAAAAGAGTTCTAGTCAACGATCTAGCAGAGATCTCGAGGAATGCGCGTCCCTCGACGACAGTGTGGAGAATCTCGATCGAAACTCTTTGGCTTCCTTCGGATCTACTAACACCACAGATTCGGACAAGGTAAGATCGATTTAGATTTTTTTTTTAAATTCTCTCTCTCTTTCCCTTTAGTCACGTGGATCTTCAATGTGCCGGATTGTCGGAAACAGATGTTGTTACGCGAAAATGATCGTTTTGCGAGCTAACAATAGTATGCTGCAATTAATTGGATATGGCATGTCAGTGACAGTGACAATCTGTTCTGTAGAAACGATTGTCAATATTACAACAATACAGCCGTTTGTCAGACTATCAGGTATTCATTATGTAGCATCGAGGAACTGAGTACGGACTCTACGTTGCCAGGAAAAAAATGTAATCAAACAGAAACAAGACAAGAACCCGGTAAAATCTAATTTTGTAAACTTTATGCCTAGCAGTATTAGAACAATATTCAACCTCTTCAAATTTCGAATAGAATTGGTTGAGAGCGGTTGATTCGCGTTTCTATTTTTTACGTTTGGGAAAAGTTATGGAAAAATCATGGAATTTCACTGATCCACAGGGATTTTGTCTTGCATATTTTCCGTGATAAATATTTGAATAATAGATCGTATTATCGAGTATCTTGTATCCTAGCGTCGACTTAAATTGTATAATTTTAACAACGTAATCCTAACATGTACATGTACACTCGTTGAAATCTAGGTCGAGAATTTTTGGCTTTTCATGCACCGGAACAACTTGACATTTTTTGTTAATGCATTCTTGTCAGGAAAAGTTAGGGGATTCCATTTCAATTGAGAATTGCCGTCACTACGACGTTCTGGAATGACCGTGAAGTGACATAATTCACAGTTTTCTCGGCACATTTGAATCCAATGGATAACGAGAACTAGGAGATACGGAGTGTAGAATGGAATTGGGTTTCGACAAACGACGCTAGATGGCGGGCTTGTTGCGCTGAATAGTGACGTCACAGCGTGGCGCGAACGAAAGACCGTTTCGAACGTAACGGAACTTTGAATCGACAATCTATTGCATTGAAACGATACAATTGATTTCAATATATATTTTTGTTTGTAGTCATTTGTCGTCCTAATTTGTATTTTTTTTTTCTTCGTTCTCATCTACGAGTCTTCTTCGATATTTTAAACACTCGTATTTTTCGGTTGATAATATACATGAGAAATTCTATTAATATACCTTTGTAGATGTATTTAATTTCTACAAAGTAGTACTGTATTATATGTAATTAGATCGTATTACCCACGCGAACGTATCGTAATTAATACTTCCGCTTATCGGGTTTTTTTTTTTTGCGGCGAGGCTTGTGGTTTTCTAGATAATTGTCATACATCATATCTTTATTTTTTTTTTTAACTGTAATGCCCTATGGAATATTTCTTTGTCTTCTATGAAGTTTTTTTTTTTTAATCGAAACCTCATTCAAACACAGTAAACGATCGTAATAAAAAAAAAAAAGATAAAAAAATGTCATTTTGGGATCTTATTCGATTCCTACTCTGCAGTTTTACACGTGACCAATTATTCTCTGAGAAAATTACTCTATAACAATTGGATTCTCACACACTATCACGATTAACATGAATACGAAAATCGTGTCAAAGCTGTGAGAAACTTGTCTCTTTTATGAGAATAAAAAAGAAATAAGTTTGAATGAAAAAATGTCCAACTTGCAAAAATTTTCACGAAGGAATGACATTTTTTTTTTTTTTGTCTAATTTCCCAAAATTCAATTATCTTTCGGAGGCTTCTTTACTTATTTCCTCCAATTTTAAATACTAGCTGAAATGAATTGGGGGAAAAAAAAACAAAACAATTGTTTGTTTATTATTTCTACTACTTTCTCTATTATCTATGACTTTCCAATTTATCTTATTAATATTTTCATTATTATTGTGCAAAATAGACGAGCATGAGCCGTGTGTGTGTGTGAGAGGCACAGGCGCGCTAGTAGTTAGATTCGATCGATATCGCGTCTCTCTCCCTCTCTCGAAACGACGACGCCTCTTCGGCGGCTAAAGCTGATCTGAACGAAGCGAACCGCACGAACCTCGACACCCTACCCTGCCTACCCTGCCTACCCTGCTAGGGATGGGCGATGTAACATCGATTATTGCCGAATAATCGATGTTTTTTCCCAGATTGATCGTTTTTTTTTTTAAATCGATGTTTGAAAATCCGATTAATCGGTACATCTTTTTTTTTTTTGCGAAATCGATGTTTTTATCGGAATTGGTGAAATCATAACCTAAAACGTCGGATAGGATATTATTATGGCCCTTTATTTATACAAAAATTTTATTAAAATAAGTAAACTACGGAAGAAAATTAGAGTTACAAGTTCTGTCTGAAGAAATTACGAAATTTGAAAAAATTTGTTAGATTTGGTGTTTTTTTTTTTTTCTACCACACATGCGTCAAAAACAAGTGAAAATTAGGTTAGAACCATGAGAACGGTGTTCTCCGCTAGGGGCAGCACTTTCTTCGTTTATTTCACCGTTACTATGGTTACGAGAGTTTTCTTCCCTCCTACGAGTTTTTTTTTTCCCTCTGGCAAGTTTTATTTACCTCCATCCCGTTGAGGTGGACAAAAAAGACGAGTTTTTAATCCATGCGTGGTAGAAGCGCTATTTATCAACTTCGAGTATGTTGACGTCGATTAATTGATTATAAAGAATCATCGATTATTTTTTCAAGAATCGCCTATCCCTATCCCGCCATGCTAAACCCCGGACCACCAGCCGTCTATTCGTAAGGCCAGTCTGGTCGTAGCGTTAGAGCGGCAGGCATCGCGCGCCACCGGCGGCATCACACGCCCGGTGTGTGTGTGGCTGCGCTGACGGTCTCCGACCGACGCCCGACGCCCGAAGCCCCGAAGCCCGGGCGACGCCGCACGCCGGCTCCGGACTCCGGAGGAACGATCAGAGAACCCGCTTAGGACCAACCAGTGTCACCGCGACTCTCGGACTCTACGGAGCTCGGTTTTCCCCCTCCCCGCTCCCTCAAATCGTATTCCGTACGACGACTAGACGAGATAAAGGGGGAAATCAGACTCGTAAAATAGAATAATAATCTTATGACGGTACCGGAAGCCTCTGGCTGACGACGAAGAAATTTTCTTATTTTTCCCCTGTACCGCGACGCGACAGAAAGTCACGAAATGGACAGGAGGTACTCGGCGTTTAGAGAAGGTGGTGCAGGGTGCGGGTCGTCGTTAACGTTTAATAACTGCGATTGAATCCGAGGGGCGGGGGGCTGACCGCCAGTGTTTGCGGGCTAAACGCACCTAGATCCGAGAGAAATGTCTTCCGGTAGCAAGACTACCTCGATGGCCCAAAAGGCGAAGAGAAAAATATCATTGCCATGGTTCCGGCAGGGGTCCGTTACTCCGCCGCATCCGGCACTGGCGAGGCAACACACCATCGACACCCCGGGTTCATTCCAGGCAAGACTTCTTCGAAGGCAACCTTCCCTCTCCCAGGTAGAATTATGCTCGATCATACCGAACTACCGCCTCTCTTTCTCTCTCTCTCGCGACCTGTGACCTTACTCACCGTAGGGTCAGGGCGGGGGTCCGCGGATCCTCGACCTTGTCTTGCAGACCCCGCGTAATCCGAGACTGCACCTACCCTGCCTACGCTGTGTAATTAATAGTTGGAGAATGCCTGCAGCCGCGGATAAGATGATAAGATGTTTCAATGAGATAATTGTGCGTGGAGCGCGTTTCTCCTTTTATGGCGCATTAAACTAGTTTATGAGCAATAATTAATTATCCAGCCATCCGTGTCCGGTGCTAGACTCTGCGCTCGATGCAATTCTATTCTGTGCATGTGTGTATCCTTGTTGACAGAAAATCCTAGTAACCGTATCGATGGGTATTAAATTAGATTGAATACGATCAAAAGAAAAAATAGTTCGAGCTAGTGGCTGAACAATTTTCACGCGATTCAATCGAAAGACGGCGAGTGTAATTAATATATACGACCCCGTTCTCGAGTTGAGTTCGGATAATCAAATCGTAAAAAGACGCGCGTATATACCGACTATACATATCATCGTTTACTTCAGTTTCACCAACTAAACGGATTGGGTTAATTTTTCTAAATTACTTGATTAGTTATCACGATATTGATTAAAAAAAAAAAAAAAAAAGATTCCGAACTTTGCACATTTTTTTTGCTGTATTTATTGATATTTTCTATATATTTTTCTTCCTTCGTCTCTACGTTCCGCTTTGTGCCCTGTGGTGCACGCGACGTGTGCGTAACTTTGTCAAACCAGACACGCGTCGTGTGGTATACAAATTAGAGGTGAAACGCGTACATATAGGTATATAGAGTTAATAGGAATTTATACGTTCCGCTCTTGAGACTTAATGAAATTCCGCCATCTCTGATCTCTCGACCCTCTCGTCTTCTTCTCCTCTTTATTTCTCCCATTCTCTTCTTCTTCTTATAGATTTCTGTCCGCGGCAAAATTCAATAATTGAAGTTATATCCAACATTTCTCTACATACTTGAAAAGAGAAAAAATATCCTCATCATTTTACTGATCGGGGTTCACAGGGTTTTTTTTTTTTTTTTTTTTTTTGTGGCGAATTTAGAGAGATCAAGGGATGCGGGAAGAGGAACCAAATTCGTGGGACCGTGAACACATTGTTCGTTTCGTGGTTATAAATTATTCGCTCGATACATCGTTGTCACGAGGTTGTCAGAAACTGGCAGTAAAAGCCCTACACTGGCTGGTAGAGTAGAGTAAAGTAGAAGAGCAGGCGTATAACTCGTTGCTGGGTTTTACCCACCTCTTTGAATTCACGGTCCGTCGAGCGACTAACGCGTTTTAAACCCTGCGGGGTTCGATCGAACAAGATTTATGTCGAAACCTCCAGCTAAACATTAGATTTTAATAAGAGTTGACCGAAAAATAAATGAATAACAAATATAAAAAGAAAAAAACATTCTCGTTCTTCCGAGTCAATGATCCCCCAACGTGGGGGAAATATCTAATCTTCACTGTAAAAAATAATAATAATAATCAAAAATTATGATAATAATAGATTTTTTATTTTTGTTGAACAAAATTCACAAGTCGATGAGGAAAGAATGATTAGAACGTCGAATCAATGGTTTTTTTCATTCTTACAATTGAATGAAAAAAGTAATTATTCACAGGGTCATTTAGGAGTCGTGATTATTATCATTAATACAGGGTCAACTTTGGTATGTCGTTGCCAAAATAATGATCTTATCTTACTTTTTTCCTTGTCTAAATATTTCTGCTCTAAACATATTTACCAATTTCGTTTCTTTTAAAAATCATGTACGAATTAGAAGAATATAAAAAAAACAAAGAACAAATTAATTTGTTATGAGCATTCAATACACAAAAACATAGACAAAAAAATTGAACAAGGAAAAACAATTTTTGGGAAGACACCGAACAAATTTTCGATCCATATTTAATGCCAAGAATTAATTTTCTAATATATTTTACGAATTATGCTTATCATCACCCTGTAGAAATCATCAATGATGAGCTATTTATTTTCATTCGTTTGATTATCATTTCGCTCGAATAATTAGGATTGTCGAAAAGATTACAGTGAAACCCCGTTAAGAGCGAATTCCCCTGTGTACGAGAGAACGACCTTCCCCTTCCTGGAAGAGTGGGGGGATCCCCGTATTCCTCGTAGTAGCGGAATCCACCCCGGCCCGCTGCTCTTAACGGGGTTTCACTGTATCGAAGATTACATAGAAAATGAGAAATTAAAATCGTAAAAGCGATATAATAAATGGACATGAATCAATAGAAGCGATTATTAGCGATTTTATATCGTATCTGTGATAAGAAAAAAAAACCAAGTGTTTCCTGATACATTCATACTTTCCAATTATCCAGTAATCTATTATACAATACATGTAATTATGTCATCGTCCTCTTATTGTTAGATCGACAACCTCGTCAATATATTTCCTAATGATTTCCCGAATGAATCTACAAACAATATAATGATGATAATAATCTTTAATATGTCTCCTAATTCTCTATTTCTTTTTCTTCAATGTCTCATCTTCCTCGAGCCGTTATCGTCAAATGCCTTCTGTTCAATTCGCTGCTGTTACAGTCGGACCCCACTTATTTCACAAACTCGGGACCGGGAACCTTCAGTTATTTGACTAAAGTAGGGGCCCCCACTCATACTGAACGCCAGCAGCTCAGGCAACCCAGTGGTGGGGGCAGAGGGGGTCAAATAACTGGAGCTGAATCTGTCAAATAAGCGGGGTCCGAGTGTATTCATTTCCAAATGAACGAATTAATGAATAAATAAACGAACGAATGATGATGTTATTGCAGACGGGAGTCGCAGAGATGACCTGGGTAGTAGCCGATCATTCGGCTACACCCGGTTCCCGGGAGTTGACCGTAACCAAGGGACAGCAGGTCGAGGTTATCGAGAATGGTACCGGAGAATGGACCTTGGTTCGTCTGTCGGTCGCACCGGGTCAGCCTGATCCTCCACCGGAGGGTCTGGTCCCTACCAGCGTTCTCAAGCAACCGCCAGCAACTGCGTGCAAGACATCACCGTCCAGGAAGGCACCGTCCCAAATCGCTGTTTCTATCGCTCAACAATCCGTCAACGCTGACGATCCTGGTGAGTAATAATAAACGTATTTTCATTTACCACCCTTCTTTCGTCACCTTTTCCAAGATTTGATGACTCAAGTCACTTTTCTGGTCGCAATTTGGTTTCGCACTGCCAAAATGTCCTTTTTTTTTCCTCAAATCTGTTCGATATCATGCAAAATCGGTTCAAATTATTCTTGTGTTCTACTCAAATAAAAATTACAACCCATTGCAACGACTGTTGATGTCGTTGCTGAGTTTCCCATTCAGTCACTTCTTAGTTAGTTTTTAGCGACTTTTTGGAGTAAAAAAACTCACATTTCTCACTTATTTTGGCCCTTTTGATTCGCTCTACGATTCCCTGTATGATTCTTCGATCTCAAATAATCAATTTCAGATGGTGTGAAATATTCATAAAAAATTAACGGTTCGTTGTAAAAATGTGGAAAAAAAATCAGGAATACTTTTTTGAGATCGAAGAATCATATAGAAAATCGTGGAGCGATTCAAAACAGATGTGGGAAAATCATTGGTCCATTTGACATGGAATGACCCATACATTATATTATTTAGAGATAAGAAAATAATGATAATAATCTTATGAGGGTTTAATCACTTGAGTGTAAAGCATAGAACAATAATCAGCCTTGAGTTCACAAGTCAGTCGTCTGCTACTATACTTCTCTCAGTTATCTCTCTCGTTCGCGGTTCGTCACGAATCCACAAATTGATAACGTGACAGGAAACGAAATATTCATCATATAATACTATTTTTTTTTTTTTTTTTTTCAAGTTTCGTCTTTGTCTTCTCTTTTTATATCACACCATCGCATTTACAGATTAAAAACTAATTATAGCCCCTATAGTTACGTTATCGTTGATTACATAGCTGTTGTTGATTGATTTTAAATGCAGGGTTTCTATTTCATAGAAGAAAAATCTAAATTCTCAGAAAATTTATCTAAGAGTGATCAAGCCAAAGAAAAAATAACTAATCAAGTATATATAATTCTATTAATTAAACTCGAGTGTCTTAAGAAATTGACCGAATAAAAGCCCATGACACTTGTGGTTAACGAGAAAAAAAAATTCGTGTCTCCGCATACATGGGGAAAAATTGATAAAATTGTCTGCGGAATATCCTGGAATTTTTAGGGAATTTTAGATCCTGACCTGCAGATTTTTATTAGCAATGAAAAAAAATATGTATATACATACATTCTAGGTATGCATGTTACGATCGCGGGTTAATAACGCGGTTCGAGAAACTAAACTGAGTTTATTGGTTTTACGTTTATATCAATCTACGTTATACCCGCTTCACTATCTGTCTCTCTGTCTATATATTCGATCGTGTTGGTATTATGGGTATTGTTTGTAGCTTTAGCAGAAGTTGGATTAATTTTATAACCATTTATCTACCCTCTGCAGACCCGGCGCTACCCGCGTAGTTGATTGACTTATGGATTATTTTATACAGAGTGTCAATTATTATACAGAGGCGGTTCGATGAGTTTTCATGACTGGGAGTTTATTTATTTATTTTTTTCTCCTCTCCCTTTCTCACTCTTCGTAGGATTTTCACTTTTTAGAATTTTTTCTTCTACACTTTCACAGCCATATTTGGATCGCATGAAGAAATCGCGTATTTAGGGTTGTTAAAAAAATTGAGGATTAGAAGTTACCTGAATTTGTCAGGTTTTCTCACGATTTCAGAATGATTTATACCATCGATTTCGAATTTCAATCCGATTGAAGAGACTTCAAACTTTGAAAAAATTGAATCTTCCGATAGAGAAAGGTTTTCACTGATAAAAAGAATCTTTATCTATAGCTCTGGTGCAGTCTCGGTTCTTTAATTGACATTTAGCTACAAAAATTCGAAATTCCCTGACTTTTCTCTGTTTTCCTAATATAAAGCGAAATAAAAAATAAAAAAAAAAAACCGTTTCAAACGTTATACAGGATTTTGAATTGACAATATATTGTATTTAAGCGGTATAATGACGTTCAACTTTTTATTTTTATTTCTATAATAGTCATTTGTCACCTAAATTAGTGCTTTCAACGATAATGAAAGAAAAAAAAAAAAAAAATTGTGGGAAGCCCAATTAAATACAATTTTTTTTATATCATCGCAGCTATTATGACGTGCAGATATCGAAGTACTATTCATTAGATGAATGATTTACTTATCATAATCTGACTGAGTCTAGGTATCTGATTTATACCTCGTATCGTTTATGGGTTACAGTTCTTTTTTTTTTTTCAATTCTCGCTTGTGCCAATACTCATAACTAGAATTTATTAAAATTATATACGATTACATTTATATGCGGATCGGGTGCGTAGGTTTCAAATAATTTTCTCATTATGTGTATCTGCAGTGTCCCTATTTAATTATTTAATTAATTCATGATTTTGTAATTGTTTGCATTAATCAAGTCTTCATTAATCGAGTCACTGCACTGATTTCGTTTGATAAAATTATCATCGATTTTCATACACACATGGGAAGAAACAAAAGTAACAATAATGATAATAATAACAATTCATGTCACTAGCGGCAATGTAAAAATTGTGTGAAACTCTTCGGGCAATTAAGACACGTCTTCGCTCGCGCTTATCTTGTCCCTCGCAGACCTGCGTCTGCCTTCAGTTTCGGTATCTGGTATCTAGACAAATATATTCTATAGCTTCGCGTATCTCGACGTACGTAGACCTGCGATAGGTTCTTATGTGAATTGTTTTTTGTTTCTTCTCACATTTCTTCTTCTTCTTTTTTTTTTCTTTTTTTTTACCGCGAATCAAACAGAGAGAAAAAAAAGATTTTCAGTGATAATGTGCAACATTTTTATAATACACACATATCGACACTCGGGAAGTTTGTTATTATATTATTGTTCTTATTGTTATATACATTAAAGTTCGTCGAATAATATGTCTCGTAATAAACGATTCTGTATACCGTTACGTAGTTATTTTTTTTCTTTGTTTCTTTCTTTTTTTTTTATAAAGAAATAAATGAACCGTGCTCAGTGTTATAACAATGCTTCGAATGCAATTGTCGAGTCTTGCGAGTGAGTATAATACATGCATATGCGTAGCCACATGCGAAACGTTCGATTCTTTTTCTTCTGTTTTATTAAAATTTAAAAAACATGACAGTTTTTCAGGTTTACACGATATTCATAACACATAGTGGATTCTATAAATGATTTTTTTTCCTCTCGTTTTTTTTTTCTTTTTGCTTCTATCTATAAACTTTATTATGTAGGTATATCGATTTGAGGTTTGCGTTTGAGGTAATTGTACAAAAAAAAAAGGAGATTTTCACCGTTCGATTTACGATTAGTATCGCTTTTACATTCTATGTATAGCCTATAGTATGCGGAATCGCGTAAATTTTTAATACCACGGGACGTTTTGCCTGAATAACGATCCACCGTTTTGTACAACGTATGTGTTTTTAGCATATATATATATATAGATTCAATACTACGTCATTGTTTTACGATCTTAAAGAATTTTTGCGAAACAATTTTTCTTAATTTTTTTTTTCTTCGATAAATTATCGTGCGGAATAAGAAACTGATTTCTTTTCTTGTGGTATCTTGAAAAGAGATGAAGAAAAAAAATAATAAATTATTACCTTATACCGATAGATAAATCACGAACGTGTAATATCTACAGGTATATCAGAGTCATTTCGCTGATTTACACAAATGATAACGAATGGATCGATGAGATATGGGGAAGGCGATGACGTTTGTTTAACGAGACATTTCGTGATCGAGTGATAAAATGTGAGAGAGAACTGTTATAATAATTTCTCTTATTTTCTTTTCTCTCTCTCTCTCTCTCTCTTTCTGTTTTTATTTTCGTCAAAATTTATTGTCTACATTTCTACAACGTTCTCGTGTTTTTTTTTCTCCTCTATTTCTATATTCCCGAAAAAAAAGACAATTTTTTTCTCATTCAAGTCAATACAATCACTAATACAAATTCACAATCATTCGTAGTCTGTGTCTTGGAATAAAAAAAAAAAAATGAAAAATCAATAAGAAAAAAAAAAAATGAAATTAGTCCTGCCTTTGATTGATTGAATAACTTTCGTATATTGAGTATTTTGTCTTTTGGTTTAAAACCGTTACGATAATTATATCAATCATATTGATCCTCTAGTTAAATGGGAATAGAAATATTTAGTCTTAACACGCGAGACGGGGTTATTTCTTCGTGACAACCGAGTGTTTCAGGGTTTTCTCAAACTTCCGGTTTATAGGTCGTGTTGTGTGCAGTCAACCTCGTCTTTTTCTCTGTTCCGGTACCGCTTATCCTTATGTACAGATGAAAGATAAAAATAAATGAAAAAAAGAAAGAAATTGGAGTAAATAATTAAAATCACACACAGAGGACATTATTTGTTTATTTTATTTTTGATCCGTTTTTTTTTAGGAAAAATTGTCGCTCGTCTTATCATATATCTTATGATAATTATATCTTTTTATTTCCTTCGCGGTTTAAATCCGCGAAAAAACACTTCGCCAAAATGACGTCATAAATTCGTTAAAAACTATTCAATTACTGCAGGTATAAAAATTGGATGAAAACAAAATTACTGCTAATTTAGGAGACAAATAACTGTTCAAAACGTCATTTTATCACTCAAATTAAAATAAACTGTCAATTCAAACGGTTTTGCTTTCCCGCCACACCGTGACGTCACTATTCGATGCAACAACTCCGCCATCTAGCTTCGTCTGAGAAAACCCTAGTTAAAGTTCACGTTGTTTAAATATAATTGTAATAATTGTGAATTCTGACGTCACGTTTTTGAAGTTAGCGAGTCGTAACACAATTCTGTGAAATTTTCAAATTTTTCCTAAAATTTAGTACCTGGACTTTCCTTCAAGTAAATCGAGTGAAGAAATTTCTATTGTTAGATTGGGATTAGCTCAGGTGTTGCTTATTGTTGTGGAATATCGCCTGATTCATAAACCCTAGACCTGCACCCCGTCGACTATAAAATTTCGAGAACCGTGTGTCAGTTAGTTTCGATTTCAATCCCCCCTCTCCTCGATTTGTCGTACGAAAATTAACGACCTGTTGCGACCGCTGGTTTATGGTCGTTACTCATTTTTCAGTTAACTGCACGGCGGAATTGTCGAACGTTCATTTTAACCGTGTAAAATTTCACAGAATTGAGTTTCTTTTTTGTTTCCCTTTAGTTTTTCGTTTTTGAAAAATATCGTCGCTTTTTTATGACAGCGAATGGATTTCCCGGTTCCTCGTGTCACAGTGATAATTGAGATTATTATTTTCGTTCTCAATCATGAAGCCAGAGAGATTATCGACGAGTAAAATTTCATCGGCGGGGTCAGGTGCCGGTCGTAATATCAAATCTGAGAGTGGCAGTTGTTCCGATTGTTTGTTGGGTTCTTATATTTTTAACCTTCGACGTTTACAATCGATACGAAAAAGTAACGATGGGAATATACGATCAGAGCTCCGAGTGTTGTCCGTTGATATGAACGATAGAAACGAACCAACGAGGCGTGACGTTATTGACGAAAAATCTAAAGGGGATGGAAATCTGTCGGACTTTAATTATACTACGATTTTTCGTCATTCAACGATTCTGAATGAAGGTAAAAAAAAAAAAAATACTGTACAGTGTTAGAAATATGTTGAAATTTATTGTACAAACGGGAATGAAATTGGAATGAAATTAATATAAAACATATTCTTGAAATTTCATATTTGTGTTTCAATATTGAGACGTCGCATGTGTATATATTTAGAAAAAAAAAAACACTCGACACATGGAAATACGATAAACTGGAAGGACCTATCTATGACGGGTCGCACCCCCCGTCGCCGAAAGCACCCTGATCCTAAACAGATGTGGTCTTTGTAGAAACGCTACGTCCTTTAGGCACTTGACAAACCTTCAGTTATTTCGTTCGTATATATAGAAAATATATTCTTCAGTCTTTTAGAAGCAGTCGAAGTGGAAAGTTGTGCCTATAAACAGTTCTTTGATCTAACAATTTTCAATCATTATATCTCAATATTCATATCGTTCTATTAAATTTATGAAAATGTTTCGGAGATTCAAAACATACTATGATTCTTTTTTATTGTTAGTTTTCAGTGACAAAGGTATTTAGTCAATTATCAATAAGCCATCCAAATTAAAAGCTTAAGATCTTCATTTTTTGGTTCATTATATGCAATATTTTATGATCCGATTGAGCAATTATTGTAGCAGTGGGAACCCATTTTCAAATGAAATTATCATGAATTTTCAAAACTGTTATATGAATATTGAAATATTGAAAAAATTGAATTTTAACATACAAAAAGTATATGATAATTGCTTCACATACATCTTTGTGAAACTTGATACAGAAATTTCTAACAGTGTACCCAAATTCATCAGTCATATTAGACTGGGCCAAAAAAATTGACTATTTTTTTTTTTTGAAAAATATATTGAGAATATCATTCAGTATGGCAAAAAAAAAATTTCATGAAATTTTAAGCCCTTAATATTAACTTGAAGAGGTCTATCATCGCTATTTTTGATTTTTAGTAATAATTTGATGTCTTACGTCAGAACTGTCGAAATATTGAAGTGAAAAAATTTATGTTCACTTATCCCTTTATAAAATTAAATTCCCTACAAAAAAGGTCTGATTATAGATTTTTGTCAGACAAGCCGTTTCCGAGTAATTAAGCTTAATGTTAGTCACAAAATTCCAAATTAAAAAAGTCAAATCGAGAAATTATATCAATTTATTAAGCTTAATTACTCGGAAACGGCTTGTCTGACAAAAATCTATAATCAGACCTTTTTTGTAGGGAATTTAATTTTATAAAGGGATAAGTGAACATAAATTTTTTCACTTCAATATTTCGACAGTTCTGACGTAAAACATCAAATTATTACTAAAAATCAAAAATAGCGATGATAGACCTGTTCAAGTTAATATTAAGGGCTCAAAATTTCATGAAATTTTTTTTTCGCCATACTGAATGATATTCTCAATATATTTTTCAAAAAAAAAATAGTCCATTTTTTTGGCCCAGTCTAAGTCATATATTCTTTATTTTACTATCATTCAAATCTAACGAAAACAAGGATATCCCGTATGAAATTCATTTCCCAAATCGAGGGAGAACAAAAACTCATGTTTCGGGTTATCGGTATACCTGTAGAGGGGTCAAGTATAATTTTCGGTTATTTCACAGATGACTGAATATCGTTTTTATCCTATTTATTCACTCGGTAGCTACCAGGAAATATAGGAATGAATACATATCACGTTATCGAACACATTCGATTCATTTCGACAAATTCCTGTGACTCTCCTTTTTTTTTTTATCTCCATACGGTTGAGAAATTTTGGTAATTATTATTTTTTCATTTTTCAATACATATTGTGACTATTTTGGATTCATATTCAACGTTCAGAACCTATATTCAATATATAATATAAATTCAATATTCAATATATTGAATTGTGGAGGAATAAATTCAAACAAGTATTAATATGTATGATTTAATTTAATTCATCATTTTCAAGTCTTTTTGTTTTTTCTCTGTTATGTTATCTCGCGACTTATTCTAACCTTTGCTAATTGTTTGGGGTTCTTTTTCTTTCATTCAAAGTTGTATTTTTCTCAATTTTATTGAGAATTTCAAATTTTCAATAAAATTGTAGGCCAAGAATTGAATTAAATGAAACGAAGTGAAATTAGAAAAAAAAAAAAGTAAATTGCGTCCGAATGTGTGTGTAGCGAGTATTATATACGTATATATAAGGTGGGCGAGAGAGCCGAAGAGGTTTTCCTCTGGTCCTTGCCGCCGTCGTCGTCGTCGTCGTCGTCGTTCCTTCTTCGATCAATAACGCGTGTCCTTGACCAGTTCGCAGCCTCCTGCAGGCGGTCGGTCCGCCCGACCTATCACAATTCACACCCTCAACCTCACGCTCATCCTCAGCTACGGCTACGAGCCACACACGCACACGCAAGATCTCTGCGTAACCTATACGCATCTGTCACGCAGAGATGAAAATCACCCCGCGTAAACGACACCCTGGTGTTTAGAAACGCCGCGGCGATTATTATTATTTTATAACGTGACAAGTAAATTAATTAATTTTACTTTTTTTTTTTCCTAATTTCACCTTCAATTTTTTTTTTATTTTTTTTTATAGAAATATATAATATTTAATTCAATAATTTCGAACGGGAATATTAATACACTCGTTTTATTCTGTTCATAATTATTCTCACAATCAGTCATCTAATAACTATCATATTCAATATATTATTAAATATTTAGTTGAATTTATCAAAAGTATTCAATATTCAGTTTATTGATATATAGTTTTTTTTTTCTTGTTGATACGATTTTTCACCATATTTATATACATGTAATAGAGGCATTTTTATATACTTTTTTTTTATTTGTAGTCGTTGCTGCTCTATTATTATTATTATTATTATTATTATTATTATAGATAGAAAATTGCATGAAAGTCATATAATTTTTGTATTTCATTTATCTCTGTCTCTCCGTCTCTTTTTTTTACGAGTATTTTCCGAGTATATTCGATGGCATTATTGTATTTTTTTTTTATAGCGTAAACGGAATAAAAACAATTTTTTTTTATTTTTTCACACAATTTTATTATTTTATTTGTACACTTTAAACTTTATTAATAGATATCGGATCGAGTCTATCGGATATCGGACCTTGTCTCGTGATTTTTTTCTTTTTTCCTTCCTTCTTATTTTTTCTTCTCCGTAAAAGTTTATACCAAGGAATAGCCATTTCAGATTTTTCATCAAGATAAATATCGTATCACATCCACTATAAAAATTGTTCCGTATCGTTTCGCTTATCCACTTATAATCCGTGTGGCAGTTAATTTAAATTTAGTTCTTTTGAAAAACATTTTTTTTTTTATCCTCTCTGTTTTCTATTTCACCGCGGCAAAAAAAAATTGCAATGAATATAGTTTTTCAATTTTGAAAGAACTTAATTTTACATGGGTATTTCCTTATATTTTCGTCAAATTTATGTAACAAATTTCCTCGATCGTTTTTTTTTTTTTTCATACTTTCAATACAAAGTTTAGTAACTGACCCATATAATTTAATATAAACTGTGAAAAACGAGTATTTTTTTCTTCTCTTCTTTTTTCACGCCCTCGAGTAGAGCCGGAAGCTTCGTTTTCCTTATATACAATATACATATATTCAAACAAAGATATTTTTGTAACTATATACATATAAAACCTCACGAAGAAAAATTTGCACTGTTGGTTTATTTGTATAATATTAATATTATGTATTGTACGAAAACCGCTAATTATTATTATTATTATTATTAATTATTCTTTTTCAATCGTTATACTCGTGGTATGATAATTGATAAAGAATCGCGGATGTCGTTTCTCTATTCATTTAACTGATTAACACGTCGTCGTCTTTTTTTTTTTTTCTAATCTATTGTGCACTTAAAATTTTCTTTTTCTCATACGCAATTGGTCGATCAGTGTGACATGTATAATAATAAGAGGGGGGTCAGCCATTGTAAATCCGACGACAATATCAAACAACCGATAACCAGACCGCAGTTTGCCTACCGTTGGTATAAAAAAATACGGGATACCCCACTTCTTCCTGTTTTTCATTACAGTAGTATAATAATTAGGTATATTGTGGAAATATTGCCAGATTATTTTGAAACTCTTACCTACAACTTCGGCAGTTCGTTCCATACCCAACAATTTAAAAAACATAATTTTTGTTACCTTATATACATATAGCAAATTATTTTTTGTACATACACATAAATAATGGGTTTGTATATAATATATTTGTGCATAAGAAGAAGAGATGTTTTCCAATTCTACTAAGTATCGATATAGATAAAATATTGGGAATCAAATATCGATAATCAAATTATGAATTATATTGAAATAAAAGAAAGTGAAACTTAATGATTTATTCAAATGTGCCAAATAAAAAAATGACGAGTTATTATAGGCTGAATACGAGCTGCTGGTAGTTGAAAATTTTTAGATGAATGCAATATTTATAATTTTAGCCCAATATCGTCGCATAAAATATCGATATTTTTGTATCGCTCATATCGATACGGTGCAGTGAAAACTTGATTTTTTGAGTATACAGTTCAATTCGAAGAAAGTGACAAATTTTTTCCAACCAATTTTCACCATCTTATTTCAGTGTTTCGTGGTTTTCATAAAATCTCGCGTCGCAGGTTGATTGGTATAAGGTAGTTTTGAGACTCTTGGTGTATTTTTGAGTTAGAACCTTACGAGCGTTATATTAATACATGCGTGTATATGTAATAGGCTCCAACGGATAAAGTTTTGGCAGCAGAATGTACAAGATATTCTTTATGATATTTTCCGAGTTTTGTAAACTTCTCTGAACAGTGTATCTGAACATTATTATTATTATTATTATTTTGATATTTCTTCACGTTATTTTCGAACATCAAAGTTTGAAAATATCTTTCGATTGTTTTCTTTTTTTCTTCTTTTATGACATAACGTTTTTTTATAAAAATAGAAAGAGAAGATATATAGATGAAGAAAAAAAAAAGCTTTCATAAATTGTGCGAAATATCAATTTGGAAAATTAGTCTGCAAAAATCATCTGGCAATTTAAAGACCCTTGATACTCGCGTGTCTGTCTCTCTGTGTGTGACGAATAATGACACAAGGTCACCCGTCACGTGGCTAAAAGCCAAAAACTAAAAGGCGCGAGTTTTATTTGCTAATTAATTGACGTAGACGTGGAAAAATCTAGCAGAAACCACAGAATTTCAAAAACACGGTCAATACCTGCCTCTGTTTGCCACGATTCAAGGGTCGGTCGAAGCATGTAACAATTAATTAAAACCGCAACGATCTAATCATTATTTTCTCTCCAGAGGAAAGAGGGGGGAGATTAATTGATTCATACGAGTCGTTATGGTGTTTTTTCTTTTCTTTCTTCTTCACCTTTTCGTGAGTTCATATATACTCAACTGTACTCGTTATTTTATTGCTGCTACGGTTCAAAATTAATAACTTCCGATATTAACTTCAATATTCAAATTATCTTGGCATTTGTATAATTTTTTTAATACACGTGATATGAGAAAATCTAACGAATTATAACCACGTGATGTTAGTAGTTGTCAAAAGATTCGCCAGAGTATCTCACAGACTAATTGTAAGTTTTGTCCTTGTATATTTTTGGTCCATTCGTACATAGATCTGTGATAATTACGTAAATATATTTTAATCGACGGTATTAATTCATTATTTTTTTTTCAGTTAATCAGTTTTTTTTTCGGCCTTTATGCGGTTTATGTATGCACTCGAATTGAGTGCCTTTCCTCAATGAGAGTCGGTGCCAAAGGTCGTTAAATCAAGGTTTAATTAGTCATACCGGATAAACAGAAATTATTCTTTACTCGAAACCCGCTCACGCTATCGTCGTTATTGTTTTCGCGGAAGTGACGAGGTTCTTGATATTTGATTCATTCTGGTTACGGAAACGATCAAGTAGGTATAAAAGTTTATTTTTTGCGACGGTAGAATACGCTTCTTTACACACGATTATAATAAAGTCACGGAGTCAGAAAATTGAAGTTTCAAGTCGTAGCTGAACGCGGGTGTTAATTACTGGTGATAATTAATCGTTAATTAGAATTGCATCTGCAGGGTCTAGAGTTCGAAGGAAAATGTCGATTCGAAGTGAAACCTGAAGGCGATGGCTATATTATACCTGAATTCAATTTCTTGAGAGTGGAGTAATGAAGCTTAATTGAATTTCGTTCACGTCTATTATCGTTAGTACAGTAATGAGAAGTATGGGACGAGTTCACTTGCTGGATTCGCAGAATATATATTTTATAGCATAAATTGAATTATCGATCGTTTATATAAACAAAAAAAAATAAAAATTTAATTTTTCAAATCTATAAATTATGCAGACCCAGACTCTGATACTACGTATACGTATGTTGCCTCGAGAATCCCGGATACGCCGCATTGCGGAAGGGAATGTGCGAAAAGAGATACACTCCGCGCACGTGGATTTTATTTTCCACCCTTTTTGACCTCTTCTTCTGTTTTATTTGATTTCATTTTCGTTTTTTTTTTCACGTGAAAAATAAATTTTACTAAAAACAAAATATCATTGTCTAAATAATTGTCAATTAACGATTATGATTCTAAATGATTAGATGCTAGGAATAATTGAGGCTATTAGAGTGTGAAAATTAATCTTTGGCTGAATAATTTCGTTTAGAATTAATGACGAATGAAATTATACAACTAAAAAAACATCAATCATTGGGATATCAGATATAGTGTCAGAATAATAGCTTCACACCCTGTGGAAACTGGATATATAAAATATTCTAATTTCAGATTTTTTAAACTTACTACCTGAAAATCGTTGTTTTTTAATTGTAAGATTTGCACGTTGTAAATTAAATAATTTGGTTCTTCTACCCCGATGAATCGACTAAATAGAAATAATAATAATAATAATAATAATAATAATAATAAATGGGTTTGCCAGAAACAGAAAAATATTAATCCTAATTTCATACACTTGATGTCTGTGAATGAAAACTGTTCCGCGGTATTTTAATTCTTTAATCGTGTTCAATAGAACTAGCTCAAAGTCTGCGAAACGCAAATTACTGGGCAGAAATGACTTCTGGTTGGCACTGACGTTAGAATTCACAATCTCATCGCGATATTACAATAATCTAACGATACATCCTCCGACAGAGACCGTGAACTAGAAGATACGGAGTGTAGAGTGAGAAATGGGTTCCCACAGACGACGCTAGATGGCAAGCTCGTTTCGCCGAATAGTGACGTCACGTAGTGGCGCGAAATAAACGACGTTTCGAACGTTCAAGAACCGTTTAAATTGACAATATATTGTATTAATGACGTTAATCATTATTTTAAGAGTTATTTTTCACCTAAATTAGTGTTTTCAACATTTAAGTGTTGAGTTTAGTACAATACATTTGAATCTGTGTGAAATAAAGGTTTTCAAAATTCTAAGTAATTCAACATTCGGTTCTAATTTGGATCGGTCATTTTTTTTCTTTTGCAGTCCCTTCTTTTTTTTATACGCATTTTCGTAATTTCCGTAACATACGAATTTTTCGTTACATTTTAACATTTGATCCCCTTTACCTCATCATCATTATTACCCGGAAAATGAAAGGATTTTCAATGCTAATAATAGTTATAATAATAATAATAATAATAATAATCGTGGTGGATCCAATTTCGGGATAATTCTATCAATCTTGAACCTGTTAATTGTTAAATAAAAGAAGAAAAAAATGGCGCTTTATATATAAAGTAAATAGGATCTTGTATGACGTCTTTGTCAGGGGGGGGGAGGGGGGGAAAGGGTTGCAGCATCTTCTAAATAATACTCTTCAGTATATATACATATTCATATAATATATATAATATTATAGTATAGAGGTGGGATTTAGAATTGGAATATCACCAAACGGGGGCGATGAGACGTCTATTTTAGATCTGCGAGATGCCGACGCCCTCAAAAATAAGATCAGAGAGTAGAAAGAGACAGAGGGAAAGATGAGAGAGTCTGAAGTGGATCGGCTCAACGGTTCATGAGTGCGTAGATGAATATCAATTCTGATCTGATCTTTAAACCGTACCGGATATCCGTGCGGTTAACGGGTGATGCGCGATATATACCCGAATGCTTACTGTGACTGTGACTCATCAGTGGTTGGATTGCCTCAGACTACAGTGTTATACCCCTCCTTTGTTGGATTATTATCCTCTGCAGCTCATTTCGTTTCCCTCTCCCCACTCATATTAGATGATCTCGATTGCGTCGGGTAAATAACAATCGCGTCGGTAGTAAGAGGATAAAGAGCTGGCTGGTTTGCTAGCCGGACAGAGTCGAACTGTTATCAGAAAGATATTGACCGTCTTGTTGTAAGGTGGACACGTGAAGTGACCAGTAATCGGACTGCGTTTATATATCGTTTTGTTTTATTGTTTACATAGAAAAACAATTTTTCGGTCTATAAAAAGTGTTTTACGTAGTTGAGAAAAAGGAGATCGTTAATTATATCACGAGTTTGTAAATATTTGGATAGTAAAAAAGAAAAGAGACCGAAGAACGCATTTTATAAAATTCGATATCTGATGGACAGTGTGTGAGGAAACTATAATACGACGTATTTGTTGTGTGGTTTTAGTGGATTTCTGATTTTAGTGTTTTAAACTATAAATGGATAAGAGAAAAAGATTGATTCCACCAAGGTGACGCGAGATGTTTCAAATAGTAATCAATGTTTTAGAACTCGGTACCAGCGATGGGGGTGGATCAGCTAGTACCAGTTCACCAGGAAACAAACGACGTGGATTCAGTGGGTGAGTGATACAATTTTTTTTTTTTTTCATCACATATGTTATAATTAATTATATATTATTTGATTAACGCTATTGAAAATCTGACATATATTTTTTTTTTTACTCAGTTATTTTAGCCTCTGATAATATAAAAAACTATGAAAAGAAAAATCTTGAAGCTGTAATTTATTGTACGATCTATTTTGAAACTGGGTCAATTATGATCAGATTTCGTGGACAAAGTCGAACGAAGCGTTTCAATCCATCGTCAAATTTGGGACTCGAAAAATTCATACATGAATATTTATACATATAGTTAATACCTTTTTTTTTTTTGTCGACTTTAGATCTTTACTACATCTTGTACACTTGATTTGATTTTTTTTTCTAATTATCTTTGACCGAGATAATCACGATTAGCTTCAGGTATCGATAAGCTATGTTGTGTATTTACAATTAGTTAATTTATTTTTTTTTTTCAATTATCTCGTGTGTCATGAACTGGTTTTTTTTTTCTGTCTTCCACCGGATAAGATATGGATATGAAATAGTTTCGATAGGAGTAGTTTATTGTCTCGTTCAGAATCTTATGCAATTCAGAGATTTTATAATACAGGATTTATATTCCTGTTTTTCATTTCGTAATATCGATCAATCGTTCGATTATCAACCTGAATAATTCGTGTACACAGAAAAGGATGTCCAATAAATTATCGTGTGATTGAAAATTCAATAAATTAAACTCAGAGAAGTTGATTTTTTTTTTCCCAACACGTTCGTTATGAAAATGTGCGTGTCATTCGGTCGTGTTAGACGGTGAAATGAAAATAATAAATAACCAAGAACGACGTTGATTTATGCGATTAAGGATCAATGTTGAGATTCTGTTCAGTCTAGAATTGCATTTCAATAAATTTCATTAATACAAGAAGCTGTGAGATTCTGAAACATTTACATATGACTCACCGGTGGTTCAAACTGTATTCTGTAATTACACCATTCATATTATAAACACAACGATTCATAAGTGCATCTTTGTGGCAAAGTACTACATGGACATTAGTCATTTTTTTATTCTTTATAAATTAAGATTGCATCTTCTTAGAATCCTTGATGTAGCCAAGGGGAATTTCCTTACAAACAAAACGACAAGCTCAACGTGACTGGACGGTATTAAAATGTTGCTTTTTCTTCATTTTTTCTACTGAACTATCATTTGTACTATTGTTAATGTTTCATAACGTACTGGAATAAGTCCATTCGTATATAGCGATGGTTTTAACCAGAATCATTATTACCACGTATCAACCAGCGCTACCGTTACAGTTCATTGCAGAAATCCTGCTCCTCATTGACACTGTTCCGTTTGTTATTCCATCCTCTGATCAAGTTACAGTAAACTACGCGTTATTTATTTATTTTCTTCATATTCTTCCTCCTAAGATAAATTATAATCAACAGTGAAAAAAAAAAGTAAGGAAATTATTCAGTCGTGACAGAATTTAACGATAATAGGTCATTTGAGAGGGAAACAGTTGGTTTTTACAGTGAAACCTCATTTATACGTTTTTCAAGTGAAATGCCTTGGCACTACAAATTTATCGCCACGACCGAAGAAATGTTGCGTATAAAGGAGAAAAATGTACAAGCGTGAATCGTATAAATGAGGTTTCACTGTATTGCGATCCAGCATTTACGTCAATGAAGGATTCTTCTGTACCGTATAATCGCAGACTTGAGATCCATATTTGCAAGAAACATGTGGCCTTGATTAATTCCCTCGATGTTCCCATAAGATAAGAAACGTTGCGGCGGGCTACGCCCACGTTCCGTACCACATGTGTTTCATATTCACTCTTAATCTCCGTTTTATTTATTAATTTATTTATTTACTTATTTATTAGGAGGAAATGGCTGCCTCCGCCTCTCCGTAAACTGAGTCAAGGAAAGGTTGAAAAGTCAACGGCAGCAGCGACTGCGACTGCGACACCTGAACGTGTTCCAACGTTGAAGAAGATCGGGTCTGACAAACGTTTCAAATTACCTAGCGGAGACAAATCTGGTAGGGCAGCGTCGGAGGGTGAAGAAGAGGAAGAGGTCGAGGGGGAAGACGGCGAGACGCCGGCTTTCCTGGAACAAAACGGAGGAGAAGACGGAGAGGATGATCTCGAGCTACCGCCACCCATGAAACCCATCACGGAGCCCATTCTAGTAGCCACAGGCAATGGACCGCCTGGTTCAACCATACCTGACGAATTGCCTGGCAAAAGAGTGAGTCTATTCATTTTCCCCTTCCACGTACGGGTCGTTATTTCTAATTAAACCGTGACCATGACTGATCAGTTCTCTGTGTACTAGACACCACGTTATCATTCTGTTTACAGGTTTCAGAACGTTCTATGAAAAGTCTGGACGGCGCAACGTCGGCTGATCTTGCTGAAATCGAGCAAATCGTCAAAGAAAGAATGGTAATACTTGCTTCAGAGTTTTTGCGAGATGAAGTGATCTCTTTTGTTTATTAAAATTTGTTATCGTGCCGCAGGAACAACACACGGAGAATCAAGAGAGGCATAGCTTGATGCGAGTGCCCAGTAAAGCTCTTAGCGGCGACGACGGGGTCGGCATCTCTATTCCCGTTGTCGAGGAAACGGATCCCGAAATTGCCGCGATTACTAAGCGTCAATTTGTGATCAGAGAGCTGGTTGAGACTGAAAGAGATTACGTCAGTGATCTGAGACTAATCGTTGAGGGGTATATGACACTGATGAGGGATCCAGAGAGCGAAGTTCCACTACCAGAAGATCTTAGAGGCGGAAAGGACAAAATGGTTTTTGGAAATATAGAAGCCATCTACGAGTGGCACAGAGAGTGAGTATTCCATCGATCATACGGTTTACTGAACAAGAGAAGGACCCTCGTTCTAACGTCGCTGTTATCCTCGCAGCTTTTTTCTCAAGGCGTTGGAACACTGTCTTGAAAGGCCGCAGGAATTGGGTCCTCTGTTCAAAAAATACGAGAGAAAGCTGCACATGTACGTCGTGTATTGTCAGAATAAGCCCGTCTCTGAGCACATCGTTTCAGAACACATCGATACGTACTTTGAGGTAATTATCCTTCCGTACCGCGATCTGCGCCGGAGTTTGTCTGTTACTAAATCGTTTATATAATTAATCTACAGGAATTACGGCAAAAATTAGGACACAGGCTTCAGTTGTGCGATTTACTGATCAAGCCTGTACAGAGAATCACAAAGTATCAATTGTTGCTGAGAGAAGCACTCAGGCTCACAGAAAAGACACAAAATTTATCCGAAATAGAAGGTCTTCGTGCGGCGGCACACGTTATGCGAATCATTCCCAAAGCAGCCAACGATATGATGGACGTTGGACGGTTACAGGGCTTTGATGTAGGTCTATTTATTTTCCCTCTATACAAGATTTAGAGCTCCGTTGCCTTACATATTTTCATATTACAGGGTAAAATAACCGCCCAGGGAAAACTCCTGCTCCACGGACCCCTGTTAGTTTCTGAACTCGGGAACGTACCGATTCGTGGAAGAGAATGGCAGGTTTTTCTATTTGAGCAAAATATTATTTTTAGCGAAGCTGTCGGAAAGAAAACCCAGTTCACTAATCCCGCTTACATATACAAAGCTCATATACAGGTAAGTTGGACGACAATAAGACAAGATTGACGAGATGTAGATCTACGAATTTGCGACAAATTTATCTGTTCATTAAAAAAAAAAAAATGTGTTCCACGTGGATTGTTTATTCAGGTAAATAAAATGAGTCTGGAAGACACTGTAGACGATCCCGAAAGGTTTGTCATTCGATCGACTGACCCTCGTAAACCTGGATTGGGATTCTCTTGCGCCGCTGTAGACGAGAACGGAGCAAAAAAACAGGAATGGGTTGACACGATCACCGCGATACTTCAGACTCAACGAGACTTTCTTAAGGCTATACAGTCACCCATTGCCTATCAAAAGGAACTTACCAAAGACCCACTGTAAGCGTCTCAAATCAAAGAAACTAAAACCAAAACAAAATCGAACAAAAAAAAAAAAAAAAAAGAAACTCACTGACATTTAACACTCGAAACCTGTGAATATTCGTTCCAACATATTTTTGTATATTTTATAAAAATACGAACGCTGTAAGCTAGTTAAATGGTAGTGTCTCCTTGTCTTTTACCCTAAATTTATCCTCCCCCCCCCCCCTAAATCGCCCCCTGCTCTTAGCTTATGAATCTTCTCTATTTCTCTCGTTCTCTTTATCTCTATTCTCTATTATTACTATTTTACTTACTCTCGCTCCCTGAGCCTGTCACGTGTGCTAATCCGTTCCAATGTGCATATACATATACATATTAGATATGTATGTATATATATATATATATATATATAATATATATTAATAATGAATATTAAAAAAAAAAAAAAAAAAAAACAGTGATGACGAAGCACTTTCTCGCACACGAGAGCAAAAAGCACACAGTGATGCAAAAAGAAAACAAAAAACGAGAAAAAAAAATAACTCATTGGATTTATTATCTTATTATAATGAAAAATGTACGATATATTTATAATAATTTTAATAACGTTTATAAAAATGACACTGGAGTAAGTAAACGACGAGAGCTACTGCAGTGTATGTAAATAATACCCCATACTATTGGACAAACAAAAACAACAAAAAAAAAAAAACAAAAACTATAATAATCAACTCCTGCGCATAACATTTTGTTTAGAATAAAAGGAAAAAAAAAAGAAACATCGTAAAATTGATTGAGAATGTAATTGTAATTGCATCGTAATCCCTATTCCCTCTTTTAATGCCGATGCACCTTGACTAACTGCTTGTTTTTTTTTTTTTTATGATTTTATGAAAAAATAAAAATAAAAATGAAAAAAAGAACACAGTACTACAATATCAAAACTTTTCTCTTATACCTATGCTCTAAATGTGCACTCTTGTAATTATCATATTCCAACCCGACCCCGGCTGCTACAATTTTTTTTAAATTGAAATTAAACAATGCTTTATTTCAACAGGGAATTAGTAGAGTAAAAACTATCTGGCAATAATTATTCCTAATTTTTCTATTCTCAGCTATTTCTCTGTATACTATTTTTTGTTTTTTTTTTGTATCGATTTTATGCCAGATACGTGGCATGCTTCCTATTCTGTGCTGTGCAAAGACAACAACAAAAAAAAAAAGGCTTAATACAATTTAGATAATTCGATTAAAACTTTTATCCCTACAATGATTCTATTAACGATATTATTTTTGTTCCCATATTTATGGACGATGACATAAAAGGAGGCAAGATTTTTGAGTATATAATTTATTTACTAAAAATTGAAAAGATAAAAAAAAAAACACTATTTGATCCGTAGTACTGTGTTGTGTTTTTGGTTTTTTTTTTTTTTGCTATTCATTTTTAATTTGCTGGCGTACAGCCGTGGCTCAACACCGGAACCAGTCATTCGAGCAGCGGTATCCGTTCCTCCAATGCTGACAATATCTGGATCAGCCAACAAGGAGAGGAACACGCAGCGAAAAACCCAGCTCATCCAACGTTCTCATACCGGTGGATTAGACAGGGACGGATCTCCAAGGACGCCGAGTCCTACCAAAAGTAAACTAAACTTCTTAGAGGGATTCAAGAACACGCTGCGAGCGCGCTCACCTGTACGAAACAACTCTATACCGGTGAGCCTTTATCCATCTATGATATAACAACGAGCTGAAACCTAGACTGTTATAGCATTCTTAAAATTCCAGCCAAGGGACTCTTCCGCTTCTTCCTCTTGATGTCTCTCGCTATCTACTATCTATTGCATTGCCTTCTGTTGTTGCAATGGCAAATCCTCGGTCTTGTACTATTAAGATAATGACAAAATACAAAAACAAATAAACGAAACAAAAAAAAGCAAAGAAAAGAAAAGAAAAAACAGTAATACCCATAAGGTACAAATATGTATGCCTAGTTCGCCACTTTGTAGAAGAATAAAAGAAAATATTACCTACTCTACTATAAAAAAAATGGAAAAAAAAATCAGGAAAAAAAAAGAATCGGTTCTGAACTAACTAGCACGATGGGTGGTGGTTCTACTGTTACATCCTGTTGCTGGGTGAGCATGAAATTCTGACGCACGTATTAAGAGAATTGCATGAAGTATTCGAGCATGTGTGACGGGAATGAAAATTGGACAAGTTGTAACGTCAGGATTCTTCAGGTCGCTCCAGGTGCTCGAGTACGATTAGCCGCTGATTGGGGAAAGCTTCACGCCGGAGACGAACTGGTCGTTTCTCACTTGGACGGTCCTGGGCTGGTCGTTTCCCCCATCGATGCTAAGGAAGAATTGTGGATTCCAGCCAGCTTGATTCCAAACTCCTCGATCAGTAGAGCTTGGTCTTTTCGACCCAGGAAAATTGACCCTGAACAAACCGCATTAGCCAGTCCCCAGAAGGGAATGGAAGAAAAGATGCCACCTAAGGTGCGCAGCGTTCTTTCACCCGTTAAAGTTACGGCTGGCGAAGTAGCCAGGCTTTCGATCGAGGTCGCGAGGGCCGAGGGTGCCAACGTAGTCTGGCAGAAGGAAGGAGAGCCTCGCGATATCGTTTCCGGCGAGAGACACAGGCTTCATCATAATTCTGGTTTCATATACCTAGAAATTTCACGATGCAGACCCTCGGACTCCGGTATTTACATTTGTAACATACAATGCGAAAATGGTTCCTGTTCTACCAAGATCTCACTCAATGTAACAGGTTTGTAGGAAATCGATCTGGGATTCCCCGAGGTGAATTTTCCGTTTTTAATCATTTATTTTCATCCTCAGGCGGAAGCGGGACAACTTGGGCCCGCATCTTGGGCACCACCAAGGTGGAGGTCGATTGGGAATGCCACGACGTTGGGTCATGTAATTTGGAGTACAGGACGATTCCGTCCCCCGAATGGACAATAATAAAGGAGGTGAAGGCTCCGCCGACGATACTGGAATTGCTGCCCGGGACTTCTTACAGCTTTAGAATAGTGGGTAAAACCGGAAACGCGACGTCACCTTCGGCTGTGATAACGCTGCCTATGGACGAGGGTATTAGCTGGGAAGCGGAACAATTTGTCGGACGTTATTTGGAACTTGACGAGCTCGGTAAAGGCAGATTTGCTATCGTCAGACGCGCCAGAGACAGAGGAACCGGGCACGAAGTTGCCCTGAAACAAACTCCTCGCCATAAACAATCTAGATCACTAACTCGGGCGGAATACGACCTCCTAGCATCTACGCATCATAATAACATCGTCAGGGCTTTTGCGCTCTTTGAAAATGCCCCACAGCCTGGAGTAGACACGATCGTACTAGAGCTGTGAGTACATCGACTGACTCAAAAAGTAGAATGGATTTGTTCGAGATTCCGAATGAATGATTGATCTTTTTCAGGGTGCGCGGTCCGATGCTTTTCGCGTATCTGTGCGAGAAAAAGGAGTACACCGAATCAACGGCGAGTAAATATACAGGCCAGCTACTATCAGCGTTGGATTGGTTACACTCTCGTCACTTTGCTCATCTCGACGTCAAACCTGAGAATGTTTTGGTCGATCAAGAAACTGCGATCGTCAAGCTCGTGGATTTGGGCGAAGCGGTCAGAGGTCCGGTTGACGAAGTTGTACCACCCGCGGATTTGGAATTTGCCGCACCTGAGCTGGTACTTGGAAGACCAACCGGTCGACACACGGATATGTGGGCAGCGGGAGTGTTCATTTATGTACTATTGAGGTCAGTCATTTATCAATTCCCCGTTGCCACTGATTCGAATATCAGATTACAATGTCTTACTTAATTTTGGTGTACTCGTCATTCCAGCGGTTTGTCACCTTTCCTGGACGATTCGCTTGAAGAAACGACGGCGAATATATTAAAATGTGATTTCTGCTTCCCGGATGAATATTTCGAGAACGTATCAAACGATGCGAAAGATCTACTCGGAAGATTGCTCTGTCTGCACGGGGAGGACCGTGCGACTGCAGAAAATTGTCTGGAATCTCCTTGGTTCAAGGTAATAATCGCATTCTGTTTTTTAAGTTTGCCGAATTTGATAGAAATGTGATAAATTCAACGTTAATTTCAGATACCCAAAGGTGCTACGATACCCTCGTCCCGAATGGCAGCATTTACGGAACGTCGTGCGCATTGTTCGAAATCTCATCAAGACACGCACGGTGATAGTTTTTATTCTTAACATTTCATATTGTTTGAAATGAAATATCTTGTTATATCCGCTAATAACAATTCAATATGAAACTAAGAAAAAGGTGAACTGTAAATAAGAAAAGATATATTTAAATTTATATACTTCGAATGTTGCCGCTTGATATTCTCAGTCCATTTTGAAGATTTTTTTATCTTTTTTTTTTATTATTCCAGTATATATTTCGATAGAATTATAAGCTGACAGAGCATAGTTGTATTATTTTTTTTACTATGAAAAAAAGGATAAACAAATTTTCTCGCTAACAAGAAATAAATTGCTAATCAGACATGACAAAATGACAAAGATGATCTATCTAATATTTTATGATAATAATGATAATAGTAATAAATGAATTGATTTGTGTAAAATTTTGAAATAAATCAAATTTAACTTTAAAAACTATAGTATATCCGATATTTTTATAATATCCGCGCGTGATTAAAACTATGGTAAAGGTCTGTGAAAAAATGAGATTTAAACAAGTTGTATAAAAATGATGTATTCACGACTTAACAACAGGAGAAAAAAAAACAGCAAGTGTAGTAAAACAATGTACTGATACATTTAAAGGGGTTTTTTTTTTCAAAACACTGGGCGATCCAGATATTTCATCAATGTTCTTTGGATTACAATTATTTTCCTAATGTATAATGTGTAATGTATAAATTGTTGCATCGGAAATTGATGTAAAATAAAATGACAATAATGACTATATGCTATAACGTAAACGAATAATAGGTGAAGAGAAAAAAATATCAATTTTTTTCATCATTTTAGTAAACGAACGATTCATATATCTAACTAAAGAATAATAAACGTGAAATGTAACGCGACGAAGATAAATTGTAAAAAAGTCTCCTTGATCCTGAAAACATAATAATTTGAATTACCAAAAATAGTATGGCCACGATTATAGCAAGAAATCTACCACAACTGAACAATTTGATTAAGGATATAAAAATTCTTTGTACATTTTTTCTTTTTACGGATTTACCTAACAAAATATCGGCTTTGAAGTAACAAACATGTTTGAGAATCAATAATTCGGAAAAAAAGTAATATAATAATAGCAATAATGATGAAGTAATGTCAACCTATTAGCTAAAGACGAGTAATTGAATTTATTCGTTATCGTTGTTGGACACATCCTCTTTGAATCGTTTCGGGTTGTCGGAGCTATGATTCGATTCGTGGCTCTTCCGTGTCTCGTCGTTTTTTAACTGCTTTTCGCAATGTTGGCATTTGTATAACAGTCTGTCTTCGTCATGTGTACTTCTATCGTACCGGCTTGATTTTTATTTTTACTATTATGAACCCGATCGATGTGATCCTTCAGATTTCCCTTGCGCTTCACTTTCAGATCGCATATCGGGCAGGTATGCGTTACGTCGGAGTGAAAAGAATCCACGTGATTTATCATGTGCGAGTTTGACTTGAAGGCTTTGTCGCAATGCTCGCATTTGAACCTCCGCGGTGCCGCGCGTCTTATTTCATTCGAATGCAAGTTTATGTGTTTCTCGTACTCCTCCAGTGATTTAAAGTCTTGAGGAGTATCGTCGCATAGTAGGCAGATGAAATCACCTCTTTTTGACAAATGGTACCTCATCTTGTGGATAAGGAATTTTTCTTTGCCAATCAATCTCGCGTTACATTCCCCGCAGTATAATATATTGTTCCTGTAATTCTCCCAGTCCTCGGGCGAGTGGGTTTCTATGTGCTTGATCAACTCGTCGGATACCCTGTACGACGCGTCGCACAGCTGACAGTGGAACCAGACTCTCTTCCGTTTCTTGGACGTACTCTTGGGTTCGTGGGTACTCGTGTGCTTTTCCAATTTCTCCGTGCTGTAAAACATCTTGCCGCAATCCAGGCAGGGAAAAAGCGGAGACTTGTCATGAGTGGTCATGTGCTTGTAGGTATCGGCTTCGCTGTGCGTCACTTTGTTACAAATTGCGCAAGTGTAAGCGAATATAGGATGCAATCTGTGAATATGATTGGAGAGCGTTTGTTTGGATGAAAATACTTTCTCGCAATCGTTACAGGTGAAAGTTTCGTCGGGATCAGAAATTACGGTAGTCTGATCGTTAGTTAAAACTCTTTCGTCGGTTTTAGTTCCGTTTTTATCCGGCGAGTGAATTTTTTTTATGTGCAAACGAAGGTCTCCCTTCTTTCCGAACGTCGCGACGCAACAATCGCATTTGTAAATCTTTTGAGAATGAGTCTGCGCTTGATGTTGCGACAATTCTTCTTCGCTCTTACAACAAATACTGCAATGTTCGCACATGTAATTAGTCGGCTGAAGGTGATCGACTGTTATATGCGTCTTTAATTGTCTCCTAAGTCTGAAAGTGCTGTCGCAATATTTGCAAGAAATTCTGAGAGGACCAGAGGCAGCGGATGCTTCGTCGGTTCCGTTCGTATTTTCCAAAGCATATGGTTCGGGTTTGTTATTCTTCTCCATAATTCCGACCACGTCGAGCCAATTAAGCTCCGCGTCGTTACAAAAATCCGACAACAAATAGCTGACTGTATTTTCATCATTTTCGCTGCTTTTGTCCTTCTTAATCTTGCGAAGATTCTCATCAATGACGTCAGAATCGGCGTCTTCGTTATCCAAGCTACTGCTCAGCGTCCACGGTCTTTTCAGGCTGTTACTTTTAAACGGCATATCGTTCACCTCCAGGCAATCGTCTTCGCGCTTGACGTCGAACGATTTGAGCTTTGCGATGTGACCGTTGTACTTTCTCCTATTGGAACCGGGCTTTGCCGTTCTTTTGTGGTCTACCAGCATGTCGCGAAGGATATTATCGGCGTTGTATATTTGTTGAAAGAATTTGTACGAGTCTTCCAGCTTTGTTAAACATTGCTGGCAAATTTTATCGGGGAATACATCCTGGTCTTTGATTTCTATCAGAAGTTTCAACTTGGTAACGATATCGATATCGGAGTCCCCGGTTTTCCCGGCTATATCGACGAGATTTGTCTTGTTCTTTGCGCACGTTCTGCACATGTTTTTCGTCGCTCTCCTAAACCCAGCCAAATCGCCGCCGGTCGCGGTCTGTCCCTTCCTGCGCCTGTCTCCTTTGATATTCAATTTTCTATAAAAACTTTTCAGAGTCTGTCCCAAGCCGGGTTTCCCCCTGGGTTTAGACCGTCCGTGGGAATTCTGTACGGAATTCAACAGCGCCTCTATCTCGTTACCCAACTGTGTCCGAAATTCGTCGTCCGTATCGATTTCGGAATCATTGTCATTCCCCTCGGAGTCGGTGCTCGTAAAACTGTCTTCGCTGTTGTTTCCAAGTCTGTGTTTCATCTGCGTGACCGAAAACGATGAGTGAAAAGAGGTAAATCGTGCAAATAACCGGTTAGATGTGGGAAAAACTGACTTACATCGTTTTCTCTGATTTCTCCGAGCTCGCAGGCGTAGCCGAGATCCCAGTACTGGATGGGTACAGTGGCCTCCTTCAAATCTCCGCGGTTGTTGTAGTCGCGATCGTTGAAATGATCGTCGCAGAACGCGAGTTTCATTGATTCTAAAATGTTTGCTTCGTAAGTTAGCAGATCTTCGCGTCCGCTGTTTATCAACCACTTGACACAGAGACCGGCGTTTCTGGCCGGCAGATAGTGAAACCGTTGGCCTTTTCTCAACGGTTTATCACATCCGATGTAACTGCATTGTGTCGGTGATTCCATCGCGGATGGATATTTATCTTCGGATTATTGAAAAATTTTATGTCACGGTTCACATCAGACTTCGAAATATCGCGAATTGACACATTTCATCTTCTATTTTAATGACTCGCGGTATGAAAATGTAACTGTAACCTCAAACTTTCTACATAACCTTTAAACATGTAAGAGTTGACTATACGCTACGCCGAGTGAGAATTTTTTGGAATAAAAAGGCGCCGGGTTATATACATATAAGTTAGTCTTGGCGCTGGTGTCGATAATGTACAGCCAGTAAAACAGGGTTCAATCTTACCGACGAATTCAATGAATTTATATTGCGCCCGATTTTATGCAACCTACGATACGTCTGAGTGTGTACTTTTGTTTTCAATGAATTTTCGAAATTGCCCGATCTCGTATTTGAGTTTAGTGATAATTGTACGAGATTATCCATGAATCTAGTTGACCGTGTAGAGATTGTTTCAAATATATGAGAATTCAAACAAAAGAAGATTTCATCTTAGTTTGCAGAGGCGTTATCCCTCGACATATTTAAGAGCATGCTGGAGTCAGGCTTTACCCACCGTACCCGGTTTTCACTTGTTTTCACTGATATCAAAGCCTACGCATCACGAACGCGAAAAAGAATTAGTTACCGGTATTCTCCGGTATTCTATATTGAATTCCGAAGATTTATATTGCAAAACTTGTTTATTTCATCCACTAATAGAGAATAGTGTATTTCGATACAAGTGCGAAAGGTTTGTTTTGAGACGAGTGGGAGATTTGTCGCCCGAGGAAAGCGAGGGTGACGATCTCACGAGTCAAAAAACAACTTTCGCACATGTATCGAACAAAATTTTTCATCACAAACGCACGTAAAGTCCGATTACACGCACGCTTGCGTGCGTAAAATCAAACTTTACGCACGGCGTGCGGAAAATTCTATTGTATTCTGCATAAAATGATAAACGCCCAATATGGCCGCGACCACGAGTTGACATCGACAATTATCATTTTATGCAGAATACAATAGAATTTCTCTATTAGTGCATGAAATAAACAAGTTTTGCAATATAAATCTTCGGAATTCAATGTAGAATACCGCTAACTAATTCTTTTTCGCGTTCGAGACGCGTAGGCTTTGATATCAGTGAAAACAGTGAAAACCGGGGACAGCATGCTCTTAAGGTGAAAGGAAGACTATCGATCGATCCAGTCGAGGCAATGAAAATAGAAGGTTGTTCTAATCAGAGCTATTTATTTGGAACAAAAAAGAAAATAAAACAAAAATTGAAAAAAAAAATGGTTGAACATGCTTATCTTATATGATAAAAGTATTAACAATAAGATGTAAGGATTAAAGTTAACGAACCTTATAACAGTCCTCACAGCTTGGCGTGGCTAGAATGAGAATGACGATTCTTGATCACTGGAATAAGAGTTGAAAAAGCTAAAAAACTGGATCACAAGTATCACAACACTACCTTTTAGGCAAGACTGGTTGTTTCTTTGTATGCAATTGAATCGAGTTTGTAATAAAAAAATTAAAAAACCGTTAATAAATATTTATTTTCACTTATATACAGGGTGAACTCCTAACGATGGAACATTCGAACAGCCTGAAGTTGGCTATAGAATCGAGAGACAATTTTTTAGACAGTTCAGGACCGCAATCCAACTGTCTTAAAGCTGATTTCTCGATTTGAGCCAACTTCGGACAACACTTTTATACAGGGTGAATTTTTTCCGGGTCCGGATGAGGGAGGGGCTTACCAGACCAGACTGAGTATCGACGGTTTGATGTAAAGTTGGATTTTGATAACAGTGTGATGAACCTAACGGATCATCAGTGATAAGCCCCTCCCTAATTCGGATGCGGAGAAAACTCACCCTGTGTAGTCATGGATATAGTATACAGCAAAATTATACAAAATTCGTAGAAAAAAGAAGAAGAAAGGCGTTCCGAGATGAATATGGAGGTGGCTCAGCCAGTAAGACTGATTAGCCAATTTTACAATAGAGAGTGGACCTGTGATTTCGCGTCTTTTAGGAATTGATATTTAACCCGTATCCAGTCGAGCGGTGTCTGATGAACCTCGTGTCCAATAAAGCTAATTATTTTTCAAGTGTCCAATACTGCTTGTGTCCAATCGGTAAAAGTCCGAACGGGCCATTCTCGAAATATCACTCACGGTGGTTAAAGAACAAACTACCACAATCACAATGAACAAGCGACTGTCAGGTCGGTTCGAAATCAAAGACCAAAACGTTTGTAGATGCTGAAGACTACTGTAGTTTTTTGAAAATATTTACATCGGCAACAGCCTCGAGATTATACACGGTTAGAAATAAAATGTTACAACAGGTCCACCAAAAACTGTATGTTGATTTCAACATTTTTAATTGTATTATTGAACGAAAAAAATCAAAATTACATCGCGTGTCTAATGGTAAAAGGTCGTAAGCGCCATTATTCGACCTTTTGCCGTTTCTAATGGCAAAAGGGCGAACAATTTTTTTTTTCTCCGGATTTCGACTGAGAACGTTCGATGCCGTTCGAATCAAATCAATTTATCCATGCGTTGTCACTACTTTCACCCATTTACAAAGAAAACCAAAATCAAGGAACAGGAATTGCGGAAAAAAATTATTATTCGCCCTTATCCCATTAGCCCGACAGAAAGTCAAACAACAAATTTTTCTTTCTCAAATCGCTCCGAAAACACTCGAATCGCGAAGATCTATTGAAATTTTCAACTTCTGAACATCCATCCAAAAAGTCGAATCTGAGGAGAAAAAAAATCTGATCGTGAAATTTATTTCCTATATGGTGGCACTTACGACTTTTTGCATGAATGTTTCAGAACTTGGAAATTTCAACAGATTTTCGCGATTCGAGTGTTTTCGGAGCGATTTGAGAAAAAACATTTTTTGTTCGCCTTTTTGTTGTTTCGCTGCGTTGGCTAATGGCATAAGGGCGAATAATTTTCAAACTAGTCAAAGGCCAACCAAAATTAACTGAAAAACAATTTTCGAGATTTTTTGTTACCTTCATTACAGTTACAGTGAAAAATCTGAAGCGAATGTAATCGGAAGTGAATCCACCGTATATCCGTCGACACACGTAGCACACCTGTTGCGTTAACGGAGTTGAGATCGAAGAGAACAAAGATAGTTATGAATGAACAATACAGCCAACTGATCTATTTCCAAATTTTCCCGTCTCTTATGCCTCAAGAAAAAGTTATACATCGAATGAAATATAGGAATTCTCGTCTTGTTATGGATTTCCAGGAAACTGGCAGCTCTCTGTCTTCGAGTGACGTAACTTTGACGATAACAGACGTAACATCTATCACAAGATTCGTTATTTGCGTGACCTTTCTGGAAAATTAAAGGTTTTTTTTTCTTCCTGACTTTTGTCCCTTCATCGGTATTCTCGTCTGCGAACTCGGAGAGTATAATTATTACGTGACTTAACAAGCAATTAGCATGTCCTTCGCAGGTATCCAAGAATTTTAATTGGCTTGAGAGCCCACTTACGTTCGTTACATCATATATCATTTTTCAATCACTTTGATATAGATTATATATACTCGTTACGAATCTCAATTCTACGTAGAAACTCGACTATTAGCTGGCGAAACACGATCATATCGAATATCGTAGAGCTGATTGCCCAAAATTGGTTCGGTCCAGTTAACCCGCTGTACACGGGACTCTGATTGTTCTATCAATTAAAACCTCATCCGCGGAATACCGAAATTCGATCAAGGGTGTCTAATTCCGAGCGTTGTAGGAATTTTTATTCCACACTTTACGGACTATTTGTTGAGAGACAAAAGCTCTTGAATTATGAGAGTTTCATGAATTTTTTTTATTCTCTCATCCGATAGTTTTGATTATTAGGATTGACGAGAAACGTATTGCACCTAATTGTTTGTGGTTGGTTTTCACGTAAATAAAGTTTTTTTAATACAGCGTTTGAATTTCCCGGTCGCATGTGACGTCACACGCGCAGTTCTACCGTCTGGCGGCGCTGCGGACAACAATGATCAACGGAATAACATGGCGGCCGAGGTACTCTGTGACGTCACGTGGCGTTTGAAAATTGATAACCAACCTGAAGTTGATTCTATCATTTTTATGGTTTAAAAAAATTGTATTTTTTATAACGCACCCATTTATAATGGATATTTGTTAAGATTCAATCTGGGGAAACTTCCCTAATGTTCCCGTAAATTTTGACTGTGATTTCATTTTCGTCTCCATTATTCCCTCGAGTGGAATGGTACGATTTTAATACATGAGCAGTAAACCGTTCGGGTTCCAGGCCCGAGGCACAAGCGGCACGAACTTTCCAAGCTTGGCGTGAATGCGTCATTATTCTATTCAGCGTTGAAATAACCCTCCGTTCTCGGCTCAACAGGTTCAACGCGCACACATAATAACATATAGGTAGAAAGGTAGAAGAAGGCAAGTTCCGCTGACGGCTTACCTCCGTACATACTTACACCCACCTAGGGAAAACACTGAATCTAGTCTTCAAGTCTTGAATGAAATCTGTCGCTTAGTAATGGAGAACTAAATGGTTTCCTACAGACGAGAGGTGATGGCTAAAGGCGGAGCTGCTGGTTACTCAATGCTGTAAAAAGGCTGCCGTCACAACCAACGTTGTAAAATCATTAGGAGATACCTGGAACAAAGATGCTATAAATTACCTCCAACGCACCACAAATTTTAATTAACTACAAATGGACAATGAAATTAAATAATTGAAAAAAAAAAAAAAAATGCCAAAAAAACTTTAGCATTTCACTTGAGTTTCGAATAATTTATTGCTAGAATTGCAAAAGTTAGCAAGCGTTTCAACGCTTGTTCAACGAATTCCTAAGAGTTAACTTCATATTATCAAACCTGTACCAAATTCCCAGAGACTTCGTTACCTAATTCGAGCTCGTTTTCGTAGTGTTGAGGGGGGGCTTCACCGATCAACGCAACTACAAGAAGTATTGATCACAAATAGTTGTTGATTTGTTTCTGAATGCGTTTTCGTACACCAAGCTTGCACACCAAATTTCATTGACAAAGATAAAAAATTGTAGGGGTTATCGATTTTTGTACCTCCAGCTGTAAAAAAGAATAATTCTTACAATTTTGAATATTTTTTTAATCAAATTTTGGGTTCACACTCAGTTCACCATCCTGGACAATCAATTGTGGCGGATTATTGATATCTCACTTTGGGCTGCGTAAGGAAATTGGTCGAGGTTCAAATCTAGTTTTTCTGCCTTCGGCTGTACAACATGTTTTTTCGAACACGAAACAGCATTCAGAAAAAAATAGCCGGCACTCTGTGACAGTAAGTTGAGCTCCTTAGTCTCTGGAGTCGCTTTGGACTCGCTTCGAAGTCTAATAGTGTGAGATATACTTATATACGTCCAAGTTTCTGTTCTTCTTTTTTTCTATCCTCAAAGCTGTGTACCTGCCCGAATGCTATTAAAAAACGCTAATTTAATACATGCATTACAAGTATCGTCCAACTTGGCAAGTGAACTAGGTAAATTATTCAGTAGTCGACGGCACTATATTGATCCGAGTTAAAAATCACCATTTTTATTGACTTATATTTACATCTGAATTCGTTGCTTTTACAACGGAATTTCATGAAAGTCCAATCACTTGATTTTCAGCACAATCGAACAAACAAAAGACGTTTGTTTTTCTTCCAGTTCGGTCTTCTCATTCTTCTTGTATTTTTCATAAAATACCGAAGGAATTTTCATCCGACGGATGAGAAGCTCGGCCGATGTCGAAGGGTCGCACCACTAAGGGTGAAGTTTTGACGTGGGCAGCTTTGTACAGATTCGAGAGTCTGCAGCACTTGGTCCTTGGCCAATTCCACGGTTGGCTATAGCCGCACGACTGGACTACTTCATCTCTCGACGAAGCAGCTCCCATGTGTCAAAAGCTGGCTACACCACTCAATTATCTGAAAGATAAAATACCATCGTCCCTGAAGACGTAGACATGGTAATTATCTTAGCTCAAACTTTGGTAATCAGTAGTCAACCAATCGGCAAAATACATCCCGACGATTTTGCTTTACGAAGTTAATCGGAGAGAGAATCACGAATGATGTCGGAGATTCGTTTTTTCTTTCGATTAAATAATTATATTTTTCTGAATAAACAGTCATCACGATTAAATATGTGTTCAGCCAATCATTTATTTAATTCGTGTTGCAAACATGTCGAAGAAGCTTCGCGTCTGGCTCACCCTGAAGTTTTCCGGCATTTTTTGTTCTTCCAATAAATTGTATAATTATTTCTGAGTTCAGATACGTTGGGGATTCCAACTTGTTGGCCAATTTGTTTCTCATTTCATTTCAAACGAAGAATACTAAACAGTTAGTAAAGACGAAGAAGAAGAAAGAAGAAGAGTTGATTATAATTGATTCAATTTCTCGTAAACGAATTTCAAGTGAAAATGAGACTGCAAGAAATAACAAGCGGGTTTCGGCTTATTATTATATTCATCTCATTTACAGCTATTTCAAATTTTACGAATCTGACCTCAGATGCTTGATCAGCCGTTCAAAAAACCTTCGAGTAACAATTTTCCCGACAAAAATTTGACACACATCCGGACGTCAAACTCAAAATAGTCGGAGGTGATTCTCTGGATCTCAAAACGTGGAGATCCAGTGAAAACTAAACTTTTCATTTACAATAACTTCCTCTTTTTTTCGAAACCAGACGAACACGAAGTTGAAACGAAAATTTTCTGCTTTATAACGTTTTTTGAGACAATCTTGCAGATTGTCAGTGTGTACAGAGTTGAAAATTTATTCGTGTCTATTGTTCCGAAACGTATCAATTGACACGAATTAATTGTGAGATTGTGGTCCTGGCCGTATCCAGATACAGCGACTGATTGGAGTTTGCGGTATTGCCTCAACACTGACAAATCGGCTGTCAGCCATCGAAGCAGAACGAGTATCGAACTTGATGAACAATGATCAAAGTTTCCGATCTCGGTATATACCCGGTACATAAGATACGTCATGAACAACTGTATAGCCGCACTTTAAGCGGCCGAGTGGGTTCAGAACTCTGGTTAAAAGGAATTCTACCCTGGATCCGTGCCGAGGTTAAAGTGCGCAAAACCGAGCAGGAAAACACGAGGAGAAAAAAATATAGCGGAAATCGAGAACCAGGAAATGGCAAGAGAAAAATCCAGATTAGAACCGAAGTGACCGGGACCTGCAGGAGGCCCCATATGTCCGAGGGGTTTATTGCCGCATTCCTCTTACGGTTAAACCGCAGGAAACTGACATGTAATGCGGTATAGTTGACGGATATTTTTTCCGGGTGAAAATGACGTGAAAAAAATTTCATGACTGGTAATTCCCCGAATTTCGTCGCTTCAAAAAGAGATTTTTTAATCGAATCGTCAGACGACTACGGTACAAAAGTTTAATGAAGAAAATGAGGGTGAAATTATATGAGAAACGAGTCGGTTCCATAATTTTGATTCAACGTTCCGCGCTTTGTTGCGTGTAGGAATTTGTTTTGCTTCTGACGGAAGAGATTGAAACTCACTCTTCAGTTTGCACCCTTATTGTTAAGAATTTTAAGGATTTAACGCGTTTTTCCTTCGATATATTGAACAGAATTTACTTTTAACAATACAGGAATATCTTGAGTTCCAGACTCCCATGTAGAAATTGACTTTAAATCGGATAAAAGACGTTTCTGATTATTTTTTCCCATTCGGAATTCAATTTCTATGTCTCGACGATTTATGCATAAATCGACGAGTCATTTGCGAAATTCAATTTGAGGATCGTCAGGAAATTTTCCTCGAAGACAATGAATTGATATTCATATTATTATTTTAAAAAAAGGGATCAAAAAGGAGGCGCGCTATTTTCTGCCTAAGCGTTTCTAAATCCCGCATCTTTTATTCAGAAACTAGTATAGTATCATTTAGAGCTTTAGCGCTTCAACGTGAAATTTGTAGAAATGAAAAATTCATAGAGGATTTCTGTACCGCACTGGCAATTGCATTGTCACTCGAATTTCTATATAACTCGTGAAATCGTTAAATATCTTCAATCAAGCAACAATGTATGTTCGACTGTTTAATTAGTCATGACAAATTTTCGAAAATATTCCGTAATTGTACAAAGCGTTGGAAATTTTGAATCATGGAGGTAACCCTAACGTCTAGTTATCAGTGTACCCGAATCCTAAACCCTGTATCGGAAATATTATCTCAATCTATCAAACTCTGTATCATATGTATGCTCTCAAAGGTGGTAAATCGGATTTACGGGGATAAAATGTATATTAAATCCCGTTGAAAAAGTAATCCATCGTTTGTTTGCTATGAACTGATTGCGCTTCGTTATTGATAATGGGATAGCGATTTAAGCTCGAAGACTAATCACTCACGTCAATCAGTTATCTCCCCGGGGCTCCATCAACATTTTTTCAATATTTTCATACCGGGTTTTTATTATACCATAGTATTTTTAGAAAAAAAAAATCACTCACGATCCTGATATTAGGATCCGACATATCTCGAAGGAATCTTGTGCAGAGGTAGCTTCGCGATGTCATATAAACATATTGTGGTATTCAAATTGATGGAAGTTTGCCTGAAAGTAAAACCAATTCTCGTTCCCTTAGCTAATGAGAGGCGGATGATGATTGATCATTTCGACTAGATTCAAGCTGTGATTTGAAAAAGTACTCAGTTTTTTACTTCATCATTTTTTATCGTTGAAATAGTACATCGATATTGATGGTATCGATGGAATTTCTGCTAAATATAGAATTTATAGCGATACTTTTTAGCTTTATGACCCCATGTCGTATCCCAATTGTTGAATAAACTGGAAAATCCGATTTTTAGTGCGAATGTATGTAAATCTGCGTCTCGCAAACGCAGAGAATTGTCAATTCCAACTAAACGACCGGAATCGTTGTTCAATTCCTGGTGTATTTTAATTATTGGAAAACCGATTAATGAAAACGAACGAAAAAACCATGCACAGGTACAGGATAAAAATCGCGATTTTGCATAATGGCGCAAAATTCTCTACAAGATATGTAATTACACGATTTCCTTGGCGTGTAGGCGCTCTATAATATTCAATTCCGTCCCACAACCCCGTGTCCTGTTGCTTCCCGCCCGCCACTCACCGGCAACGGGCATTCAACGGGTGTGGGAAGCTTGCGGGGCTCGCGGGCGAGGGTTGGAGAACGGTGGACGCCAACCCCCTCGCCCCATGGTGTCGGGAGCGCCCGCGCCGCGACCGTGGATATAAAGTGGTCGCGTGCTCGCAAGCTCAGTCATACCGCCGTCTAGTCACGAACCCGCAGCATCCACTTTTTTTCGAATCTAACAAATCATCAACGGAAGTCGGAAACTCGAAGAAACTCTCCCGTCAAGAGAAGCTCAACTGCAACATTTAAGAGAAACTCGCAGCTTCGTAAAGTCAAAAGGTACGAGGAGAGCTTTTCTTTAAACAGAGCCTGCAAGCTCTCCTTATATCGATACTTTGAGTTTAATTTTGGGTTTCAGATAAAAATTTTCTATTCCATGTCACGCTTTCCGTCGATGACGATGCATTTCAAGGTTTTCGTTAAAAGTATAGATTGCGATTGATTGGATGGATGGTTTCCGCAGAGGCTTCCTCTCAGGCATTAACAATTCCGGATGCAATATTAGTATGTATGTTGGGTAATTTGAATCGCTGCAATTAGTGGATTGGGGTTGGGAAGGAAAGCCTAGAATTGTCAATCAAGTGTTTTCCAGTGTATACGCCGCGTGTTATCTCTCACATTTTTGTTATTTGTTGAATGTATATGTATTCCGTGTAAAAGAACAGTTTTTTTTTTTTACCGTCAAAAGTTTATGTCCCAACTGACATTCGAAAGCTCTACAAGTCATGTTGTGTGTTTTGTTACCTCATTCCAATTTATATCGTCTAGCTGACGCGACGGAGCGAATTCCGAAAAAGCTTTTTACATTGTGTGTCTCCTATACTGATTTATACAATAGTTTGTCGTAGCTTGAAATTGAACATTTTATAATTAAATGTTTTTTTATTAAACTTGACGCGATTTTAACTTCAATTTCACTTCACTAAGTCTTTTACAACTGTAGCGAAACTTTCCGCCGACTTTTGTACGAGCTGATTAAAACTTTCCAGTATTACATGATTTCAGTATCTTTGATCAAAGATAAACACTGAACCTCATCAATGAAGAGGAGAATAAAATGTAGGGTAGAAGCACCGTTTTGGGCAACAATTTTTGGCCAGTTCTTAATACTCGATTGCTTGATTCCGTGGCTTATAATTCACCAAATTATTCGATTACTAAGATAAATATGACTCGAAGAGTCTTGGATACAGTTTTTCAATACGTGATTGGCTACAAATCAATTTATTCAAACGTTGAAGAGCGTTTTTAACATTTGTACCGTCTGTGGCCACTGCTTTTTTACTCGCGATTGTTATGGCCACTGATGGGGAGCAATTGATGGCCAGAGTCGGTACTGGGTGGCCAAAACCGGCGAATCTACCCTAGACTGCCCGAAGCGAGCGAATAACAAATATGCCAAGAAATGTGGTGTAAACGAATTTAGGCAGACGGTGTGCTGAATTTGAAATTAGGTGAAAAAAATTCCCCACACGTATTTTTGTGACCTGACAAAGTTGATGTAGAGTGGTACACATCGAAATCAGAAGATATTCTATCGGCCAAAGCTATCGGCAATCCTTGGAATTTCTTGTTCATCTTGGTCAGCGACAATGGAAAGTTATTTCAACTTAAGATTGTCACGATAAAAATTCTGATTTGTGTCTAATCGGAGGGAAAATTATTGCTTACTTTTCCGTAAAGTTTTTTCTCTAAAACCAACGTCAATTCCTGAATGGTTATTCCCAATATGTATGAGAAGTGCAACGGCGATAATTCAATAGATCATACGATCGAAAATCGATAAATGCTCGGGATTGAATGCATCAGAGTCGACCGCCGCACGGTCGACGTAGATGCGGTCAATTTGGTGTCCATCCTGCAGAGTAAATCCCTCAGGATATTAATTACAGCTTACAAATAGTGTATCACAAACTTATACATCGATTCTGCCACCTGAATTTACCTATAAATTGAGTTTCGAACCTTCGTCTCTGTAGATTGAAAACTTCGTTTATAAAGTTTCCAGAAAATTCAGACTTTATTCGAGTCCTCTAGGACATAGATTTACCTTTATAACAGATTACATTCATTATACTCACAGGTTTTCTTCTCGCTTCTTACCTGTTCTTCGTTAGACTAAATAACGTCGAGGGAATAACCTCCCTCCGGCTAAAATGCCCCTTGAGAAAACCTCGCAATTTTCGAAAATGCAATGAGGCTGATATTACTCAATAATCTAACCCACGGAATCTTCGAAGTAAAAGTGGGAGATTATTCGACCTATTTTCAACACTAGCACTAAAGACCCGCAGCTTCAACACACGGTCTAAGATTGTGTCCCTTATTTTTGCATCGGTTTCGAAATTATTGTACTTCTTTGTATCGAATAAGATACTGAAAAAAGTCAAAATCAATACAAATGGTTCTTCGGGTCGAGAAATTTCGTACCCTTTGAGAATCCGCGCGTCTGATGTCAGCAACGTTCACTTTACGTTGCAAGAATTGATTAGAAAAGTTTATAACAGTTTAAATATTGCGAAGTTATACGATACCGGTAGTACCTACGGTAAAAAGATTTATCTGAGTTCTAGAGGTTCCCACCCTGCAGCTGTGTCTCTATTCCGTATTCTTTATCGCGCAAGGAAGGAATATAAGCCGAGAGTAGAATAAGTCTTTGGTACAAAATAGGTGACACCCTGCACGGTGTTTTTACAGTCTCGTTCAAATTGACCCGTCGATATTGCGTTTTAAAACGCGGAATGAAATAATTTAAGAAAACTTTTACCTCCGGTTTGACACAAATACAAGAAACGTGTATAAGACGGAGGTTGACGATGTTATTTTATGGAAGGGGAATGACGCGAGTCTCCGATATTTCACCAACTTCGTACCCTCATAAATCATTTCATGATTTTGTGGTCCGAACGATCAGATTTTTACAATACAGATCTGGAAACGACGTGCATAGTTGAAAATTTTCGATATCTTTCGGTTCTGATTGGCAATTTTCAGATGGCGGATTTTCAGATCGCAGATTCCAAAAATATGACCAGACTTTGAAATTTTACGAATCGACGGACTGGATATAAAAAAAAGTTGAGTTCAGATTTGCAACCAGGAAAGCCAGAAACTGTTGGAAACTAAGTTTCACAAATGTTAAATCAAGTTTTCTCATTTCGATGAGCAGTAAGCCACCATTTTGAATTCGGTGCTTTTGACATCAGATTTGGATCCAGCGATCCCTGAAACCCCCAGACGGGGGATACGAAAGCTGAATCAAATGTTTTGCTTGCCGTTGTTCATAGGGTCACAATTTATACTCATGTGTTACACATACGAGGGAAAAAATATAGCCGGAACATATTTCACGAGTGAACTAACCGAGATATTGCGATCTTTGTTACTCATGTAGCGTAGCTATTATGGAATGAGAACCGTACGTGTTCTGTGAAACGAAAAAGCGATAAGCGTTTTTGCGGAAGGTTGCAAATGTAAGCTGAAAGCTTGCAGCCATCGCACATGTTGTGCTCCTGCGTATGACAAGCGGAGCAGAAATTGAACGAGATTAAACACACGACTCTTGAACAATTAAAATATTGAGTGACATTTTCATTGAGAGTGAAATATCCGGTTGATTGTACTAGCCAGCTGATTTAATTAAAGTAATCAAGAGAAAATCCCGGGTCTTTGTTTTGCGGAATAACGGATTATTGTAGCAACCGTCGTTGAAGGAGAGACGCGGAAAGTTTGCTGTGATGTTAGCTGTAACTTTACGCGTGAGAAAGTACCCCCTCAAAGTCGTGGCATTGGTAGGTCGTAGAGATTTCAGGATTTATTTACTCTTGGAATTTAATATTTGAGACTATGAGATTTAGACATGAGTAAAGATTCGTGATTTTTCGCAAAGCGCCAATCTCGACGAGGATCTTCAAGTGTTTTCATTTTCATTAAACCCGGAGGTATAACAGGAAGTAGATCTACGTGTTTCGTTTTTGTCTCGAGCATAACGATCGTTAATTTCCGAATACCTTCGATATTAATTTTTTTTTCAACGTATAAATGATGGGGCTTACTGTTTTCTGATAAATCTGGACAGACGAATAAATCTATCCGTGTGTAAACGCCTCTTACAAAATAAATTTCCTGCCAATTTCATGCGAATACGATACGGCTACGACCATAAATCTCTCACTTCGTGTCCCGTTTGTCTTTCTGCGAGGACGAGGAAAAAAATAAATAAAAACTTTTCAGCCTGGTTAAATACTGATTAATGTTGAGGAATAATCCGATATACAGCAGGACTTTCTGTCCAGCTTCTTTTTATGGGCTTCACTCTGACAGGCACGTATAAAAAAAAAGGATAAGAAGAATAAAAGAAAAGAGCAAAGTACAGTATTGTGAGAATGATCATTAAATACAGAGCAACAATTCCGTTCATCAATTCTGATTCGCTGAATCCACTAGAAACGTGATTCAAATCTGTAAAATTGAACGGATTATGCCTTACAAGAATTTCAATTGAAAATTGTACATTTTTTTCTGACAATCTGACAGACTTCATTTATACTTTTAGTGAAAGTTCACTGGATGAATCTGTTAACAGTATGAATAATGAACATAATGGAAACAGTATTGTAAATTACACAAAAATCTATGAGATTCATTTCATTTTTGAAAACAAATCTATGTCATTGTAACATTTTTGAAATTTTATCGCAATCCAACGATTTTTAACTGTTACATTCAACATCTGACATAGGATTTCATATAATTTCGTGAGTTGATTCTTAAGGATTACTACTGATTTCCAACGATTTGAAAGCGATTTTTTTTTTACTGATTCAAACTGATTTCGAACAAGGGTGTAGAGTTGCTTTCAGGAGTAAATAGTTGAAAACTACATCCTGCGACATTGCTATTTTTCTTGACAAAAAATCCACAGAAACAGATGACATTTCCATTGAAACATCGTGTATATAGTACAACTGTGTTTTAAGAGCTCTAATGACTTTGCTATAGAACATAAATCATGGCAACTTGTGGCAAATACGAGCAAGAAAGTTATGACTGCTGCAGCACTACAGCGAGCGCAATATTGTTTGGATCAAAGAGCGACGGTTCATGAACAGTTTCGCGTCCCAGTTCGCAGTCGAACATCTGTACCTCGGGGTATGAGGCTACCTCGAGAACTGTAGCAAATGATCCCTGTATTATTGAGCTCGAAGGCTGCCTTATTGACGGTCAGGATCCCACCTAACAATTCCGGAGTGAAGATACGACTTATAGTACGAACCATTGGAATGCGGCCTACCCTTAGACGTACTTAGCACTGTTTCTACGTACCTCGACTTTCGATCTTCTCGCCTGCAAGGCCGGCTGTAATCACTGCCGTTTCAGATCCTGAAGGACACTCTATTTTCCCTATCACCGCTAACGTTTTGCTAATCACTGCGTTACCGCCTCGCGGGTTTCGCCCCCTCGGGCTAACGATTATAACTGTTCGATAATTAGCTGAAACGATTTCCACCAGATGCTTCTATTACCGGGGTAATTGACTCGGCGATAAACCCGCGGTGATTTCATTACTTCGGATATGGAGAAGTTTTTCATCCGATTTGAAGACAAATTTGAAATTTGGATTATAGCTGCGGAGTTTCTGTGTTCAAACCGCAATCTTTGCTTTATGCGGTATTAATTTTTGCGAGTTCTTGTACGAGCAAACTCAGACTTTCCAGTATTTCATGAATAGAGTATCTTTGATCAAAGATAAACACTGAACCTCATCAATGAAGGGTAGAAGCACCGTTTCGGGCTACAATTTTCGGCCAGTTCTTAATACTCGATTACTTAACTCCGTGGCTTATAATTCATCAAATTATTCGATTACTAAGATAAATATGACTCGAAGAGTCTTGGATACAGTTTTTCAATACTTGATTGGCTACAAATCAATTTAATCAAACGTTGAAGAGCGTTTTTAACATTTGTACCGTCTGTGGCCACTGCTTTTTTACTCGCGATTGGTATGGCCACTGATGGGGAACAATTGATGGCCAGAGTCGGTACTGGGTGGCCAAAACCGGTGAATCTACCCTCGACTGCCCGAAGCGATCGAATAACAAATATGCCAAGAAATGTGGTGTAAACGAATTTACGCAGATAGTGTGCTGACTTTGAAATTAGGTGAAAAAAATTCCCACGCGTATTTTTGTGAACCGAGAAAGTTGATGTAGAGTGGTAATCCTCGACATCAGAAGATATTCTATGAGGCAGAGGTAATCCTTGGTATTTCTTGTGTTTATCTGGGTCAACAAGACAGTACACAGAATTCTTCCATCAACTTCCATCGTTTTTGTGCAATGATCTTATCTTCGATCTCGACGAAGACGGACTTGACTGATGATATCTTCTTTCGTTCCCAATCAACCGATGTAATTTTTCGTTGGTTTTGTTTCAGCCGAAGATGATGTCGATGAGAATAACCGTTTGCGCAGTGATGGTGATTGTGGCTTTGGTCAGTCTATCGACAGCTTTGCCTGCGGCGGACAAGGAAAGATTTCTTAATGAACTGGACGTGAGTATTGATCGAGTATTTTTATATACAAGCGTGAATCGGGAGCTACAATCTGCATCTCGGCATTATAGATCACGCGAGAAAGGCGTCCCTCGAGGAAACTTGACAGACGTTACGAAGAGACCTCGTCGAACGTAAATTGCTTCGTGTAACTTCAAAGCGATTTTTATTTCGACGGATAAAAAAAGGGAGAAGAAGAAATGAATTTGCTATTCAGAGAAAGCTCGAAAGAGTTTGGTTCCGTTCAGTCTTATTCTGCAATTTACTCGCGAGCTTTGCTGATAAGATTGAATATTTTTTTCATCCTTCTTGAACGGACTTAACCTTTCACTCCTCCGTGCCACAACTGTATTCAGACCCTGTCAATCTGGGGCACTGGCAAAGGCAAAGTCTTTCAATTCAAAGAAAGAAGACACTCGCATAATAAGACAGGGAAAATTAAAAGAAAAACTCTGTAAATATCTGCAAGAGTGAATCTATAATTAATGTTTTCAATGTCAGAGTCTCTTTGATCGACGAAGACACAGAAGCCTCATGGCCAGAGTCATTCAATTCACCTTTATTCGCTGCCCATTATTCGTACTGCTCATACTTTATAGAGACCCACAGTGTCTATGGTTGAAATATTCAGCTGCATGATCTCCGGGAGGAATCGCAGCTTAGAAAATTGCCTGTATCTACGTTTATAAAATTCATGAGATTGAAATCAGACTCTTTTCTATCGTCCTCTTTTCTTCCCAGATACGTTATTGCACCTCGTAACTCGTTTCGTTATCCAGATAATTGAATCAGCAGATTTTGGCGCTGATAGAGCAACTTTACAACCAACATTTTACAGGGCACTTGAAATTACGTACCGTTAATTCCCCTACTTCAAGTTCTAACTGATAGGATTTTGAACCCAGAGAGTCTAGAGAAGAATGGAACTAATCTACAATTGTGTGATTCATCAATTAACTATCTAATCCATCTGTGAACGAGTGCAGGGTCGTAATGAGCGTTATCTCTGGTATTCTTTCTCCCTAATCATGCCAGACCGTTAGACAGTACAATTAGGTAATATTGACTCATTTCGTTCTCTCGAATCGAGCAGTTTTCTTGCCCCAGACTCGAAAGCTGTGATTCTCTTCGCAGTTATAACTTCGCGAACAGTGTAAGCAGACCGAGAGTCTGTGAGGATTTTCATCGAATTGCGAAGGGGATTGTTTCTTTGCCAATCATCAGCAGTTGCTGAATAGGATAATTTGTTATTCCGTATAGAAGAAAACGACGCGTAGATATAAAAAGGCACATAAATTCGAGTATTAAAGTGCTTACATGCAGCCTTTACCGTAACCACATGAAACTTACTTCTACACGACTCAATACGACTGCCTCATGCACGTTGTAGACTGCTTATTTTTCTTTTCTCGAAGTCAGATAGTAAAAGCATTGGAGCTAACTCGAAATCGATACGAATAGAAAACAGTCTAACGGAGGTGAGACCTGTGGGGAAATTGCGAGATGCCGTTTTCATATAGTTCTTTTACGACCGCGGTTAGCATCGATTATCATTTATCGATACTCGATGCATACTTGAAAAATAAGCACTGCGCAAACATTTTAGAATCAAGAACCAAACTTTGGCTTCTTCTTCCCCCTGACTCATTGTCTTCGAAAAAAAGTGAAACGACGATAAACGAGTTTCTTCAAAATAATGTCAAACACGTCAGATTCCCATTTGCGATTGTATGTACGTTCGAATATCGAATAGAACGAACTCAACAAGTCGTTCTGTGATTTGAATAAGCGGTTCCGAAGGGAAAAGACGGATTGGAAAGGAGCCCCAGAAATGGGAAGAGAGATAGGCCGAGGGGACCCTGGTAATCTACGGTATTCCACGAGGACTTGAATATTCACCCTGCCATTCATCGTATCGATCATATTTTTCCAATTTCATACAGTAAAGTGAATATAACAGAGTTTTTCATCTAGAAACGCGTAGCTTTGATTCTTTTGTCGCAGCCATAATTAGTTTCCCCTTTTTTGCAGTAGAGACCTCAATTATTTTCCAAGGAGGAGGGATTCCCAGTTATGTAACAAAAATGACCATATTAATTGAAAAGTAAACAGAATTTCAGAATCATGGAGTTTAACGAGATTGTGCAACGGCCAATTTGTGTAACGGACCCGGTTAAATCTGTCCTATAAGTACCCTGAGCGTCATATCGGATCATTCATTAATTGGAACTGGGACCAGTTACGCAGTTACTTTTCAACCCATGGAAAGTACACTAATTTGTTTTCGCTTTGAAATAAGTTGAAGGCGTAAGCCCAAGTCTTTTAAAGAATACCTAAGTATACACGGATAAGGGCTTAGCAGTAAAGCTTTCGAGAAAGGGTGTCACGAGATGTTCTCTTCCAAATTTGACAGAGCGTTAAAAATGCGAGCAACGATCTTTAAAGAGAAAGAAAGTGAACATGAATATGGATCATAAAAAGAGGATAAAAATTGTCGAATGGCTGGCAATTAGCCTTCGAGAATCAACCGTCCTGAGAGGGGGCGTTGCCGAGTCTGGAAAATTTTCGAATGCAAGAAAACCTTAATTACCATGAGCCAACGACAACCTTCTCGCAGAAGCCCTCCATTCTTCTATAACGTTCGCCCCTGCTGTAATATGGACTCGGTAAATGATAATAACCGGTAGTCATTAGGTATCCCGGGTGAACCCTCCTCGGCCCCAAATGAATATGGAAAATATTAACCTTCAATTAGACGCGACTGAAAATTCCGAAGGATCCCCTTTCCCTCTTTCTGGTTTCTGGATTCTGGTCAACAAAAAAGCGCATTTTAGATTAAGAAGAATTTTCAAGCCCAATTTCCAGCAGAAGCAGTCTGAATATTTTTGAATGAATGAAAGATCTTTTTATGTATGAAAATATGAATAAACATTTTCCACCTCACCTCGCGCACTGGCGTCTTAAAGTTTTCGGTATTTTTCCTCCGAACCTCCGTATCAGGGTGAATGTAATGCGATGCTAGATTTATCGAGGTGTGTCCGTATCCCCGGTACGTTAAAAGTTTACCGACCCCAGTTTTCAATGGGTGTCTGAAGTGTAGGTACTAATCTGTGATACATACATATGGAAACGTTGGAGGTAATTTGTACGCAAATTTGAAGTGGTCTTTTGGCCGAGTACGGGAAAGGGACAAGAGGCAGGGCGCAGGGTGGGAAAGGGATAGGTGTGGGCTGTTGAAGCAGCGCGTAAAGTCAGAAATGAAGTAATTTTGGCAACAATTTTCCGCAGTATCATAACATGTTTCCGCAGTATCAGCATGTGTGCCTGATTCTTATTCATCAGATTCCATGCAACACCTTTGAATATAGCTGCGTTACTCATAAATAATGACTATGGAATACCCATCGAAACAAGTAGCCAGGTTGGGATCTACCTTCCTTCAAAAATCCGCTGGATTATATCAAGCGCGAAATATACCTCTCACCCACAAATCTCCGATTTAAGAGCCAAAAGCTCTCGGATATTTCGCACCCCGATGCTTTTTCAAAAGCTATTAAACTCCGATCACGAATTCATGACCTATGGGGCTCCTGTGGCCAACGTGCTCTCATGGGTTTCAAACAAGATGGATTTTTTTGGGGAGGGCTTCCACTCATTGTGAAAACATGCCTTCGGCATCACGCCGACCCAAACAGTCGATGAATCACTTTACATCACTCGAAGGCTGACCTACATCCTCGAAATTCCTAATCCTATATCATTCAGGGATCGCTTAACCGATTTTCTTACATTTTTGGTTGAAAATTACGTTCAGGTCTGTAAAAATTTGTGTGATATCGTCAATATTATATTGGTAATCGTGTGGTATAAATTTCCTTGGGTGAATTTAGTTATCAGTACTTAACTCAGGTTTTACTATACTGCAAACTGATATATTCGTGGTTCTTTTCCACAGGGCTGATAATGATCTAAAATCGCCTGTGATAACCAGGATTATTATCTCAATTATCTAAAACAGTGAGGAATCATTTTCTCCTATGGTATCATCGGCAATTTTCCTATACTTTTTCACAGTAATCGGCGACAGTGATAATTTTCGGTGTGGTTGTGCCACTTTTCGAGGAATTGAAGGGCTGCTTCTCCATCAAAGTCTCCATCAAAGAAAGCGGAACAGAAACCGCAAACGCAATTAAATTCAGCTTTGTCTTAACTCTCCTCTTACTCTACATTATCTGGAAGCTCGTGTAATATTCCTGCAGCAATTTCCCACGGTATGAAGCCATCCGAGGATGGTTATAATACGTACGTTGTGCGGTGATACGAGACCGAACAAATATTCATAAAGTCTTTTCGAGCCACGAGCACCGCCATTCGTTCCAGATCTTACTCTCGTGGTTCTTTTCTCTACGAGAATATCAGCCCCAACGACGATACCGTAGTATGCTTTTCTTTCTCTCTTATTCACGGTGGACTGATTTTGGGAAATGACGAGGGCTTCAATACATACCCCAGACAATTTAAGTGAACAGTAAATGTCTCGAGATAATATGTTCACCCCTTTATTACCTCGATGTACCTTATATATGCACGTAGTGTAGTCGTCTCTCCGAATCAGTTACGGCAATTTCACTTCATCCCACTAGCTTTTCCCTATTTCAATTATTTTGCCTCTAGAGTATCGCTGAGTACACCTCGATGGACACAGGACAAGACGGTTCCTATCGTCTGAGATATCGGTCCCAAGGATGTCGGACGAACCCCTCGGAATTAAATTTTGGCACACGACAAAATCTCTTTAATTATAATTTTATTTCGTTTAATTAGGACAGTCCAACGACCCTCGAGCTCTTTAAAATTGTGTTAGATAAAAGTGAGCTTTTGATGGTTCGTTTATCTTCATTGCTCAGTGATTTAAACTCTACGGTGCTGCTTCACCACTCCGTTAGGAGGGATAACAAAGATTTCTTCTGGTACACGAAACTAGAGGTAAAATTGTATAAATTACGTATATACATCCAAATATGTGTGCAAATTGAAATTTCTGTCACAAAACTCGGTAGTCAGCATAATCCCGATACCGGCGGACATTTACGGTGGAAATATTTTAATTAATCGTAGTCTGAAACGGACAGGAGTATTGTATTACCCCTGCATCTTGATTTGTAGCTAATTTAAAATCCGAGTGTCCTCCGTCACATGCAATCATTGGTAGGACAGCAGTATCAAATTCATAGCTGACGCAAAGTACATATACACCACGTCTGGATGGAATAGACCCCGACTCTAAACTACGTGCTGCAGGCTTCGGTTTCAACGTCTGGCTAACGACCAATTTTCCCAACTTTTAATGAGATAATCTCACTGGATTAGCACACTGACGTTTTTGTTTTAAACTCAGTGATGGTGAACAAGATAGCGAAAGACAATTTTTGGCAGATTATGGGTGATAAATTTTCAGCCTCGACTTCGTTCATAGATTTGAATAAATCAATTTGCCTCATGGAAATTAAAAAATATATGGAAATTTGAGTCACGGATCCACGTTGTTCACGTTTCTGAATCCGACGAATAAGCTACAAGTCTTCATCCCATTTCACATTATGCTAACCGAAAAAATGTTCGTTCCAAAGTCGATCAAAAACCAAAATAGGATCGAAAGCGACAAAAAAAGGCAGATCGTATAAAGTCCGTAAACTATAGCACGCATGCATTACACACAACCCTCTAAATCTGATGGCCTGAGTAGCTAACGGTGTAGCTGAAGATTCGTGAGCTTTTAGGAACACACCGTTCACGATTAATGGGGCGATAAACTTTATCACGATACGCAATCAGAAATTTAATACTGCGGCAATAAATTTTGTTCGTATAATTTTTTGGAATTTCTAAAGAAGTAAAAAGATGAGACACCCCTCGGCTGTTAAATTTTGTGCCTTTTTTGTTACCTCGTTGCGGTGGGAATGTGAAAAGAATTAATGCAGACGATGTGAAGATACCTTTTTCTTTTTATCTTAATCGTTAGTTGGTTTAGAATTTCGCATCTAGAACCGGGGCGTAGATCCCGTTCCCTCGCTCCCTTTGTTCGATGGATAAATTTTACGAGTTTAATTAATCCGCGAGAAGCTTGGCAGATTTTCTTATCCCGCGAGTTCGGGTATCCCACTAATTTATAATACTTATGTATATCTATAAGGAGTTAAACCGAGACTTTGCCTCTTGGAAAGGAAACCAAGCCTTTTGGATTACCGATTCCTTTAATCGTGTCGAGGTGTCAACCCAATTAAAATTAGGATTTGAATAATTAGAGCATTTCCACTCGCTCTTTATATTATTCCCATAGATTTTCAGAACTTTCGGCAAAGTTCGGAGCAAACATAGTTTTCAATATCAAATTTCACGGTGTATTGATTTCTACCGAATACAACAGCGGTTTTGGAACAATTAAGCGGTAGGATTAAATAGCAATCAAGCGCGTTATCAAAACTGGATTATCCAAGTAGGTATTTAGTACAGTTTAGTTCATTGATAAGCGTGGCAAAGCCTATAGAGCGATTTAAATACGTCAACCTTCTCCACGAAATGAGAAAATTGGTAAAGAGAATGCCAATTTCGTGTTCTAATTTTTTTTCTCTTGACAATTATTCGTGAGAGATGTACACTTTGAAGGAGGCAATTTCGACCCTCTAGACGCTCTAACAAGCAAGTTTAAGACTTGATGGATGGAGGCGGTAGCCTGATGAAAAGGTACCGTGAAAATTACCTGATGGATTACCACTTTTCTTATCACCACCTGAAACCCGTTTGTCACAGCAGGTGTTTTGCTATCATTAATTGGAACAGGAAAAAAGTTACAAGTTTGAAAACTATGCAATCGGAAACTTAAGAAAATGACGCAACTAAGGTTTTGCCCTTAGCCTCTTTGGAAAAAGTTCAAATTGGCTTGACTCACACTGCACACTTCACACTCTGAGACTGAACGGGAAAAATAGGATATTCGAGTGGATGAATACCTTCGGAATTGCTCCCAGAGCTCCTTGACATTTCACAAATACTTTGCGAAGAAGGTAATATTCTGAGAGCTCTCGTTCAACCCGATTCTTTCGTAAGTACATCTTTACGGAAAAGTTCTCCATTCGCAAGACTCAAACATTCCAAATTGAATCTCATCGGGTAGAAGGATGTTTTTATTCTATAAATGCAAGATTTTAAATTACATCACGGAAGTCAAACCTGACTGCAAATTGACTTGATTGCAAATTGAATGAATTGAATGTTTCAATCATAAAGCACTGAGATCTCTCGTCATTATAACCGATCGTTTCATTATTAATTAAACTACCGCAATTAATTGTTGCAATTTCATTTTAGCCAGGTTTGCATCAGAGACTTAATTAAGTTTCGAGCATCTGTTAAACCGGGTCTAGATTCCGCGAAGGAATGATATCAATTACTGTGAAATAGCTGAGGCCGTCCCGCGAGGAGTGTTTGGTACAGAAGTAGGGAAATATCTCGAGACTTTTGTCGAGTGTCGAGAGGGCGAAGAACAATATCTAAACTTTGACCAATTGTCGTTCTATTTTATTGTTTCAGCTCGTAGACGACGACGGAAGCGTCGAGACGGCGCTGATAAACTACCTGTTCGCAAAGCAGGTGGTAAACCGTCTTCGCAGCCAGATGGACGTCGGAGATTTGCAGCGTAAAAGAAGCTACTGGAAGCAGTGTGCCTTCAACGCAGTTTCCTGTTTTGGAAAATAGATTCGTCAATGTTTCTGTTGAAACAATACCGATGTCCAACAGGTCGGAAATTATCCTCCCCCGAATCCTCGATGTAAATTAATGTAGTGTAAAGTGAATATTGAATCGTACTTGGAAAAAAAACAACATATTTTACGATGCAATCTCTGTGTGTCTTGTATATCTTGTTTCTTTCAATAAGCCAAATCAAGTTCAACACATTTGAACAATTTTGATGACACGATAAAGCCGGAGTTAAGGATGTTGGGAGACTAGCTTTTCGCTTTACTTACCATTCGATGTGACGAAATATTCTTTCGCGACTTGTCAGTATTAGGAAAATCATCCACAACCTACAGATTCAGCTTTCAATTATTCACGTATGAAAACATTATAAGTGTGGTTTGTTTGCTTCGATCTGTATATCATATATGAGTAAGCAAAAGTTCGATTGAAATTCGTTTGAATTAAACGGTAGTTGAATAATATGTACCGCGTGGCTTTGCAAGTAAATGGTAAGTATTATCATACTCGTTGGAAAATAAAATTACAACGTTCGTAGCGACTTCACCGTATTTCGTGAAGGTATAGAACAAAAAGCAAAAATTTCAATTCAGAATAATGTCTGTCTGTATTTCTATTCCATCACGCCAGTAGATAATGTATCTTCTGTTCTCGCCGTATCGTGTGCCCATATCATAAAAATAGAAATACATATCAATAATCATTTCTTACGTGTTTCATTCGACCCGTTTCCCTCATTTTCTATCCCAATTTCGGAAGAGTTCAAGCAAATTATGATAATATTTTCGACACTGATTTTTCGATACCTTTGTAATTATCCTAAGTATCAATAAAGGCAGGTTCCCAAAACGGCAAACGCTTAATCGTGTGCCATGACGGAGTTGTGGTACCTACTCATGGAAGAAATTAATTACTCTTGGTTATTATTTCAAAACTTGGTTCTCAACTTATTGCTACTTGAATCAAAACGCTCAGTTTAGGGTTCGTGATTTCAGGAGTATATAACTGCATCATGAATTTCATATCAATGAACATTGAAGTCAGAAACTTTATTCGCAGAGTTCAGAAGTGTTGGCTATGATCGTTTCAATGTATTATTTTATCAGGCGTGGGTTATATCAGTGCGAATAGCGGATGATCGTTTCCGTTAAATTAATTGTTTGAATTTATTTATATCAAATTGTTCATGACAATTATTCTGAAAAACGACTACCAGATACTTTCCAGTCGCCACAATACTTGAAAATGTACAAAATTGATCGTTGTTGATCCGGAGAATTTTTATCTCGGGAACTTATTGCTGATTTTATTCAAACCTGATGTGGGCAAGGGCAAGAACAATAAACTCCGGTTAGAGTAACCGCGAAGGGTTCAGGATCTGGGATCCGATCACCGGAGAACGACGCCTCCACCCACGCCTCGGTCACGTGTCGAGCCGTTGACGGAATCCCACCCTCCTCCTGGAACAAAAGTGTTTCATAGATTACAATTATTCTGGTGAACATCGAATGTGGAGAAAACGTTTACTTCGTGAAATCCAACAATGTAGGATAGCTAATCGAGCAAAAATATCATACGAGTCGAAAAAAATCGGAAACAGGTCGAGGATTGTTGACGGTAAGAGGAATCTCATGACGTAGAAAATTGGGAGAGTCAGAGTTGATTGCCGAATTAGTTTTTAGAACAACATTCTTAGATATGTAGCGACTCTGTACCTTTGAACACAGGCATAATTAATTGGCTGTGGAATGACACCTTCGTGGTTTCAGTTTTCGTTGGTTGCTCGGCATGCTCATATGTCTGAGTGATCGTTGTGGCGAGGTATAATTAGTTTAATTACTTTCATAAAGGGCGAGAATCACAGACACCGTGCTTACGACATTATAATTTTGAGGAGTCTCAAATGATCAGAGTTGAATTTACACATTGTCTCTGACGATGTCTGTTCTCTGTTGTGCCAAATAGTAATTTCAGTCCCACTTCCTTGTATAACCAAATCATTCAATCAGATAATAACGAGTAATTACATGCTCGGGATTATCACACAGCGTGAATGTCTCTTATCACAAGATTAGGTTTCGTAACAACTGTTCCTGTTCATAGTGGAATATATCAACTGGTAGAAAGACAGTGAAATTGGTCCACGGTCATCACCACGATTCATAAGTCAAACGAACACAGAGAAAGACTATTTTCGTCAGGTTCACGTAGGCCATATAGTTCTGGAGCAATTGCCAGTATCGACCGTACTTTGATCATTAATTCAGAGATTGGTAATTTTAATCCACGGGTTATGAAAAACAGCTATAAAATTCAACGGAGCCAGGAGGCAATCGCGATTATAGTTTTTCTGCAATTATTGCGAGGGTACTTGGTATATCAACCGTCTTAGATCCGGTGTGGGATTCGATCCAGTCATGAAGTTCGAGATTCTATCAACGATTTTGACGTGCGTCACTTTACCACTCGTCCGAGGACTCGGGCGAGACTTTTTATCAAAAAATGGCAACGTCGATACCAGCCGTCGTGTTATCTCGGGCACGGTCGCCGATCCATTGAATTTCAAGTTTTTGGTACGTCTAGAATCTGAAACAGATTTATGCGGTGGAAGCGTCATAAGCAATTATTTCATCCTAACCGCAGCCCACTGCCTCGTTAACACGAAGTGTGAGAGGATCAGTATCTATCCGTCGAATTGGCTGCCGGGCACAACCTCAAGAATTCGTGTAGTCCAGTGCTTCGTCCACGAAAAGTTCAAATATGCGGTGACTTTTTATTACGACATGGCCCTGATACAAACCTTCAACGACATGCTGCAGGATGGCGATTTCAGTGCGATTCCTCTGCCCGCACCGGGCGCCAGGTACCCTCCGGGGACGCCAGCCGTCGTCTCCGGATGGGGAAAAAATATAGACAACAATTTCCCGGACCGTCTGTTCAGTGGGTATGTCCTAGTCCAAGATTGGAACTCGTGCAATTTCGCCTACACGAAAGGAGACGCTATTCCGGACAAACCGAGAAGAGCTTTGTGCACTGAAGGTCCTCCGAACTCGCCGACGACAGCGTCGTGTTTAGGCGATTCCGGAGGCCCCGTTATCATCGAAAACGTCCTAGCAGCTGTCATAGTTGGGACTCTATCAACGCCAGGAGGTGAATGCGAAATTGGAACTCCGTCGCTACATTTGAGTGTCGCTGATTTTCTTCCGTGGATATACGACTTCGTCGATCCTGGTAGAAACACCAGCAACTATCCGGTGATTCAGGAACCTTTCTAATTATCCTGCATGTTCAAATGAGATGCACGCAAATACATCTATACAGAAATTGTTTTATTTTGTATGCACCTCTACCTATACTATATCTTGATTCTGTTACGCACAGCACAAAATCAGTCGGTACTGATTCAGTTTTTCGTCGATTGAGTAGTATTTGATTCGATTCTCTTCTCGCCATGGTCAGATAGGTCGCATGGTTCTAGATCCATTGCCACTCACAATCAGTTAGAAGATTAGAATCGGTAATGAATCCAGAACTTTGCTGCTCCGTTATATACGGGTCATAAAAACGGCTATAGACTTGATCGAATACAAAAGGCAATTTCAGAAGTTTCGTGTATGTAATTATTGCGAACGTTACATACGCAGTATATTAACCGTTGATAAAAGTCGTGATCTTAGGAAATGTGAAATCGACTCCAGTCATGAAGCTCGAGATTCTATCGATGATTTTGACGTTCGTCACTTCATCACTCGTCGAAGGACTCGGTACCGAAATTTCACACGAAAATGGCACCGTTGACGGCAGCCCTAGCCGTCGTGTTATATCGGGGACGAATGCAGACCCAGCCAGATTCAAGTTCTTGGTACGAATACACGCTAATCAAACTTTGTGCGGTGGAAGCGTCATAAGCAATTATTTCATCCTGACCGTAGTCCATTGCCTGGTGACGGAGTGTGCAAAGCTCGTGATATTTCCATCGAGCTGGGTACCGGGCATGAAGTCGAAGATTCAAATATTCCAGTGCTACACCCATGAGAAGTACAACCCTTCCGTTCATTTTTACTACGACATGACCTTGATAAGAACCGCGAACGATCTGCTGGAGGATAAAGATATTCAAGTCATTCCTCTGCCCGCGCCGGGCACCAGGTATCCTCCGGGTACCCAAGCGGTGATCGCCGGATGGGGTAAAACCAAGAATAGAACATATCCAGGGCGTTTGATGCGCGGGGATGTGGTAGTTATAGATTGGGAAACGTGTAACTACAACTACACGCACCACGATCGTCAGCCGAAACCGAAAAGATCCCTGTGCACGCGAGGTCCTGATGGCTCACCAAACACTGCATCATGCCACGGTGATTCCGGGGGTCCAGTCATCATAAACAACGTCCTGGCGGCCGTGATAACTGGAACTGTACTAACACCGGGAGGTGAATGCCGAATCGGAAGTCCATCGTTACATTTGAGCGTCGTTGATTTTTTACCATGGATTTACTCCTTCGTCGATCCCGACAGAGACACGAGAAGCTATCCGGTAATCGAGGAGCCTTTCTGAAGGTGGAAATTAAGGATTAACTGAGTATATATTTTCTGGAAGCAGACGAGCTTATTCTGAATGTGAGAATGAGGTGCGAACAAATACACGTAATATATTCCTGATCTAGTCCATGCACCTCGACCTGATAAACTATTTCGGTTACGAAATAAAGGAAATTGACTCCGATACATTTAGTTGGTCTAAACATTGCTCCTAACTTCATGATCGATGCACAAGTTCGTAGTTATCTCAAACATGTTCGGAATAGAACGTCAGAAATATTGCATCACTTCGACCAGGGTATAACCAAGAAAATAAAAACGCTACATTCTAGTATGAAAATGCTTCCATTTTCAGTTTACGGGTCGAGATAGCCAATGTTAGTGGGTCCGGATAGCCATGAATTCTGAGGCTCAACGGTTGCGGAACAAATAAGTAAATACATATTGGAAACATAAACGCCAAGTTTGCGATTTTGTACTGTATCCAATTTGCAATATGTTTCGATTTTTGATTCAAGCATGTTTGACCCAGATCAAATGACAATTTTAACGACCCGGTGATAATTACTGACTGACTAGTGTGTCGTGCTCTGTATATCAGCCCAACAGAGATCCGAGTGGAAATCAAAGTGCAGACATGAGAGCCAAGACTTTATCCACGATTTTGACGTGTGTCTGTTGCGCTCTCGTCCAAGTTCCACGCGTGAACGGCGCCACTGAATCGAACAGACGTATTCTGTACGGCGGAGACGCAAGACCGGCAGATTTTCGGTATTTGTTAAGGATACACAAAGGTTCCACGCTATGTGGTGGATCAATAATCCAAAGTCACTTCGTCCTGACAGCAGCTCACTGTGTGATCGACGCGGAATGTTCAAGTATACGAATGTTTCCATCCAGCTGGGTGCCGGGAACTGATTCAACGATTCATGCCGTCCAGTGTTACCCACATGAGCAGTACGTCAGGTCGTTCTACTACGATATCGCATTGATAAGAACATCCAACGATCTCCTGGACGATGGCTTTGCGGCGATTCCGCTGCCTCCGCCAGGTTCACACTACGCGACAAATACCCCGGCCGTGATTGTCGGTTGGGGTGGCAACGAGGCACGACTGTTAACGGGACGTCTGAAGCGTGCCGATGTGCAAGTGGAAAATTGGGACACTTGCAACTATAAATTCAAGCACTCTTATCCCGATTGTATATCAGCTGATAACTGCCCCGCTCCAGACATACCGAAGAGAGGAATGTGCACGCAAGGTCGGGGCTCACCAGTGGCCGGCGCGTGCCACGGGGATTCCGGAGGACCCGTTGTGATAGACGGTGTCATCGCTGGTGTCGTGACTGCAGTGATGCGGGCATACGACGGCGAATGCGGATTCGGAACTCCAACGTTGCACGCGAATGTCAGTGACTTTCTAGCGTGGATATACGGTATCACCGAACCTGGCAAAGACACGAGTCGGATAGTGGTGGTGGAGGAAAAGCTGATGTAACAATAAATTCGATTGATTCTCAGATTCTCAGGATGTCGATAGCCAAGATGAAAGTCTGCGTGGACTCGCGATCCGGATGTGTACTCACTTTCTGTATTTAGTAGTAGAAGACAAAATGTTGTACGGATGCATCTAGTAAATAAATAAACAACTTTTTTGAACCTAGTAAACATACAGCCAACCAATTTACTATTTAATTTACCTTCCAGTTTCCAGTTTGTCCAGAAACCGTTTCTGGACACGAATTCGCGTATTTTTGACGCGTGATTAAATTTTTTTCGAACCAAAGTCAGCGAACTTGTGACCAGAAGAGTGTAGGAAAGTAGAAAAAGGTCGTCCGAGTACGACAAACCGTTTCTGGACACGAATTCGCGTATTTTTGAGGCGTGATTAAATTTTTTCCGGACCAAAGTCAGCGAACTTGTGACCAGAAGAGTGTAGGAAAGTAGAAAAAGGCCGTCCCAGTACGACAGGCCGTTTCTGGACACGAATTCGCGTATTTTTGAGGCGTGATTAAATTTTTTCGAACCAAAGTCAGCGAACTTGTGACCAGAAGAGTGTAGGAAAGTAGAAAAAGGCCATCCCAGTACGACAGGCCGTTTCTGGACACAAATTCGCGTATTTTTGAGGCGTGATTAAATTTTTTTCGAACCAAAGTCAGCGAACTTGTAACCAGAAGAGTGTAGGAAAGTAGAAAAAGGCCGGCCCAGTACGACAGGCCGTTTCTGGACACGAATTCGCGTATTTTTGAGGCGTGATTAAATTTTTTTCGAACCAAAGTCAGCGAACTTGTGACCAGAAGAGTGTAGGAAAGTAGAAAAAGGCCGTCCCAGGACGACAGGCCGTTTCTGGACACGAATTCGCGTATTTTTGACGCGTGATTAAATTTTTTTCGAACCGAAGTCAGCGAACTTGTGACCAGAAGAGTGTAGGAAAGTAGAAAAAGGCCGGCCCAGTAGGGTAGACTGCTCTAAGATGGCGCACTTAAGGTTTGTTCAACTATATAATGAAAAATAACAACATTAAAAAGTTATAAATTTTTGTACGAAATCTTTGGTCCTTTGATGACATTATTGCACAGTAACTTTATATTAATTTGTCAACTGTCACCGACAAAAAAATCAAATGCATGAGAATTCATTTGCGCACTCTTACAAATACCAGTGTGTAAGAGTGCGCACTCTGATTTGTAAGAGTGCGCGCGGTGTTTTACGCAAAAATATCAGACGTATATGGCTCCAGATCACAATAAGTATATAGAATACATCTATCGTGCCACCATTGCATACTTGTTACGCACTGTATCCATTCTCTGGTTCTTGGTGCGCTGTATATTTCGTTACACCCTGGACAACGCCACATCTTCATTTTGTTGGGGAATTTTGAGTTTTTGGGTGTTGATTTTGTTTTCTCTGCCTTCGTTTTTTTGTATGTTTTTATCGAAATTTCGTTCAGTTTTTCTTTTAGTTTTTTTCTTTTTCCACTCTTCAAGCATATGGGTTTTCCGCGCGCACTCTTAGGAGCTACAGGAGTGCGCACTCTTACATGCTAGCAACATGTATTACAGATAATGAAGTGCCACCATCCATGTTGTAACAAAATAACTGACCTACTACATACGCTTAGCTAAATGTATAATAAAGGTTCTATTCATATTATACAGTCGATATTCGCATAATCCTGAACTGGATACAGTTTTCCAAACGTCAAAATATTTTAATGAAATACAGAAAATAGCTAAAACTCAGCTGGTTTCCGTATTTTTCATTATTTTCCGGCAAAACTTCATGACCCCAACCCTGGCATCTCTAGTGACAGCTAGGAACCGAAGTTGGCTGCAAATCGCAAATGCATTGTCAAATATGACCACTGCGCACTCTTATCTCCCGCGCCATCTTAGAGCAGTCTACCCTACGACAGGCCGTTTCTGGACACGAATTCGCGTATTTTTGAGGCGTGATTAAATTTTTTTCGAACCAAAGTCAGCGAACTTGTGACCAGAAGAGTGTAGGAAAGTAGAAAAAGGCCGTCCCAGGACGACAGGCCGTTTCTGGACACTTCCAGCTTTGATTCGAGTCTAGTTATATAACAAGGTCGGAATGTAGGTAGTTTTAATGGAACACGTTACTGTTCAAGGCTTGTGAATTGTAAATTGCCTGCAAAATGTTAAATATACCAGGAAAAGTGTGTCGAATTGTGACAACATTTTTCAAATGTTAAAATGACAGGGATTTCTTTTGAAAATTACGGAAAATTTATCGTTCAATAGTTATATAATGCAAATTATGTGGAATGCAATATGTGAATTTTGTGCAATCAACATTAGTATTTTGAAAGTAGGAATACTGAACAGGTTCATCCAGTATAAGTTCGACATTAATTGAATCTGTCAAATTTACAGAAATATTCCTGTGGACTTTCCGGGACAGGAAAAAGATGGTAAGATTGGTAAAAATTTCCAACTGCGTGTCATGGTAGAGAAACGGAATTATAAAGAGCTTTTTATATCAGTGCAGACCACACGATAACTCAAGTATCGAGAATTCTGGATATCAAAGCGACTCTTTTATAAAGTGTACAGAACGGAAGCCAACAGCTATCCACGTAATCTGTCTAAAATTGACTATAATTCTACCGCAGAGACGCAGAATCGATTTTCACCAACTGATATCGTCGTCGATGAGAACGTCTCTTATTTTTCATAAGTAGGAATGAAGAGAAGATTTTTTACTATAGGCGCAAGTAGGCTGCCTGACCGATGCCATTCGTTATTAACGAGATGAGGAACCAAATGTGCTTAAGCTACTATATTTCATTACCCAGGTCATAAAGCACCAGGTGATTATTGCACGGAAGTTTGGAGGCAACTGAACCAGATTACACTATATTAGTACACCTTCTGAATTTCCGTCCGAAGAAGAATTAATTGAATTCTCTATTGTGAACCTAAACTCTAAAATCGGCCTTGATTTACTCGACGCGAAATCCAATTTGTACTCATTCATGGGTCACTGGTTCTGAGTGGTATATATATGTACATGCACTGGCAAAAAAGCGACACTATTGTCAGTACAGAATCTGGTATAGCCATGAAAGCTGTCTTTTTCGCGGCGATTCTCACCTGGGCAGAGCTGCAACGGCTCGTGCAAGGCCTCCATTCCGACAATACGACCGGAATTGAGCCTCAGGATTCCACGAGACGGGTTATATTCGGCAGTGTAGCCGACCTGAAAGCTTTTCCATACATGGTCTTCCTGCAAATCGGGACCATATTCTGCGGCGGATCGATCATAGCCAATCATTGGGTACTAACTGCGAGCCACTGCATAGTTAGGCAGAATTGCCATGGAATAAAGATTCACGCGGCTGTATGGGAGCCGCAGGAGAGTGTCACTCCGATCGAGTGTTTCACTCATGCTAAGTTTGAGTCTGTACGATACACACACGACATAAGCCTGCTTATGGTGCAAGAAAACATGGTAGCAGATGGTAGAGCGAGACCGATTCCGCTGCCAAGTCCAGGTCAGTATTGGCCTGGAGGTACTGCGGCCACTATAGTCGGCTGGGGCGGAACGGAGCAAGGTGAACCCTCGCAGGATTTATTATTCGCGAACGTGTTGGTCAAAGATTGGGATTCGTGTAACAGCGAGCTGAGGGCCCTAAGTCCACAATGTAAAAGGGCACCGGGCTGCGTGGAACCAAACATAGCGAGCAGAATCGTGTGCATATCGGGTCAAGGTAGTACCCTTTCCAGCGCTTGCCACGGTGATTCCGGAGGACCTCTTGTGATAAATGGTATCCTGGCAGGGGTATTTTCACATTTATTCGAGGACAATTATAACAGGTGTGTTATTGGAACTCCTTCGCTGTACACTAGTACTACTGATTACATACCGTGGATACAATCGTTTGTAACACCTGGTAACACCGGGAACGTCCAGGTACGACCGGAACCGTAACGTCGACCAACGCGTTCAAGTATAACATCGTTATTCTAGACCCCACGATACTTGTGTACCAGTGGTAAAATGTAAACACTCCAAATGTACGGATCTAAATTTTGTTCGTTGTTGTAGCTCGGATGTGAGCGTACTGATAGACTGAATAAAAGTCAAATTACGGTTTTGTCCCAAAAATGTGGATCATGTTTATTTCATTTAGGTATTCTACCACTCCTGTCGAATCTTCATAAGAGTGAAGAATCGACTCTTAGCTTCGTATGATAAATGCGTCATGGCAACTGCCTGGTTTCACTCAGATGTCGCTCACTTTTTGCCATGGATATACTGAGCCTGACTAAGATACTCACGAACGAATGGGATGATCAATGAATCTCTGTATCCCCAGATGTAGTAGAATTTATTCATGAAAAGTAGGATGCAACCACAACCACCCAGTTCGCCAGCATGCCTGCGAAAGCGACGAGAGTCTCCATCGCGAGAACACGTGAATGTTATTCACCATGAAGTTGTATATCGAATCAACTTGAATGTTTCATTGTGTGAGTCCCATTTACCCAACGTGAAATTAAACTCGAGTTCGCACAATACCCAATGCTTCGTTAGCGGTCAGGCATATATATCATCTGTCGAAAAATTATCAATTCATTCAAACCTTCGGTACGATGAGGATCCACGTCATTGTGGTGCTTTTTGCGTGGATAAAACTGCAGACGCCTGTCCGAGGATGGAATTTTGACACAATAGCCGAACCGTCAGATTATCCGTTTGCAGTGTTACTCAATGACGGCGACTGGTTCTGCAGTGGAACGATCATAGGCAAGTACTGGATCTTGACGACGGCCTTCTGCCTGTACAAACGGCTGTGCGAGCTCATAAACATACATCCGAATGTGGCACTTCTGGAAACTATTCGACCAATCGAGTGCTACTACCATCATAAGTTCAAAAGTACCGAATTTCACCATGACGTCGGCTTGTTGAAAGTCGAGGATTCGCTCATCGGAATCGCTGGAATATCAAAAATGGTTGGTTTGGCGGATGTGTTGGTCCCCGATCGAAGAGAACAGGCCACTATAGTTGGCTGGGGAAGAGTGCAGGACGGAGTTTTTCCAAATTTCCTATTGGTCGGGAGTGTGCAAGTCATGGAGTGGAGTTGGTGCAATTATCTGTGGTTATCCAAGAACGTATCCTGCGATGTACCTTCAGGATGCCCGATTCGGAATATACCACAAAGATCTTTGTGCACGATGGGCCTAACGAAGCCCACGCACACTTGCTTAGGTGATGGCGGAGGGTCCGTTATTATACAGGGGACACTGGCAGGTATAGCTTCGTTCCCGCTTAGGGACAACGAAACTCATTGTTGTATGCTCGAAGGCCCCGCGGTACATGTCGATGTCGTTGATTATCGACCGTGGATCTTAAGTTATACCGAACCTGAAATAGACACCAGCGGGTTCGACGTGCAGGACGAACCTGATTAATTGATCTAGCTTCTAGTGCATTACCTTCTTTTAAGAAGTGTTTGTAAATTAAATAAACCAAATATCTTGAACGGTGAATAATTTTTACAAAACCTATGCATTCGAGGCAGTCTTTGAGGTCACGAATCACCTGGACCTTCATGTAATAAAACCATCAAAAATGATCTCGGAAACAACAGAGCTAGGCTAGATGATTTCCGTAGAAAACTGAGTTGAACTCTTTCTGAGAGACGCAGTATCAGTTTTCACGCATCAACATTTTGTCTACATAAGAATACATTCTTTGTCTTTGTAGGATTGAAGGGAAAGAAGAAACTTGATTGACTTTTCATCTCAAGAGATTTGATTCCTCAGGTCATAAAAAAGAACTGTTAAGTAAATCCACCGAAGCCAAAGATCAATTTAAACGATTAGGCTATTACGACGGATACACTGTAACCTTAAACACGTCCCAAATCCGCCGAACTGTTCGATAATAAAGTCGGTCGTAATTTAGAATGTGTTCATTTAGAGACGAATGCACTGTTCTCAGTCGCGTGCATAAAAACCGGTGAAGGAATCATAGAACATACAACATCGCCAGTGCAGCACCTGGTGTAACCATGAGGGCTGAGGTTCTCGCGTCGATTTTAACCTTGGTACAGCTTCAGTTGCTCGTCCGAGGATTCGATTCATCAAATTCGAAAGAAACCGGGAGACGAGTTCTCTACGGCTATGAAGCTGAACCGGATAGTTTCCCGTTCCTAGTAGTTCTAGTAAACGGGAACATGTTTTGCAGTGGATCAATAATAGACGATCACTGGGTAATGACGGCGGCGCATTGTGTGTACCAAACTGAGTGCAAAAGCATAGTGTTACACCCAGGTGTGTCGATACGCGAAAATATTTATCCAATCGAGTGCTACGTCCACCCAGAGTTCGTGTATGAACGATTTCGGCATGACATCAGTCTGTTGAAAGTTTGGGAAGACCTAATTGTGGGAAACCAAAGAGCGCAGCTCATTCCTCTGCCGGGTCCAGGTTGGTATTATCCACTGGGTACACCGGCCACTGTAGTCGGCTGGGGCATGAGGGAAGATGGCAGTTTACCTGGTATTCAGTTATTCAAGGCTACTGTCGAAGTACAAGATTGGGACGAGTGCAACAGGGAATGGAAGAGACGGAACGCAGACTGTGGGTCAAATTCGACATGCACAGACATTGCCAGAAGAGCTGTATGCACGAAAGGCCGATCACCGAACCCTGCAGGCACTTGCTTAGGCGATTCTGGGGGGCCCCTCATCATCGACCGCCTCGTGATAGGCGTAGCCACTGTTGTGCTTAAGGAAAAATCGGATACTCGTTGCGCAATTGGGAGTCCCTCGCTGTTTGTTAGCGTCGTTGATTATCTACCGTGGATATACTCTCACATCGAACCTGATTGGGACACGAGCTACATCCAGGTGAAACCGGAACACTAGGCCCTCACACAGATATGGAAGTGAATACTCAACTTGTAACAATTGTGCCGAATAAAATGATTATAGCAGTAGATGAAGATACTATTGAATAAATTAATGATAGTCTCAAACTTCTTTTCTTCATTACTGAACGTAACAAACAATGTCGTACTACAGTCGTTCATTATCGACCAGCGAGTGGACCGAATGCGAGAAACCAATTCAAACACCCAGCAGTAATTACTGGTCATTGAATGGTATATAAAACGGTGGCAGGGTAAGATTTTGTGGCAGAACACCGTGCTGTTCAACCATGAAGTATTTCTACGCAATTCTAGCGTGCACCCACTTCTTGATCGCTGTGGTCCGAGGGTCTGGCCACAAAGTCGCGAGAGGAAACGACACTGCCGGTTACGGTGGTCGCATCCTCAACGGCCGGAAGGCGGAACCGTCTGACTTCCGGTACGTCGTACGCCTGAAGATCGAGGACAACGTTTGCGGCGGGTCCATTGTGAGCCACTTCCACGTCCTCACGGCAGCTCACTGCATACACGAGCAAAATTGCCAAGGTATAGGGATATCTCCATCTTACTGGGCCAGGGGAGACAAGCCGAAGTTCCACGCAGAGCAATGCATAAGCCACGAAAAATTCCCGGCCGATAATCCGTACGAATATGACATCGGTATGATCAAAGCCAAGGAGAATCTCATCAGCGACGGGTGGTTGGCAACGGCGAAGCTCCCACCACCGCATTCGACGGTCCCGGACGATTCCCCGGCCGTGATTGTTGGATGGGGAATTGAGGAGGACAACTTTAGCGCAGATTTTCTGAAGCGTGGTGATGTGTTTGTTCAAAAATGGACGGATTGCAAGTACAGGTATTCCCTCTGCACCAGCTGTCCCGGTCACATCATACCGAAGGCGTCTCTATGCGTGATTGGTAAAGGCGATAAGCCGGATGGTGCCTGCATCGGTGATTCTGGAGGACCAGTTGTGATAAATGGGGTAGTTCGAGGTATCATGATCTTTGTTATCACTGAGGATGATAAAAAATGCGTTCACGGAACTCCGGCGTTGACCACATCTGTAGCCGAGTTTATGCAATGGATCACGAACCATTCGTAATCTGATAAAGAAGCGAACTTGACGTTGATAGTACCTGCAGAGTGCCTCTACCGGGAATGTGTCATGAAGCAATACAGTTGATAGGATTAACCTCGATGTCACCCTTGGTGCGGTGACAAGTAATTATAGGCGTTCACATATTTGAATTTATCGGACGAGGCGAACCAAATTAATTAATTATTGGTACCCACCAGGGAGAGATTCTTCCTCTATTCGAGCGTGCAAACCTTGGTGGGACCGAAAAAAACCTATAGAAAAATTAAATTTTTTTTATTTTTTTTATTTTTAATTCTTCGAGTAAAAATTCCCCCGGCCCGGGTTTGAACCGGGACCTTCGCATTTGTACTGCGACGCCTTGTCCAATTAGACCACCGAGGGGCTGAAGGAATCTTTACTCGAAACTTGTAATTATAGGCGTACCGACATTGGCTCTATGGTTAATTATTGTTGAGTATAATGGAAGAGAAAATTAGTAAAAATGTACGCTTACAAAAATGTTGACATCCATTCTTATTAGTCTTATTCATCCAACTCCTCTCGTTCTCCTAACGAGAACAACGTCAGCACCCTTATTCTGAATTAAAAAGTATAGCAAATTTTTGTCCCAAACTTTCATTCTCACATGCCTGAGAGTCTTTCTTCCAGCACGAGAAAAATATTGGTGGATTATTCATCGACGAATGACCAAAGCCACTATCTCGCTCAAGCAGCATTTCACTCTCACAACATTTTCTGTATACAGAAAAAAGGCGCAACTAAATACATAATGAAAAGCCCTCAACATTTTTTTTTTCATTACTCATCCCTTCATGAATCATGTTACGGTAATTTTTAGTCATTAAACCGGTATTATTGCATCTATCATTTCGCACTCGACCCTTTTGCTATGGAATTGGAATTCAACAATCCTGGAAACCTATTCTGAACCTCGAAGAACCAAGAGCAGTATATTGCGAAAAGCAGAAATGCGAAATGCAAAGTTCCACTTTTCATGCACGTGTTATAAAAAGTATGAAATTGAATGAGCGAGAATATATTTTTGGCAAGCTTCTCTCGTACGACAACTAGATTGGCGGAAGAATAAGTTACAATTCGCCTCAAATGCAACTAAAATTTACAAGCTTTCGACACGCAAATAAAATGAAATTGAATTCTACTGAATCGCACCAAGAACTGACATCTATTGTGACTCGCTTCACTAGAATCTGCGTTAAAATATACGTCCGTAGCGAATGACCAAGCTCGCACTTTCATTTCACGGGTCATAAACGAACCGCGATAGAATAGGTGGCTAGTTGTACATTAACAGGTGACGATATCAGAGTTAATCGCATAGCCCGGTTGAAACATGGGGGTGAATTTTTTGTTATTGTTTTTAACCTGCGTCCATGTGCATTTCTCACTCGTCCAGGGATCAGCCACCAATGCCTCGCATACCGATGTCGGTGGGGTTTACGGAGGGCGTATTCTACACGGCATGAAGGCAGACCCCAAAAAATTTCTGTTCGCCGTAAGGCTCTAAGCCCCTCAGAAAGCATTATGCGTTGGATCGATAATAAGCAACCATTAGATACTGACGGCGGCGCATTGTTTTCACAACGTGAATTGTAAAACAATTGGGATCTCTCCATCGAGCTGGGTGGTCGGAGACGCACCAAAATATCACGCACTCGAGTGCACGGCTAACGCGAAGTACCCTGCTTATCCCGATGATATTGGCCTCATAAAAACGGCGGTGGATCTTGTGAAGGTTGGCAAATTGGCGGTGATCGATCTCCCCGATCCAGATGACCACTTTTACACTGGAACCCCGGCTTCCATTGTTGGATGGGGTGTAACGGAGTTGAATTCTGTTCCGCCATATCTGATCAGCGGTGATACGGAGATACAACTTTGGGATAAATGCAATCAGGCATACAGGGCGTGGAAAACTATATATATCAAAATCAACACAATGCTGTGGGAATATGTGTGCGTGGGAGGACACGGGCGACTACCGGATGGTGCTTGCTTCGGCGATTCGGGAGGACCCATTGTCATACAGAAAAAGTTAGCGGGCGTAATGGTTGCGGCTATTCACGTCGAACGGAATCGATGCATCGTCGGAACTCCGATATTGGGCTTACCTGTCACCGAATACCTGCCATGGATAAATTCGCCCATCTACCCTGATAATAGATACTTTAAGTAGAGAATGGCATTTTGGCACATGGTTCTAGATGCTACCAAAGTAACCGATCATAGTACAGCTGAATTCACTGTTCAGTCGGTATAAGGGTTGGTAAGTCGGTATGAATGAGTTTGTCGTTATTCTACAAAATTATGACCTTTACTGTGGCCGGAGTGGAACCATCATTTTGTCAGTGTAGTCTAATAAAAACAATCGAACAATTTTGAACTCTGTTTGATTCTATACGTTGAACATCCGATACCAGTTCCCATTCATCTACCTTCCCGTCAATCCCGGTCCATTTGATAAAATGCTTCCTATGTGGTAAAGCAGGACTTATGATCAGACCTTCAACAATCTTTTGACTGATACAGACTTTGGAGTAGTTTAAAGTTTCGGTGCCTGACTCAGGACCTCGGACTTCAATTGCTGATAGGGGAAGACCATCGAGATCCAGATTTGACCAAACTCCGGCTAATTTTTCATACCAAAGTAAAAGAAGACGTGATGGCAATTGAAGCCACTATAGTTTCCGAGATACCGGCAGTCAACATTGAATCTCCAAGTAAACGGAGGCACAACGTCCTCTGTCGCGCCAAAGGACTGTGCTAGTATTAAGGATGTATGGCCGTACAATGTGAACCAAAAGTGATTCTCGTCGTCAATTTTGAGTACTTTGAGATAAGATAAAAATCGGAAAACAATCAACCACAATCAAGACAATAAGAGTATATTCATTTTGAATAATAATAATGCCCAAAATTTATCAACAAATTGTTTAAACGAAACATTGTTTAACAAATTACGTGAAGCGCTTAGGGGGGAGGGGGGTCGAGCTGAATCTCACGAAATCTCACCAGGCCCCCCTCGAAAAATCGCAAAAACCGCCTCACGTAATTTATGGACGCCCCCTTATCTCAAAGTACTCAAAATTGACGACGAGAATTACTTTCGGTTCGAGACTGTACAATACATCCTTAATTAACAGTTAAGCAAACTGGTCGAAATAACACTTATTCAACGCCGAAGTTTCACGGATAATAAACGACTCGCAATGGATTTCACCGGAACCGTGGCCAGTGGTATATTAGCCGGCGAAGACGTCCAAGTTCGTGGCATAAATTCTGGATCCAGTCGAATCATGACGACAAAGATTTTGTCGGTGATTATTTCTTGCGTCTGCCTTTTACTTGTCCAAGGATCCGCTCAGCACACCTCGCACAGCGATGACCATGGAGGTTACGGTGGGCGCATTCTGCACGGCCGCAAGGCCAATGCCCAAAAGTTTTTGTTCACCGTACGACTCGCCGGAAGCGGTGAATCATTCTGCGGTGGATCGATAATCAGCAATCATTGGATCCTGACGGCGGCGCATTGCATCGCATCGGAGGTGTGCAAGGAGATAGGTATATCTCCGTCGACCTGGGTGGTGGGAGACGAGCCGAAATATTACGCGATAAAATGCATCCCTCACAAAGGTTGGCAGAACACTCCTGCCAACGATATTGCAATGATAAAAACCAGAGAGGACCTTGTGAAGGATGCCGGACTGGAGATCATCGCTCTGCCCGATCCGGATGCTCACTTTTACCCCGGTACGCCCAATACAATTGCTGGATGGGGTCTAACAGAGTTAGGATCCCTTCCACCGTGGCTAATCCGAGGTGAAATGACGGTGATAACTTTAGAGGATTGCGATTGGCGACTGAAGAACAGCGACGTGCTGAAGGGTCTCGATGGGGTACCGAGGGAGGGCTTCTGTGTGATAGGCCAACCGCCCCTCCCGGATGGTGCGTGCTCAGGGGATTCGGGAGGACCCATGATTTCGTTGAACGTCTTAGCGGGAGTGATAATCGCGGTGCGGACCGACGCTCAGGGAAAGTGCACGGTTGGCACTCCGGTATTGGGTTTGGCCGTTGTCGAATATCTATCTTGGATCCAGTCGAACATGCGATCTTGAGATAATTAATTCTCCCGACGACCCCAAGAAACCGTATCATCCGATGCCAGCTGCACCCGGTGGTACACCGAGAGAAAAAAATTTTTGAGTGAAAAAGATCATGGTTAACTGGACTGAATTGTGCGATTGCGGGTGAGCAATCATATATGTGGTTGATTCAACAAAAATATTTGGTTGAAAAAAAAAGTTAATCCAACCTAATACGTGATTGAATCAATTTTTTCATTCAGTCCGGCAGACAACGAGCGTATTTCTTGCAATAATCAAAAAAATATTTGGTTGAAATAACCGAGTCATTGATCAAACCCATCATCAATTGTTTTGTTCGAATCGAATCTAGTAAATGAATTAAGGCAAATTAAAGCTTGATGTGATCGTATAGTTCAGTCTGATCAACTACATATTTTGTTACACCGACATTTTTCCGTTATTGAATTAATTCTACATTTGTTCACATAAAGTAAATATTGTGTTGTATTGCACATACATATGGAGCGCTGCATTCAAAGATTGAAATAAAAGAAATTAAAAAAAAAAAAAACATTATTTTCTACGTTTACGCTGTCAGATGTTACTAGTACAGGGTATTTCGACGCATATTGAAACATAAAAACGTATTACAAATTCGCTGTGAAGAATTTTGCAATTCCTAATCCTATAGTCGAGGGTTCGAACCGGGACGCTCGCCGGTGTTCTGATTAGAGTGAGTCGCATGCCTTAACCACTACGCTGTACCATCGCATAGCATTAACTACAACTTTTCCCTATATATATTATTACTCCAGATCTCATGATGAAACTGAGTAAGCGTACCAGATTATTCCTAGATTTTCGTAGAAGACGCCAGGAGATCGGATTGTTGATCTCCACAAGACAGTACACGACACGTATATTGCAGACAGGCTAAGTCCGACGACAGCGGCCATTTTTATTCCAAATACGAGTCGTTCAGAACGTCGTTTCCAAAACCATCAAATACAATAAAAATTATACTTAACATAACTCTGATTTTTGTTATCTTGAACGCCAGGTTAGCTCCAGATAATAACACGTTCGAGTTGCTTACCATGTTATAATGAACGATTTCTCATATCGGGTGAAAAAATCATTCGATTGGTTTAATAACAAAAAATTGAGTTGTCGAAACAACTTCTCCTTTATTTGCAACAAACGGATTTTTGATTTAGGTAGGTAATAAAATCATGTGGATCACTTGACTAAATTATTTAGTCAAACCAACCATGATGAAGTTGTTCAACTGAGCGCGCGTTACTTACTTCAAACGAGGAATCTTTGACTGAAGCCGATTTTAACTGACTAAATATATTTAGTTGACTCAAAAGATATTTTCTCTCGGTGTACCTACGCCCATTCCTCAAGGCGTGTCATAAACGGATTGAAGGCAGACCCCGAGAAATGGCTGTTCACTGTACGACTCGAACCCGTTCTGAGTGTATGCGGTGGTTCGATAATAAAACATCATTGGATCCTAACAGCAGCCCATTGCATATACGGCAAGGATTGTAAAACCGTAAAGATCAGTCCGTCAAATTGGAAGGAGGGAGACAAACCGAAAGTCCACGCAATCGACTGCACACCTCACGAGTACCTACCAGGCAGGCGGTTATTCCAACGATATTGCCCTCATCAGGAGCGCGGAGGATCTCGTGAAGGATGGGGGATTGCAGACGATCGTCATGCCCGGTACGGATGATCACTTCGACGCTGGTACTCCGGCCACCATTGCTGGATGGGGTGACACGTTGGCGAAGACTATCCCACAATATTTGCTCTGCGGTGATATGATGGTATATTCTTGGGACGATTGCAATCCCCATTTCAAGGAGTGGGAAGCGATCGAAATCGAGAGAATACCGTGGGAAGCCCTGTGCGTGATAGGTCAGCCCAAACCGGATGGCTCTTACTTCGGCGATTCGGGAGGACTCATTGGCATACACTCGGACCCCACTTATTTGACCAACTCGGGACCGGGAACCTTCAGTTATTTGACGGAAATAAGGGCCCCCACTCGTCTTTAAATGGCGGCCGTCAGCTGCGCACCCGTACATGCGCTGGTTTCCCCAACGCCAGAGGCTCAGGCAGCCCAGTGGTGGGGGTAGAGGGAGTCAAATAATTGGGGCGGAATCAGTCAAATAAGTGGGGCCGTCAAATAAGTGGTGGTCAAATAAGTGGGGTCCGAGTGTAAAGAAAAAGTTAGCGGGCGTAATGATTGCGGCTGTTAACGACGAACGAAATCGATGCATCGTCGGAACTCCGATATTGGGCTTAGGGGTCGTCCACATATTACGTAACGCGATTTTGAGCCATTTTTGACCCCCCCGCCCCCCCATGTAACGGCCCATAACAAAGGGTCAAGCCCCCCTCCCCCCCTACTTGTTACGTAACAGTTTACAATTGCGTTTTTTGGTAACAAATTCAAGTGTTTTTATTCATGGGGGCTAAAAAGGAAGGTTCGTACGTCTCAATGCTGCCACTTTATTTTAAGAAGCTGTATACAACAAATGGTTACAAATTTCTATGGGCCTGGGGCCAAAGAAGCTGTGTTTCAATTGTTACGTAACAAAACTTGAGGCCCCCTCCCCCCCTGACGTAACAAAACGTAACGTTTCACCAACCCCCCCCCCCCCCAAATCGCGTTACGTAATATGTGGACGACCCCTTACCCGTCACCGAATACCTGCCATGGATAAATTCGCACATCTACTCTGATAATAGACACTTTGAGTAGAAAATGGCATTTTGGCACGTGGTTCTAGATGTTACCAAAGCAACCGATCATAGTACAGCTGAATTCACTGTTCAGTCGGTATAAGGGTCGGTAATTCGGTATGAATGAATTTGTGATTATTCTACAAAATTATGACCTTTCTGTGGCGGGAGTGGAACCATTATTTTATCAGTGCAGTCTAATAAAAAATATCGAACAATTTTCAACTCAGATTCATTCTATACCCTGAACTTGAACAGTCAATCCCGGTCCATTTGATAAAATGCTTCCTATGTGGTAAAGCAGAACTTATGATCAGACCTTCAACAATCTTTCGACTGATACAGACTTCGGAGTAGTTTAAAGTTCCGGTGCCTGAGTCAGGACCTCGGACTTAAATTGCTGACAGGGAAGACCATCGAGAACCAGATTTTACCAAACTCCGGCTAATTTTTCATACCACAGTAAAAGAAGACGTGATGGCAAATGAAGCCACCATAGTTTCCGAGATGCCTGCAGTCAACATTGAATCTCCAAGTAAACGGAGGCACAACGTCCTCTGTCTCGCCAAAGGACTGTGCTAGTATTAATTAACAGTCAAGCAAACTGGTCGAAATAACACTTATTCAACGCCGAAGTTTCACGGATAATAAACGACTCGCAATGGATTTTACCGGGACCGTGGCCAGTGGTATATTAGCCGGCAAAGACGTCCAAGTTCGTGGCATAGTTCTGGATCCAGTCGAATCATGACGACAAAGGTTTTGTCGGTGATTATTTCTTGCGTCTGTCTCTTACTTGTCCATGGATCCGCTCAGCACACCTCGCACAGGAATGACGGTGGAGGTTACGGTGGGCGAATTCTGCACGGCCGCGAGGCCAATTCCCAAGAGTTTCTGTTCACTGTACGACTCGAAAGCGGTCCATCATTCTGCGGTGGATCGATAATCAGCAATCATTGGATCCTGACGGCGGCACATTGTGTCGTACCGCACGTGTGCGAGGAGATAGGTATATCTCCGTCGACCTGGGTGGTGGGAGACGATCCGAAATATTACGCGATAAAATGCATCCCTCACAACGGTTGGCAGAACACTCCTGCCAACGATATTGCAATGATAAAAACCAGAGAGGACCTTGTGAAGGATGCCGGACTGGAGATCATCGCTCTGCCCGATCCGGATGCTCACTTTTACCCCGGTACGCCCAATACAATTGCTGGATGGGGTCTAACAGAGTTAGGATCCCTTCCACCGTGGCTAATCCGAGGTGAAATGACGGTGATAACTTTAGAGGATTGCGATTGGCGACTGAAGAACAGCGACGTGCTGAAGGGTCTCGATTGGGTACCGAGGGAGGGCTTCTGTGTGATAGGCCAACCGCCCCTCCCGGATGATGCGTGCTCAGGGGATTCGGGAGGACCCATGATCTCGTTGAACGTCTTAGCGGGAGTGATAATCGCGGTGCGGACCGACGCTCAGGGAAAGTGCATCGTTGGCAGTCCGGTATTGGGCTTGGCCGTTGTCGAATATCTATCTTGGATCCAGACGAACATGCGATCTGGAGATAATTCTCCCGACGACCCCAAGAAACCGTATCATCCGATGCCAGCTGCACCCGTTGGTACCTGCGCCCATTCCTCTAGGCGTGTCATAAACGGAATGAAGGCAGACCCCGAGAAATGGCTGTTCACTGTACGACTCGAACCCCCTCTGAGTTTATGCGGTGGTTCGATAATAAAACATCATTGGATCCTAACGGCGGCACATTGCATATACGGCAAGGATTGTAAAAGCGTAAAAATCAGTCCGTCAAATTGGAAGGAGGGAGACAAACCGAAATTCCACGCAATCGACTGCATACCCCACGAGTACTACCAGACAGGCAGTTTTTCTAACGATATTGCCCTCATCAGGACCGCGGAGGATCTCGTGAAGGATGGGGGATTGCAGACGATCGTCATGCCCGGTACAGATGATCACTTCGCCGCTGGTACCCCGGCCACCATTGCTGGATGGGGTGACACGTTGGCCAAGACTATCCCACCATATCTGCTCTGCGGTGATATGATGGTATATTCTTGGGACGATTGCAATCCCCATTTTAAGGAGTGGGAAGCGATCGAAATCGAGAGAATACCGTGGGAAGCCTTGTGTGTGATAGGTCACGAGCCCAAACCGGATGGCTCTTGCTTCGGCGATTCGGGAGGACCCATTGTCTCAGAGGGCAAGTTAGCGGGTGTTATAGTCGCTGGAATCCACGACAGAGATAATCGATGCCTCTTAGGAACCCCGACATTGGGCTTAGCTGTTCCCGAATATCGCCCATGGATCAACATGCATTTGCAGTCTGATGAAAAAATACTCAAAAATCCACGTGGTCCGGTATCAGCATACCCATCACTTTGCTCTCTACGTAGACGTCGCCTTGGTGAAAACCCTATACGATTTTATGCACGATGAGGAATTGACAGCGATTCCTGTGCTGGTGACAGCCGGCCAATATGCTCCACTATAATCGCTGGATGGGATGATATCGATGATGCTGATACTGATTCTAAAATATTTATCATGTCTGTCCAACAATGCGGGTCAACATGCATGCATTAATGTACACAGAAAAATAAAGCAAATAAAAAATAGAGTAAGAGCTTAGAGGCTATTCGTGAATGACGTTCGCTTTTATAATATAGCGAGTCCATAGGCTATCCTTTCTGGACGGCATCTTAAGTTACCGTTGCTGGATGGGCATTGACAATAGTGTCAAAAATTGGGCTACTCTAGACGATGAGAATCACGTTCACGTGGAAACATGCAGATACACATATCTGAAGTAGGCAAAACTTGACACGCCATTAACCAGATTACATTGGATCCATCATTTTGCCGTTGGATTAGGGTTCAAGAATTTTGAAAACCTCTAAAGAACAGAAAAAAGGAGCTGCAGCATGTTTTCGGTGAATCGTTGCCATGCAGTGCAACATGAAGCTGCAATGGGTTAGCAGTAGGCATACAAGAGAATTGTGTTCAAATCTATTGAAACTTGAGACAAACAAGAAATCGACCGCTCCTCAGTCGCGGCATTAATTGATATCCATGCGAGTTGAACGCATTGTTACTCATTGAATCTGCATCTATGCCGAAATATACATCCGTAGCGAATCAACAAGCTTGCACCTTCATTCCACCGGTCATAAACTAGCCGCAATAGATTTCACCGTAACGTTGGCAAGTGGTATATCAACAAGTTGAGTCGACAGAGTTAGTGGCATAATCTACTCTAATCATGGAGGTGAAGATTTTGCCGTTCATCTTAACTTGTCTTCATTTCTCACGCGTCCAAGGAGCCGCAATCAATGCCTCACATGGTAGTGACGTCGGAGTCGACGGCAGGCGAATCATAAACGGCATGAAGGCAGACCCCAGCAAGTGGATGTTCGCCGTAAGACTCGAAGCGCCTCTGGGTTTATGCGGTGGGTCGATAGTGAGCAATCATTGGATCCTGACGGCGGCACATTGCATACACGAAACGGACTGCAAAACCATAGAGATCAATCCATCGAACTGGAAGGATGGAGACCAACCGAAATATTACGCAGCTGAGTGCATACCTCACGAGTCTTGGGAGGATCCTGGTTACGAGAATGACGTTGGCCTCATAAGAACGGCGGAGGATCTCGTGAAGGATGGTGGATTGAAGACGATCGAACTGCCCTCGCCGAAACAGATTTTCAATCCTGGTACTCCGGCTACCATTGCTGGATGGGGTCTAACATTACAGAAAGAACCGTCGGATTATCTGCTCAGTGGGGACATGAAGGTACAAGCTTGGCGCGACTGCAACCCTCATTTCCAGGAGTGGGAAGCAATCGAAATCGAGGACATACCGCGGGAAGCCTTGTGCGTTATCGGTCACGAGCCAAAACCGGATGGCTCTTGCTTCGGCGATTCGGGAGGGCCCATTGTCATAAACGGCAAGTTAGCGGCGAATATAGTCGCGGGGATCCACGACATGGATAACAATTGCATCATCGGAACTCCGACGTTGGGCTTGGCCATGTCCTTCTACGTACCATGGATCAACACGCACATACATCCTGGAAAACAAATCCCCATCGTCCCGACAGTGAAAAAAACGCGTAGTCCAGTGGTATCCTCGTCGTTTTGCTCCTTACATAAGCGTCGACTTGGTCAAATCCCTGATCGATCGTATGGACGATGAGGACTTCAGACCAATTCCAACATCGTCCACGCTTCACATGCATAACATTTTCATTGAATTTGATCCTATCGCAATTTTGATTCTAGGTTTTCTCTTTTCACCTTCTATCTAGTCTTAGGAAACCTGAGAAACCCATGAAATCCTCAAGTGAATCCACAGTCCCTGGCAAAAGCGACAATGACAATCCCACAAAAAATTCGATTTTTGTACCGGAAAAGTCGTCTGAAGTAAATAGATTGAGCACATTGTATGAAAAATGAGTAGATCCTATACTATTCCACCCGTACCAATTATTATTTTTTGGGACCTAAGAATCGGGGAAGATGAAAATTAGCTAATATGTGAAGTTTATCGATCTGAAAGTCCCGAGTTATTTGGAAGCATTTTATCTCGAGTGCAAGACTTTAGCGTCTGACACATCGACTTTGTCAAATTATGGAAACGAATCTTATCAGGTGTTAAGCGACTCCGATGGACGTAAAGGTTGATCAGAAAAGGTTATCAATTTTTGGTCGCTGGCACGAGTATTTAGCATGTCCGTCATGCAAAATTATTGGACTCAAATCATCTCCAGTATCGATTCGCTACTTTGCCATTTCGTTTCCTGGGTTATGATCGTGCAGCTATAAAATTTATATACTACCCTAGTCGAATGACGATTTTAACAATCTGGTACGTTTCGGCTGTAATTAGTGATTAGTAAGAGGATATAAACGAAAAGCGGTATTAAATCGACAAGCACAGAGGTTGGAACTAGTCGATCCAGTTCAGTCATGAATGTTGACAATTTATTCGCGGTCTTGTCGTGCCTGCCCTTCTTGCTTATCCAAGGATCAGAACCAGATGACAAAACTGGGAATATTAGCACCGCCGATGGCAACAGGCGTATTCTAAACGGCCGTACTGCAATCCCATCAGAGTTTCGGTATGCAGTATTTTTGGACACAAGTAGCAAACATTGTGGCGGAAGTGTGATAAGCAATTATTTCATCTTGACCGCTGCTCACTGCTTATTCGGTCAACAGTGCGATGTAACAGCGATTTTTCCTTCAAACTGGGTGGCCACATCAACGGCCGAAGTTTTTGCGGTGCAGTGCTACATCCACGAGAAGTACGCTTACCCGAAAGCTTTCTACGACATCGCCTTGCTACGAACCTCGAAAGACGTCCTGACGGATAACGATTTCGCATTGATTCCACTTCCAGATCCAGGGATGATATTCCATCCTCCAGGTACCTACGCTCTCATTGCCGGATGGGGTAAAAAAGAGCCTTCATCCAAGCTCGAAGGTCTGCTGCGCGGGGATACATACGTCATAGACTGGGATACGTGTAATGCGGAGTACACGAGCACTCATATACCCTGTGAACACAGTGGAGCAAGAATTTGTCCAGTGTCAGAAATACCGAAAAGAGTTTTTTGCACACGAGGACGAGGCACATCGCCTTCTGGTGTCTGCTTTGGTGATTCGGGGGGACCCGTTGTTATTGAAGGCGTCGTCGCAGGTATCGCGATCAGAGCGCTAGGGATAAAAGAAGAGTCATGCAGCGTTGGAACACCATCGATGGCCACCAATGTCGCAGACTTTTTACCATGGATTTACAATATCATCGCACCTGATAGAGAGACGAGCAATATTCCGGTCACAGCAGAAAGATTTTGAAAATAACAAGTTTTGCCCTGAAGTTGAATTGGGTCGATGTGAATATGAAATGTCCATCGCTACAACTATGACTCAATTGTGTCAAAATGACGCAGATCCAAATATACATGCTTCCACTGCGATTCATCTTTTTCTGTCCAAATAATTTGCACAGTTTGTTATCGGTTAGATCGACAGAAGTAGGATGACTAAAATGAAAACGATCTTAGACTAGAAAAGTCACTAAGATGTCTGGGCAATCGATCAAGAACACAGTCTGAACGGTTACTATATTTCGATGAAAAATACCGCTACATAGTTTGCATGGTCTTTACTGACGATGACTATGATAACGATAATGAAAACAGGCTGTGTATGAATTCGATTCGTTGCTAACAACTGGCAACGAACCATACCGAGGGATCTATCCGCTTCTGCTTCCGTAACGAATTGACAACTTGGCTCTTGCATTCGACGGATAATAAACGAGCAAAAAAGTTTAATCGGATCAGAAGGTAATCGAAACGTCCCGGTTATAATTAATAGAACGATAAATTCACCGCGGTTTGTATATCAACGAAGGAGAAGGTCGAGAAGTCGAGGCACAGTACTGGTTCGAATCCACTCATGGATATAAAGTATTCCTCCGCTATCCTATCCTACTTTCACTTCTTGCTTGTCCAGGGATTCGGACCGGATTACAAAAGTGGTAACCGCGTTCTGAATGGCCAATATGCAAATTCGGCAGAATTCCGGTTTGCCGTGCTCACTGTATAATGGACAAAAAGTGTTCTGGAATAAACATATTCCCCTTGACCTGGGTGGACGAGACCAAACCGAGAGTTCACGTCAGCGTGTGCTACATCCACGCGAAGTACGTCCACCCCAGAATTTTTAATGATATCGTAGTGCTACGAATTTCCGAAGACCTTCTGACGGATGCGGACTTCGAAGTCATCCCCCTACCTGCTCCAGGGACGAGGTATCGTGCAACGCGGCCTACACGAAGATCTACAGTCCATGCAGAGCTCAAGGTCAGTCTTGCCTTCTTCAACCACTACCGAAAAGAGTTATCTGCACACAAGGTCGAACCGACGCGCCTCCTAGTGCCTGCTACGGTGATTCTGGAGGACCCCTCGTTGTAGATGGTGTCGTCGCGGGTATTTCGGTTCGAGCGATTGGTACAAAAGAGCAACCATGCCTGATTGGGCCTCCAACGTTGGCTATGAATGTCGCCGACTTTTCACCGTGGATTTACAGAATCATGGAACCTGATAGAGAGACACGAGTGACATTCCGGTAACCGAAGAAACAGGGTGAAGAAGTTCTACCCTGAAGATGAAGTAGGATCATCGATTCCCGGTCAGATGTTACGAACTTTTTCTTCTATGCAGTAAGGAAACTGGAATATGTGAAATACTGTAAAATTCAATTGTCGAATTTACTCTCCCATAGTGATCTATATCCGTATGTAAGATTTGTCTCAAAATACCGAATCGTATCTTCTTTGTGCGAGAACGGGAAAAAAATCACCCATTCGGCAGTGTTGTAACCGCCTCAATCACAAAGGCCAATTATCTGACCACAATTTTGCGGTGTGTCCATCCGTTACTTTTCGGAGTCCACGGATTCAGTCATACAAGCCTCAATGGTCGGATTTCGTTTGTGATAAAACAGAAAGTCATCGATTCACTCATCTCGAAGCAACATTGCTACGGATATACTATCAGAATTCTAGTTTATTCTGCTTCTGTACTATAATTCTGAACTTGTTCACTAAAATGGACATAACTCAGTCAATTTTTTAATTTTTTATAATATTTTTGGAGCAAATAAAAGGTGAGATTCCAGGCTATGAGAAAATCAAAGAGGAAAAGCTTCAAATCGATTATTTCCAAAATCTCAAGGCTAGGCATACCCCTTAAAGGTTCTTAAATTATGCTACACTACCTTCAATTATGAATGGAACATGAATCGTTTGAATTCCTCGAAGCAATCTAAGGTCTGATCAGAGATCCTCTGAGAGCAGTTCCAAAATTGGCGACGTGCGATCTGGCTTTCGATTGAAGGAATTCAAGAAGGTAATCGGCTCTGAGGAGAACGTGCCACCACTATCAACAAGGCTTACGGTACTAAATTTGCTTCTATGGCGAATTCGTTACTCAGACGTTTTATTTCAGGGCTCGTAAACGTATGCCGGTTACAGAATGGACTCGAACTAAATGGCAATTCCGATTATCCGGCTCTGATTACTCGATTATAGGCTGATACAGTCGATGGCTTAAATCTGAGGCGACTTTATCGGTGTGATTGGAGATTAATTCGTCGCTTTCGAGTAAGAGTTCAATCTGAGTCACCATGATTTGGTCCATGAACACCTCTTTTGCTGGGCACAGTGCGACAGCTGAGTCGAAATTAGTCCTCCGGTTATGAAGTTCGAACGAGGAAAACTTAGATAATTTGAAATTGTCGCGGTTACGCGGTTATATCCACCCACCGGACCGCAGGCGATTTGTTCCATGATCAAAGAAAATCTGGTGAAATCGATTGTACCAGCTATTCGACACAAACAAATCCTTAATCAATTTTCAAGCACAGATATAATTCCATTCCTTCTGTCAATCTCGGACCAGCCCCAGGCCAAACGTCGGGCCGAGAAATCACAGATTCATCTCTCGATATCAATCCACGCCGCACGGTTTGATAACAAACAGAAAAAAATGTCACATTGAAAAATTGCATTTTCACTCACCAAAATCGTCGTCCACGGAACTGTCGGGCTGGAATGTATCACGTGCGTGGCTAGATGCTGATCTTGTTTCCGCATCATTTTTGCTCCGAGTCTGATTGGCAGTTGAGGAATTCTTATAATTCGAATCATATTATGTAAATCGGGGGTATAATCGGGTCAGTGAATGTTACGAATCACAAGCAGTTATTGATCCTCGCGATTTGAATAGCGAAGACGGAATCATCTCTGGCGTGAATATTGAACAGTATAATGAATCGAATCGACGAGTTTCTCATTGTAACCAGACGTACAAATGGCAACGATTGTTTGCTCAAAAATTATACTTCGGGCTATCGAGACTGTACGATCTTTTACGAAAGTAAGACCATAACGTCAGAATTTTGTATCATACTTTCGCTTTAAACCGGCCATAAAAAACGGGACTCTCGTTTTAGAACCTTATTTTTTGGTATTTTCTGTTTTTTCTTACTTCTCACAACCAGAAAAAAAGAGGATCTAAATTCCTGAAACACTTCTCTTCAGAAAAGCCAGACTTAGCCACTCTGGTTGCGTATTTTCTTGAAACTTGAAATCGATTCCTCGATTTTACCTGTTCGATTGATCAGAGTTTCAATGACGTATTCAATGGCGAAGTTCTGTGGCATGTAGGCACATACCGATTCGTATAAGATTGTAGGAAATCGAGGGATGAAGCACTCCGAAAAATGGCTTACATCAGACTTCAAGGGATTCCAAAGGACTTTATGATACTTGATGGGACTTTACACACTGTTACGCACAGGACTTCGAGATGGTTGATGCACCCATCTTAGGAATTCGTATCACGTTTCTTCAGCGATCCGGTATAAATTCAACGTATGCGTGATCGAAGTCACTCGCGATGGATGAATGTGTGCCTGAAAGAGGCGTTCCCTCATTTCCTCCGGAAATACGATTCCATTCATTTCTTACCAGGAAGAAAGGACAGAATATTTCATCTCCCTTCAAAAGGATCGTGTCACAATAAACTCCTCACGGCTTATCACAGTTCGTATCAACCGTGAAAGAAACAGAAAGGATTTGACACGTCGAACAAGTGAGAATATCCGTTTGATTTTGTTCTAAATCGAATTCTAGTTCGAAGAAACTCATATTTCGAGCCTGAAAGAATGCGTGAAAAACTTCGTTCGATCCCCTCGCCACAGTATTGAGGGGACATATAAATGCGTCTGTCTTGAAAAACGAAGAAATGATGCGGTTTATAAAGGTCATTTTTTTATGAACGATACCATTCAGCATTGTGGGCACGATAACTCGAGAACTCGACCAAATTATCTTAAAAATGACGAACTTTTGTAAAAAGAGAGATTCTCCTAAAAATGATGAACTGAAAAATTGATAATAATTCAAACATCAAGATAAAAATGTTTGAACTACTATATCAATTATTGGTCAATTTTAGAACTGGTTCATCACCATGCGCAATCAAATTCTACGAACACGTGGTTCAAATTTCAGATTCATCCAATGAAACTCTACCCAATTGAAGCCAAACTGTATTTATTCAAAAAGAAACATTAAATGAGGGACGTGTAGGCAAAAATCCAAGCTTTTTATTTCCACCCCAACCTCAGCACTATTTTTGTAACAAATCTGCGAAACAAGGGACCGAGATACGTATCTACGTGTTTCCCTCCAAGCAAAACCGATTCTTCTTCAGACAATCTATAGATCTTAAAAACTGGTTAAAGGCGAATCAACCGTAGGTACGGAGTATCCGTTGGCAAAGGATATTGCTTCGGGTTCCTGTGGTGTGTCCAGTCTTACGGTAATATAGATACACACGGTGAACAAAAATACTTTGTTTAATGTCGCGGAAAAGAGTTTGCCGAGGCATAGGTCAGAGGGTTATCTCCGTCTAATCGATCTTCCATTCCGTCCGGCATCATTTCTGATCCTCAGGAGCTACCGTATGCATATTTAAATGATATTCGCCGGGATGCAGTGTGCACATATTTGAAAATTCTAGAGAACCAGCTCTTGCCACGTTTATAGAGGTAAAAGGTCCACTCCGAGGTAAATTAGGTACAAAATAAACTTCCTCGCCGAGTTGGTAAATATTAACCCGCGTTTTCTATTAGCTCGAGTAAAGATATAAATTTGATTTCTGATATGTAGAGAGAGATTTTTCGTCTTACCCTGCAGAAGCAAAAAAAAAAGATAAATTTGTATTGAATAGATAATAAGGAAGCATAAAATAACAATGAAAATGAGAGGAGGAGCGCTAAAAATTGTATTAGAAACGGAGAACGGGATTAAGGAGCGCGAGAAAAAAAAAACATAAAAATTGAAGGCTCGAGGGCGACGGGTTTGACGACTCCCTGGGAAATGCCGAAGAGGCCAATATCGACATCCAATCTATTCTTGGTAGCGTATAATACAATCTTTTGAAGTGATGATGATACGAGATTCCAAGGTGCAGGAGTTACCCATTTTGCGCTCGCGCTAGATACGTTTCGCCCTAGACAATAGGCCTCGGAACTGCGTCTCGCTTGAACCCCCATCGAAAAGCCAATATCCGTTTTCCGCCTCTCTTCCTACAGAAATATGTATTGCACGTAGAACCTGACGGGAAATTTCGGGCCTCCCCCTCCAGAGGTTTGCGATTACTTGAATTTGCATATAGAATCATGAAACGAGGTCCAAAGCGGCGACGGCATAGACCGTATTAATAATTTTTTAAAGTTGAAGAATATTAAAAAAAAAAATCTATTTTCGTACACTTATCTAATTTCACTCGTTCAATATTATCATAAATATTGTTTTGAAGTGGGGAGAAACGTTTCTGAAATCACAATTTCACCGCCATCTTATCCTCCGATGGATGACACTAGATGGAGGGTTTGTTATCCTGAATAGTGATGTCATAGCATACCGAACTTTAAATTTTTCACGATAATATAAGGATCTTAATTATTTTTTCAATGCTAATTTGTTACCAGTTCAATACAGGATCTGCTGAATAAATTTCGCCAGAAACGTAACATAATGATTTAAAAAACTATTTTTTCGAAGATCCGTATCGTATTAGGAAATTAATCAACCCCCCACCATGGGAACCCCGACCCTCTGTAAAGAAGGTTTTTTTCATTACACTTTCAAAAATGGTGTCGAACCCAATCAGAAAACTTGTATACGGCGGATAAATTCTTTCATCAATTCTTACGAGGGTAAAACTCACTCGTCCGTGGTCGCAGCCGGATATCGGATATTGTGATCGGTCACCGCGTTACCAGTGGAATAAGTCTGGAGGATCAAGCTGTTCGGCTTGGGAGATTAATGATGAGACGGGCTGGTCTACTCAACACACTAGTGGAATGATTGATCAGCTGATTTAGACTGTTTTAGACTGCCAGCTTGACCTTCCAGTTTTATTGTTCGCCCCTTCTGCAAAAGTTGATGTGGTAAATGATATAATGTTATGAACGTAATCATCTCGTCATTCAGCGTATGATTTATCTTGTGAATTTGAACAAATATGTAAACAAATCACATAGTAATTCATATATATAGGCAAGACTCATAAGATTTAATAGAAAACAAATTACATGATAAACTATATGATTGACCATATGATTTTTGATATTGTAACTCCGGATGGGACCGTGTTACAAATAAATTAAGGGTTCTACCGAAATGATATCAGAGAAGTCAAAATGTGTGAAAAGATTATTTAATCAGCAGGTCAAAAGTACGTGTACTCAGTTTAAAGTCCGGGACAAGACTGTTTTTTACAATAATAATTCTCATGCTCATCTATTAATCACAAATCATCAGCTGTTCTCTCAGCATACTAATTTTAAGTTTACAAACGTCAAAGTGGCAGCTAACTGAAACCCTCACAATCTAACGGGTGCCTCCGTTACAATATATTATACCTGCTGATGAGTGCCTATACGATTAATCATGTGATTTTTAATATATTTGTTCAAAATCACAAGGTAAATTATATTACGATGAATGACACGATGATTTCGTCTATAACATTACATGATTTATCACGTCAAAATTTTTAGTAGGGGTGACCCAAAAGAGCTAGCGAATTAGACAAAGAAACAGGAAGTTAAGAATTATGCGAAGTGACTCACAATCAACTTCAGATTTGTACCGATAGTGTTACACGTAGCGGAAATTTTCGAAGGAGAATGTCGATATTGTAAACTTGAATTTGAATCATGGAAGAATTAGATACTGTGTTCAAGATTGGGTTTGAAAACCCTAGGCACGAACTCAAGAGCAAAAGACATAAGATGCTCTCCTTCAAAATGAAACGTTTCCGTTCATCGATAGCTGATCTTTGTTCCAAGGTTCATAAATCGTGAAAAAAAGGATACAACTTCAGCTTGTGATGAAGAGATTTCCGCCTCTCTCCGTAAACATCTCGTGCTAGTACGACTCGAACGCTGCTCAATGGTCCGTTCACAACCTGCAGACATTTATGACAAAAAATAGGATGTCTTTTACGGCCATTTTATACACCGTATTAAAAATATAAATGATATCATTTTCACTATAAATTGAGTTGAAAAGAGAAAAATAAAATCCACGAAATCTATTCTAAAAGTGCAACTTATACTTTTTCGAAAATAAATTCTTTTTCGTCTATTTTGTCTACTTCAGAGTAGAGACTATTTTTTAATCCTGGGCTGAATTTCAGCCCCTGAGCATGCATGAAGAATGAAGTTTCAGCTCATCTCGATCATTTTAAGGGGACCAGCACAACGTGATTCAACAAATTCTCTATACGCCGAAAATCATAGATATCTTATCCAAAGTTCATTACACATCGACAAATTTTATCTACTCACATTATCGTCACCGTTACTGTCGTCCATCGATTCATTCAGCGGCTGAGGTTCGATCTTCTTCTTCTTGATCTGTCCAGCCTGGTGAGCAAACGAGGTCGAAGGTGCGGAGGGATCAAGTTCATCGTCGACTTCAGTCTTTATTTCGGTTTTCGGTACTTGTAATTTCCGCTTTTCACTACTACGTCTAGTTGTTGAATATTTATTTTCACTGACTGTCACGTTTTGGGGTTTGACTTCGTCCTCGCTGTTGTTTCGCGCTTTAAAAATACCATTAATTATGCTTATGATTCATTTTCTCAGATTGATTTTTAAGATCGTTACGCACGAGGATAACTAACAACGGTTTCTCATTACCTCGAGGTTCGCGCTTCACAGATGGTGAATTATTAGTCTTCGTTTCGTCCAATTCTTGCCCATTGTTAGTCGACCTACTCCCACTTTCAGACTCTAATTTTTCCGCCTTTGGTTTTAACATAGAGCTCAACGTTCTCTGATTATCAGAAGAGCTGTAATGCGAAGCGAGAGAAAAAATTACAAAAAAGCTATCACAAATAATCAACCTGAAATAATCAATGCTATCATCGATGAAAGTGTGAATTTTTGGTTTTCAAGTACTAAAAAAAATCCTGAAAAAAAGTGATCGGAAAAACACGGTTTTCTACTAAAAAATTAATAACTTTGTCAATTTTCAATATTTCTTCGCACAAATTTAGAACGATACTCTTGAGTTATATCACTTTCATAAAAAAAATTGTTTGGTACGGTGTCTTTAAAAAATTATACTTATTCTGGAGGTTGAACTTGATGATTCGGGGCTTCAAAGGATGAAAGAATAAAAAGTGTTGATTTATACATTTTTCCGACTTTTGCCTGTTGGCTACTCGTACTATTCGATTAAAGGTGATTATTACGGGTTAAAGAAGAAAAAATCAGTTCACCCAGCGTCTTTTCCCAGCAGAAGACTAACGTCTACGGAATCGGAGCTCCTCTCGAAAAGTACCCGCAATTCTTTCAGGGACGTGGCAGTCGTCCAATCCTTGTCATCCCGGATTCGAGTAACGCGAGGAAACCGAATGCTGATCCCTTCGGCAGTGTGAACACCCTGATTCGTGAATTCTGCCCCGGTTATCTCCCACACTGGTTGTTTCTGCGAATCATGAATCACATATACAATTTTTCCCACGGGTCTCTGACGAGTTTTAGGTTCGAACTTCGTCTAAAAAAGTCCTCGGTTACAGCAGGATCATCCGGCTTGAAATTTGGAACAGCGTGTCAGCGTCCCTAGGGCCGATGAAACGGCGCAGAGCAGGAAATGAAATCCGCCTCTTCGCATTATGGAATGATCGTTTATTAAATTGAATCGAAGGGGAAAATATATGATATTTCGTCGGATAGAATCGAGAAAAAATAAGGTTTCTCGTCATTCCGATTATAATCTCCACGAGAAACAGACCGGAAGTGCGAAATATCGTTCGGTGCAGACGATTAGGCAGCACTTTGCGAAGAGACCTGAACCTTTTGACCGAGATCCATAAAACAAAACGATACGAATTTTTATAGGCCATATATCGATAAGTGTTGAGGGTGCCGAGGGAGGAACCTACCTTAGGGTCTTTAGCGACGAAGTCAGGAACCATGGGCTTGTTGGCGTGGAGCCAATTGGGCAGTAGATTCGGGTCTTTGCCGATTTTGTCCATCTTCAATTCTCCCTGGAGTCGCTCGAGGGTCGCATCGTCGTGTCCGGTGTGTACCTGACCGGGAAACTCGAAATTTATGGGTCCTGTTAGCGCCGGGGGATCGGGAGGAAGACGATAGAAAAGAAGGAGAGAATTAGGACGAGGATAAAGGACAGAGGATACAGGTGAAAGAAAAGAAAAATAGAAATAGTTTATAGGCACCTTAGTCACCGTAAGCCAACGGCTTCGATCCTCGTCGTAGCAGCCCATCAAGAACACCGACATCATACCACCTAAGAACAACCGTAAAACTTGAGCTTTTCTAAGGCCGACAAACCCTGGTGATGGATTTTATGTAACGTCTGAGACACTGCATCCGGGATCGTATGGAACATATACAGACAAATTTCTGGAATCTAGTCATTTATTACGGGAAAATAAAAGTGTTCTTGGAACACGCGAGCTTGGAGAAATCGATCTTCGACTTCTGCGCAGCATGCGTGAAGAACAGTGAGAAAAAGGAAAATTGGCGCATGCGCACATCGTGAATGATCAACTTTCCGCGTTCTATGTGCCTTTTTTCGCGATGAGCTATATATTATTGCCTAACTGCTTGCAAGCTTGCGAGACAGACATCTTCTCAGGTGTTGGATCATTCGACAGAGTTTGGCGATTTTGTAATCAATTACAGTCCAGTCACGAACCACAATCGTACAAATGTAATTAGTGACTGGAAGATAATTAGTAATTGAACATTTTCTCATTACTAATTACATTACGAATTCAAAATTTATTAATTACTGCTAGCATTGCTAATTAGAAAATTTTCAATCACCAATTACTTTTGTAATTTTTTATTAGAATGGTTCCGATTACTATCTACATAAGTGTTACATAACGATAAGTTTGTTAAGTTATTAAGCTAATGCTGAAAACTTCACATCTTATCTAGATAACATATATCATAAGAAGTCGAAGATTTCCTTCTTAATTTCAAAATAGGTTGAATTTGAAGGTCAATACTGGAAATGTTTTATTATAACACCTGCTTGGAAAGTACGATTTTCGAAGCGTGTCTATAGCGCGCGTAAAGTGCCTAATTTCCGAGCAGTGCAGAAAGTGACACACTAGTGCGGAAAGTACGATTTCGTTTTTATTTTTATTTTGTTAATGAAAATTTGAGCACGTATGCGAACCTTTTTTTCCTGTTCCGTACCAAGCACCGAGAACGACCAGGTCTGCTGTATCAGCCATCGCGCCCCCCAGCAAGTAGTCCTTCTTTACCTTCAGCCAGTGTCTCTTTCCCGGTTCGTATTTACCCTGTGTCGAATAGTTGGGAGTCGGTAAGCGAGTTGATTGATAAGAAACTCGAGTGATTCGTGATATGAATTTTTATGTATTGTTATACACATTACTACGAACCGTTACGTCTTTCAGAACCAACCCTTCAAGCCCGAGTTTGATTACTTTCGCAATCATGTGAGCCAAGTCTTTCGGATCCTGATGAAGCAGAGAAAAGTATTTTCAGAAATTCAAACTATATCCTCTGAATATATTCTCACCTGAACTTCTTCCACTTCTGATAACATTATTCGATCTGGTATAACGGTAATTTTCTCCTTCAAGATTTGTCGACGTTTCTGCATCGATCTATAAAAATCGAAATATAGGAAATCGGTCAATTTTATCACAGGAGAAAATCGATCGTAACAGTGCAATCAGAACTCACTTATCTATCAATGTTTCACCGTTGTAATAAAGACAGTCGAACACAAACAGGCATACGTTGGCATCTTTGAATTCGGCTTTCTAAAAGTATATAGAAATGATCAATATTTCAAATGATCCAAGATTTTTCATCCACAGAGAAAGACACTTGCCTTATGAACCCCCAACGAACCGAAAGGCAAAGGCTTCCCAGTGTTGGTGTCGATCATCAGGACCTCGGTATCGAGAATGAGATCGTCCCCTCCAGGAAACGCCTTTGGTATATAATCCTTGAAATGATTCACCTAAAAGCGATTTCACGTCATGACTCCATAAAAATAATTAATATCTTATCAAAAGTTCACCACACATCATGACTTTCCTAAAAATCACTTGTCGTAAGCTTTCAGACACACGGTTGCTTCGATTACATCTCTCGACGTTTCATTTTTTTTTTTTTGGAGAGCAATTCTTCATCCTGTGAATGAGGGAAACTGAGAAAAGAAAATCCTGTGAAAAGTTGTGGTCAAGTATCGAAATTTAGCGACAATCTAGTCACTCTTTTGCTGATAACTTGGTCCAAAAATTTTGTTCTTCAATTTTCCTCATTCACACGATGAAGGATTGCTCTTCAAAAAACCTTACGACAAGTGATTTTTTAAAAAGTCCATTTTTTGATGTGTAATGAACTTTGGATAAGATATTAATGACTTTCGGAGTATGAAGAATTTGTCGAATCACGCTGTACTGGTACTCTTAATCGTTTTCGGTGCATAATTAGTGATTGGAGGAGTAAATGAGACCCCAATCTGTGTAACAATCGGCGATGGTCCGAAGTCCAAAGCGTTTGTTTGGTGTGTATTCGTTGCGTGGGAGATTTAGAGAGGGTTAAACTTTTCCGGTAGCATTAAGATAAAATGGTGAAGGACGGGTGAGGGATAAAGGCCTCCAAAGGGTGAATAAGAAGGTAGAACGAGGGATATAAATTGCCGCTGGTTAAACTATGGCCTAAGCGTACGTTATTCTCCCAGGTGAACCGCCGCTTCAAGCATCGTTGCGCAGTTACAAGGATGCTACTCCGAAGGGTAAAGTAAGAGAATGGCAAGGTGAGGGTTCTGACCCCCAACAGTACAAAGGTGAGATAAAACGAAAAACGTGTCCAAAAACCAGGTCCCACGACGTTTTTTTACGTAAAATTAATCGCATAAAAAGTAGAATAAATTTCGACGTTGTAGGTTGACGATGATAAATCATATAATGTTATGAACGAAATCATCATGTCATTCGTTATATGATTTACCTTGTGATTTTGAACAAACATATAAAAAATCCCATGATTAATCGTTTAGGCACTCATCAGCAGATATAACGTATCAAAAATCATATGGTCAATCATATAGTTTATCATGTAATTCGTTTTCTATTATATCTGATGAGTCTTGCCTATATGAATTATTATGTGATTTTTTTTACATATTTGTTCATTATATATGATTTATCACATCAACATTTGCAGTATGGAAGTCATTTGTATATTTATACGAAGTTTTAAATAGTCGATTTAAACACCCGTAACGTCCATCTGCCAGAGTTTATCCCCAAATCGTCCGTCCCATTCATAAAGTCACTTGTTTATAGTCAAATAATCAGACGAATTAATCTCCCCCGAAATTTTCTCGTCTGGATTATGTAAACCGTTTGGAATTCCCTGAAGAAAAAACAGGCCTGAAAGAATCACTGGGATTACCAGAAAAGAAATGAAGCAATCATCCAATCCTTCAATCCACAATTTTTGATTTTCCGCGTTCATATTTGAATTTAATCTCCGATAAAAATCGAGAACTAGGAGCCAGCGGCCTCTTAATGTCGCCGACGAACACTACGCGGCGCTGGGGGTAAAGTTCCGTATCACGTGGTCAAAAAGTAACCTCAAATCATTCAGAAGGAGTGAGATTCCACAGACGACGCTAGATGGCGGGTTCGTTGTACCGGATCGTGACGTCATATCGTGGCGCGAAATAAAAAACCGTTTCAAACGTTACAGGACTTTGAATTGACGATAGATTGCATTAACCCCAGAAGTAAGGGCTTATTTTAAAGTACTGACTGGGGTGAATATTCACCCCACGCGTTTCTTCCTCGTAAAATCGTTCTCGAAGCAAATAGAATCGTGGTGAAGCTTATCCGACCGCGTGGAACTAAAGGTCAGCTGTTCTATCTTGCAATTAAAGATTTTTGGCTGAAAAGATTTTTCTATGGAGAACGCTCAAGATCGGTAAAAGTCCTCAGTATATTTTCTATCTAAATATTTTGATTCGATTATCTCACCTTGTGTGGCATGACGGGCTTCAAGGAACGACTGAAGTACCGGAACTGGTTTCCCTCCTTGTGTACCTGTACCCTTTCTCCGTCGTATTTGATTTCCGAGAGCATTCCGTGAGGACATTTCTTCATCGCCATCTCTACGGATTTACAGGCCTCTGCCTGTATGACGTTATCAAAAATTACCTGCCTTTACCTGATTATCCTTATTCTTCGACTTTTTCTAATGATGTAGAAATTTTCTCAGTCGAACTTGACAGCTACATGGATTCTCGTATGAGATATAAGAAAAAGGATCTACGATTTCTCTGTCTCTCTGAAATTCCAGATTTCGTCACTTCCCCCATATTTTACCCTGCTCAGGGTTTGTTTGATGGATTTTTTGTTCCTACATTCTTAGTTTCGGCTATTGTTATTCTATATTCGCAAAACTTTAAAGTCTTGCGAGACGAGATGAGCCAAACTTTGGTCCCACTTTTAACAGATGTAACTTTCGACAATTTGAAACCATTGATCATTCAATACGCTTCGTCAGTCGGTATTGACAGAATTTTCTATAGCCCGCGTAGTTGTTAAATTTCCAATTCGTATTCGCGACGATAACCGGAAACGGAAACGATTCGAAAAAAGCTCGGGGCTCCGATTTCAAATCGTTCGATACACTACATTTTTTTTTTCAATAGTCGTAGAGCTTTTCGATAACTGAATTTGTGAAAAATTAACTCAAATTAGAATGACACTTACCAGCATGGGAAGAACAGGAGTCATCAAAGCCAGTCCAACTTTGGTTCCGGTTGACGATCGCTTTTTATCACCTTCGTTATTTTTATCTCCATTTTTTTTCAAGCTTTTCGAAAACACGGGTGAATCTTGTACGAATCTTGATACAACAGCTTCGAGATTGCGCGAGACTTGGAAGGCCGCGTACGCGTCATCGTGGATAGCATCTAAGCTGTTTGTTTTCAAATAAATCCATTTTTTACGATAAGAAGATTGAATGATCTTGATTCCAATTTGCGTATCACGATCGATGAGTAAGTACTGAGAATCGTTAATGCGAGAAGGTATATATATATATATATAAAATATAAAAATAAACTTACATGTGCTTCGGACCGGCGGTAATTCGCAGATCGTGTTTAACTTGCCTGATTATAATTTTCAAATCGTTAGCAGTGCACTTGACAACGATTGATTTGAAGTGTAGTATCTGATCGTCTTCCTTTGTTAGCTCAGACAATTTGTCGAGAAACTGATCCACCTAAGCATTGATAGATTCGAAGCTATTAAGAACAGTCAACCCTGTCGCATTGTCATTCCGTAGTAAATAGCAGACGAAAGATTCAAAGAGAAACGTCTCCTTACAATGAATCGCAAAATTGGAATTTCAATCGAGTGCATTTGTGACTGACAACTGTGACTGACGCGATACAACGCGAGGAGACACGGATCCCTTATTCGCCGTTCCATTACGGCAATTCGCGAATTATTCTGTAACGAGGGGCGAATCACTCCGAAAAATGGCGTGCACCGGACTCCAAGAACTTCGTGGAATTTTTTGGGAATTCCTCGAACTTCATCAGGCTTTCTGACACTGACAGATTTTATCGGACTTTTGGGGACTTGAAGAGTGGTTCACCCCTCGGACTGTAGTTATTTTATTTTTTTTTTTTTTCGTAAGAATCATCCCTTATTTTCATAATCGAATGACAGTTCAGTGAAAAAAGGTTTTGCCTTGCCTCCTGAATAGTGAGATGGCTCTGGGGACTCGGTTGAAGGAGAGAACTCTGTTCGAAGAATATCTGAATCGTTTCAGCAACGTCACCTTGCTCCAGATGTTCAAGCATGTCGTCTTCGTCCTTGTTGAACATGCGGCTGAACAATTTTACCAATTGTTTGCTCTGGAGATTGTAAACTCTCTTGGAGACTCCAGGCAGTAACAATTTACACCATAGGGTAATGTCGCTCTTGAATCCATCTACGATAAAGACATAAAGAAAAGTAGAGTGAAACTATAAATTTATGTGAAATTTACCACATAATCCAAGGATTAAAAAGGATTGCCAATATTTCAGAAGGATTACGAGGATTACAGTTCCTTCTGAGATTTTTTCGGTTACATAACTCATTCTTTCTGTGCTTCTTTTTTATTACCGAGATGGGCCCAAAATTATCGCGTGTGTATCGTTACTCATTGATTAGCAAAAAATTTTTACGAGCCAAATACGAATAATCTGCATGATATGTAGAGCCCAGAGAATAAAGCCGAAGCAATGGAAAGTTACAGCGAATGAAACGAGATTATTCTTATCTCCTACTATTCAATAACGAAGTTTCTCGAACCAGATATTGTGGAGGAAAGGTCAGCATCGGTGTTGGCAGACTTGTGGGCTGCTACCCCGCGTCTCGATTCTTTCATGATCTCACAATCAATTGTACATTAATTTTCATCCTATCTTCAACATGGACAGAGAGAGAGCATAAGGTGCGCAGTAGGAAATATCCATACAGCATGATATGCACAGAGGTCATAAGTTTAACGAAACTGTCAGTACGCCGTAGAAAAAGTTTCTGAAAGAGTAAACGACAGGAGAGAGGTAATTTTTCTTGTGAAGAAAGGACAGAGTCCTGTAATTTATATGACCGGTGGCGTAGGTATGAGACACGTGCCCAGAGAATATTATACACCCCCAGGAATTTACATTTCCAAGTTAGAAAAAGGCTTCCGGTCTATGAGCAACAGGTTAAGCTCGCGGGGTTTGAAACCCTCGGAGATTTCTACGGAAGAAAAAGAGACATAAACCAGCATCATCTGGATTAAAAACAAAAAAGAAGGAAAGTCACTTACATCCTTCGCATCGGGCAAAACAAGAGAAAATGAACCCAGAGGCTTTTTGCGCATCAAGTATTCACCCCTTCGGTCTAAGACCTCTAAGACTCAGGGCGGTGCCTCGGAATCAGATGTTCGTAAAATATATTTCATATTGGACGAAGAGCTTGGTCTTCGACTGTGAGACTGTAAGCACAAATCGATGCGCAAATCTCATGGTCCTAACATTCGTTCAATCGATTAAATATGTCGGAATGTGCATTCAGCGAACCAGTAGAGGCACAGCTGTAGATACCAACGGCTGAGAATAACTACGTCGAGTTCAGAATTTCTTTCAAGGAAATATCATCATTCAGTATTTCCTCCAGAAACATCATATTTCAGAATTTGGTTCAATAACATCGTAGTTCAGAGTTTGGATAAAAATCATCGTAGTTCAGTATTTCCTTGAAAAACATCGTAGTTCAGAGTTAGGTCAAAAAACATCGTAGGGCAGTTTTTTTCGAAAACATCGTAATTCTGAATTGCTTCGAAAAACATCGTAGTTCAGAATTCGGTCAAAAAACATCGTGGTTCGCTAATTAGTTCAAAAACATCATAAGTCAGTATTTCCTTCAAAAACATCGTAGTTTAGAATTTCTTTCAAAAACATCGTAGTTCAGAATTTGCTTTAAAAACATCGTAATTCAGAATTTCTTTTAAAAATATCGTAGTTCAGAATTTGGTTGAAAAGCATCGTAATTCAGAATTTATTTTAAAAATATCGTAGTTCAGAATTTGGTTGAAAAACATCGTATTTCAGAGTTTGGTTAAAAAACATCGTAGTTCGGTAATTAGTTCAAAAACATCATAATTCAAAATTTGGTCAAAAACATCGTAGTTCGGTAATTAGTTCAAAAACATCATAAGTCAGTATTTCCTTAAAAAACATCGTTGCTCAGAATTTCTTTCAAAAACATCGTAGTTCAGAATTTGGTTCAGAAATATCGTAGTTCAGAATTTTCAACGATAAATGAATTGAACGTTCTCGAACTACGACGTTGTTGAACCAAATTATGAACTACGATGTTGTTATTCTCAGCTATTGATCAAACGAATTTGACAGTTAATATTACAAATACAAAAATATAATTTTTTGGTGTTGTCTTCTTGTTTTCAAACACTTGACGTTTTTCAGACACACCATACATTTATCTGATTCAACCTATCTGGACATCAATCATTATTTTTAGGTATAAAAAAATGTCTTAGGGCAAAATTATTTGAAAATAAGTGAAAGAAATTTTTTCGAAAATCTGAATAACTAACGATAGCTTTCACATGATTGTTATTCATCATATTCGTTCTCCACGTTTGAAGAAATGGAGGATTGTTCCTCAAAGAAAATGAGACGTCGAGATGTAAATAGATTTTGGAACATGTTGTACCCACGCATATCAAAGCTATGTACCGGTCACTCAAAGCATTTCTGACTCTATTGTGAGACTCTTCTCGACAATATCAAGCTATGTACGTCAGCTTGATAATCAATCGGAATAATTGTTAGTCAGTCGTAACTGGTTATCCATATTGAATAGATTGATTCATAATGAGATTCTGAGATTCAATGAATTCTTCGGGTTTAATGATTGCGTCATAGATAATACAATACTGCGTATTTCCCTACTTGACACACCTCTAAGCGTATAATCGAATCGTTGCTGTTTATCTTCGTGTAGAGTTTGCACTCGTTCCACCCCACGCAGATTTGTGCATTTATAATTTTACTACGTCATAGGTATAATTTAATTATCTTTCGTCACGCGTTATAATATCTATGATTCACGTTTCCATCTAATTGTCACGAAATTTCATCAAGGTGAAATTATTCGATCCTTTTGTACACACATTTTTTTTTCTACAAGTGTCTCTAAAAACAATGTGAGAGTTTAAACTCGAGTAGATTTAACTTGTATAGCAGTTATACCAAAAACGGAGAAACCTTTGTCTGATGTTATTCTAGTTGATTTGTTGATTTTAAGTGGCATTTGGGACACGAAACGGCGCCTGAAATGTATCGCGGTAATTAGTCTCTCTCGAACGGTGTGGAGGCAAGCGAGGCATCATTGCTCGCCCGATTACCGTCCCTCTCACGCGCCACTTATTTTTACTGAACTCGGGACGTTCCGTGCACTCCGTGATTGATATAAATTAACGAATTCTGGAGGACCATCGCGATTTTTATTCAAATTATTTATCCATATCTTTTTTCTCCTCGGATCATCATTGCGGCAGACAAGAGTCTGAAAAATTGTCTCGTGTGTTCGTTTAATTGCGAGGGTGCGAAACTGTGCCAAACGCATAACGCGCGGTTTTCCATGGCGTAATTCGCAGTAAATTCAACATCATAGTCTCCGTTTCGCAAAAAGTTATTCCCTGATTCAATAATACACTATATATTACATATATGTATACGAGGCATAAAAAATCCCAACTTTTACGACGACGCGCTCCAATTACAATTTGACCCATTCACAAATTTCTTCTACACACTCCTACTTCGTCCTCATTCTTATTTCTCGTTGAACACTGTTATGTATATATTTCTCTGAGATCGCAAACATACACACGGAAAGAACAAGGACAAGTATATATTTAAAACGTTAGGGAAACACGGACACGTGTCATATCATCATCGCTTCAATGACACACATCGATATTAAAAATTATCGAATCACCATAGCGTGTGATAGACTTCAATCTCCTCTTTTTCTTGTCTTTGTATTCTTAAAAAAATGTACAATCATTTCTTATGGCTCTCAATCAGGAGCCACGAGTCCATCGTAGCCGAATTTTCTCAGCTCGTACATAGAATAGATTCAGATGTGTAAAACGCGATGTTGGATCGTGTGAGAAATCAGACCGTGACCCCGAGGTTCACCGGCTGCCAGTTTCATGTGTGAATGTGTTACGAGACAAGCGCAATGTGGATCTAATGTGTAGTTCGTGTAAAATGTTTGAAGAAAAAAAGAAATGTAAAAAAAAAATGTTTTAGATGACAAAATTTTCCATCCCTTGTTATTCTATCGAGAATTTTTCAATTTCTGATAAATCAGGTCTCGTAGTCGTAGATTATTAATTATGACATATTATTTTGCTGTGTGTATATACAATATATATATAATTGTTGTTAGTCACATAAGTCAATGACACGTTAACCGATCGATGAAATAATCAGAAGATAAGAAACAGTTGCAATAATTCACCGACTTGAATCTATACACACGACATTCTTCATATAAAATTGTCTCATAACTCCAAAATTGAATTAAAAAAAAAAGTTGTTGCAGAAACGTTTTGTTCTAAATTTTAACTGATGAAACAATTTCGTCGTTCAAAATTTGTGCTTTTCTCGGTCTTTTTACATGTCCACCATAATAATGCTAATGAATCTATCAGATAGCGTATATTTTCATTCTTTTGCTAGATACAAGACGCGTACGGTTATCGCGCTTCTGGTATAAGAATTAAAAGACAGAAAGACGCCACTTGGATCTGGCGTACGTCGTGACCGTCAGCCGTGGTTGACGCTGGTACCATGCAGTCTGTAACTCTTATCGCTTATCGCAATATAACACAATTTCACATACTTGATTAGTTTGCTGTTAGAGAGAAACTGCGCATATTATAGCCACGAGTCTCATAAAGATGAGTAGAAGAAACATACATTAAAAAATGAAAATCACATACAAATCGCTTAATAAACCTCAATAGATAGTTTTTTCATTTTTTTAAATTATCGTTATCGATTATTGACTCATCGTCTCATACCGAACCCCGGATATATCGGAAATACTGTTCAATGTGACGATAATCGGCTCATGCAATCAATAAGAATCCGATGTATAAGAAGAATGATTCGGGTTTCCTCCACTTTTGAGTGAGTTTATTGAAATAAAAAATCGGAATATTTCGATATACATGCATAAGGAGGGTGAAAATTAATTTCCTTATTTTCTCAACTAACTGTTTCTTCTTTCATTGTCAAATTGAAATTTCATTTATTTTATTTTTTTTATAAATGAACGTAAATGTGTGCTCTAGAAAATTTTTGCGTCATTCACTTCGTTCTTTTCTTTGATTTTTGATTTTTTTCTTTCGTACTCTACTTCCCTTGACCGATTTAAAAAGTCATAACTTTATAAAAAGAAAATGAAAAAAAGTGTATCATCGAAAGTTAGGGGAATACGAAGAAGCGCGGGGCAAAGTGAGACGAAGTTTATTTGTCGGAAGTTGGTCGTAATAATAATTGCCGAGAAAAAATAGTTTTTACTACTCGACTGATATATACAGTCTCGTAGCTTTCATTCAACGTCGTTGGCAACGTCAAAAAAATTGCGATAATTCCAATATCACGTTGAAAAAGAATTCCTACAAAATGAGGCAAAATGCGAAAAAAACGGCGCTTTCAATCTCAGGTATAAAACTATGACGTAATATCTCAGATTTCCATTGAAGTGATTCGCGAATCGCACGACCTTACCCAGCTACCCTTCTGGAATCATAGCTGACACTGATATTGACCTGAAGCAAACGAATGGAGCCAACGTCGTTTTCACTACTTTGACACTAATTATCTGCGAGCTGTTTGTTCGAAAGACAAATGTTATCAAGGATTAACAAAGGCTCGCGCGACCTTAAGACGAACTATGAATGAGTGTACGAAATATTGTATCAACCATTCAACGTTAAACCGATAATTGAATTCCTAGTCGATAGGAAGCTTGGAAAATTGACAAAAGTTATAATTGGGATGTTTCAAACATTCAGAATTATAGACAGCAAAAAATATCATTTGGTATCAAGTAAATTTGATTTCAGACACGTAAATGTTGACTAGGATCAAATGAAACATTCAATCGAATGAAATGTTCATGAGCGAATCAAATAAAACGTTTTTTTTTTGCGTCAAATAAATCAAGCTGTCGAGTTCCAATTACATATCGAATTTCCCGACACTTCCCGGTTTTCTACTTGAAAATTTCAAATTTTTCCAGGAATTTTCATTCCCTATAACTTGAACACCAAAAGTTTTCGTTAGAAAATAAAATCGTTAATTTTGTTTGTATTTTCAATCTACATCAAGGATCGTTAAATTTTGAAAAGTCGCCATTTTCGATTCAAAGTAGGTTTTTTTTTTGGCTTAAATATTTCGACGAAGACGTTTTCATATCGAAGCTCCAAGAATAAAACTGGGAAACAATTTTGGATCGATAAATTTAAGCTTGAAGCAGCCTTAATTTAATCGAGATGGGAAAATTTTCGAATTTGATCAATTTCCAAACGTACCAATAAACATTTCAATCCAAAAAAACCAAGGTGATCTTAGATATTTTCGAAAATTGTAGAAGCTGTAGGTGAAAAATTGAAAAAAAAACCCAGGATATGAGCCCAAATTCCCTAACAATTTCAGTTCTTCCGTCGAGTAAAATTCATTCCTATTACCATTTTTTTTTTGTATAATTAGTTCCAACAGCTTAATGAATATTTTCAACAATAATGAAGAATTGTTGAATAAATTCTAGTTTCACAAAAGTAGAGAAGTTGTAAAATTGTATAAATTCGTACATTGCGAAAATGGGCATATAAAGGTGAAATCAGAATGAGTGATGACTTCATAATGAGATAACAGAGAGCACGGACCGGTTCATCGGATGTAATGATTTAACAAAGAAGCCGACTCCCGAGGTCGCAGAAGCGTAATTAAATATTTATTCAAATTATATCAACTCAATACAAGATACGGATAATACATAGACGCGTAATCGCGTATCTCTGCATCGGTATATACCAAATACGTACGTAAAGTACCTAGATAACGTTTTATTTATTTATTTACTTATTCTTTATCTATCTATAAGTGTCACAATTACTGATTGTCGAGGAGGTGCCATCCCACCCAGAAGGGAAAGAAGTATAATTAAATACGCACAACGTAAAAGATAATTAACGATATGAGATTCATTAATTTACAAAAATTCTACTCAAATTTGTACGTCGATTAGAATTAGAAGAATTCGAAGAATTTCCTGAATCACAATCCTTTTTTATACACTTTTATTAGTTCTGAGCTGGATGAGCGAATTTTAATTAACACACCTCACGATGAAACGAATTTCTTTTTTCGCGGAATGGATTTTGATGTAACGTTATAGCGAGTATTATAATTAAAATCTACATTTTAGATATATAATGAATGCAATTTTTTTTATACGATCTTCATTAACGAACTGTATCACAGTGGACAGATGGCTGTGTATATATATATATATTCCAATTGCGACGTGGTATTAAAAATACTAGTCTGGTTACAGCCCTGAGCAATAAACACGTGTTTATTATAATAATAATAATAATAATCTTTTTTCCTTCTCTTTTTAATTTTATAGCCTAAATATCAGACGAGTCGTTTACATTAACAGACTGTCGTCCGCTACGGTATAATTATAATTCAACATATAATACGATCATCTTTTAAAATAGATCCCGATTGCCGACGAATTAAAATACCATTATCTCTGCGTAATTTTTGCTACGCAATTGTCACGTGCTTCGGAAGAAAAACTTAATGAGATCGTCATCAAAGATACGTTTATTCATGAAATAAAAAGAATTCGATATTGCAGTCGCTATACTAATTTTCATCAGAGATTTCGAATCATTCTGTCTGGCAGTTGATTTTATAATTGTATTTTGAACCGACTCTTTTCATTTCGTGTCTCGATTTACCTGATGAAAAACACAGATAATGAGAAACGTAACAAATGATAGTCAGACTTTCATCATTCCGAGTGTTGCCGCGTTATCATTAGTAACATGAAATGCGTTTCAGGAAACCTAATCTCTGTATACGATTCTCGGCAAAAGTAATAAAAACGTAAGATATTTGATTTATGTTCAAATAGTAGATAGCGAAGTAAATTATTATCAATCCCGAGCGAAATGTGCTTGTGCAATTGAAAATACTAAGAAAAAAAAACGAACCACCGAAAAAAATGATAACGCAGACACGTCTATGCGTCAGTGCCACAAATTATTAACTCTTCTCTATACAAGCTCCATTTTTTTTCCTCCACTTCTTTTCTCACTCTCTTTCCGTCTCGTTTCGCAAATGACACAAAACTTGCATCAGCCATTTTAAAATTGCGTTATTATAGAATCTATATTCTAAAGAATAAATGAATTTAAAAAAAAAAAAAACAGGAAATTTTACAATCAATATTGCTTATTTTTTCTTTCCGTTTGTTTTACAATTAAAAAAATAATCAAAGTACAGCTCGGTAAAGTAAACTCCGAATTCCATTCTATACCGGCTTGAATATCAAAATATTTGAATGAATGAAACAATCTATGTTGTACATACTAATTCAATACCATTCAATTATTCTAATCCACGAATTAGTACGTGACGTTCTATCGCCACGTGTCTTCGTCGTGCGTAAAATTTTCAAAAACAAATTTTGCAATGCTATACATCGATATCAATTTTTAACAGTGAGGCCAATGAATTTTTCGCCGAGATGTCTGGAGAAATTATATCGAAAACAACAGATAATTAGGAATCGAAAGATTAACCAGTTTAATTATTTTCAATCATTCAATTATCCCAAACTTATTGCGTCTAATTATTATTTCTTTTTTTTTTTCAGACCATATAAAATATCATCAAGACAATACCGAGGCGTGAGATGATGCGAGGGTGGGGACACTGGGTGCCACGCTGGCTACCCGCGAAGGGGCTCGCCGCCCGCGGAGCGTGCTGCCGATCTGTGTCATTGAAAAGCGGTGGGGGATACTTACATCGGCTTATAAGACACGGCAGCATCTTCCATGGGCCAATAGTCGCAAAACAGTGCATCAAGTGTCTCTTTAGTAAAAAAAAAAAAAACCAAACTATTCCACCGATCCACGCGTGACATTAAAAACTATAAGAATAAAGGTGCAACCAAAAGAAAAAAAAAAAAAAAAAAAAAATTGCAATTACATTTTCAGAATTTTAAATCGTTTGAAATCTAAACTTCAGGAGGCAAAAATTTAATCGAGAGTAACAGAGTTTATCGATAGGTGATCGAAGATATTTTTCATTCATCGAACAACGATCTTCATCGAATGTGAGTATGCCGAGATTTTTGGAAAAAAGAATCTTTTTTTTTTTTGCAAAATTTCAATCAACCGATTATAACACATCGCTTTCATCCTTGTGGCTGATGAGTGAAGTAAAAATTAAAAACAACTTCCCGCGCTCCGGTTAGATTTGTAATATTGGATAATTGCCAAGACGCAAGACAATAGTTTACGCGGTGGTAATTAATTAATTGTTTTATTTACTCGTCAATTAAGATTGTGTTCATATTTTCTTTCAATTAACCGTCGGACGGTCTGTTTAATCTCAATAAAAAAAATTAATCAATTATATATTGCATGTTGAAAGAATTGTATATCCGGTTTTAAGCAGTTATGGGGGAAAAAAAGTGCGACGTAACGATGACTGACCTTAGAAAACGTTATGTTGACGATTATTACGCCCCCCCCCCCCCCCGTCATTTCGAGATCCGCACCGTTCATAGATAAAGACCGTAAAAATATTCCATTAATTAATAATATTTGATTTATGGTTTCCTTGTATCCAATTCGTATACTCACTATCTCCTCTCGTATAATTTACTATTTTAAAACAAGAACGTGAGTGTGTGTATGTTTGTATGAAAGAAAAATTCATTCGAAGTCATATTTCATTGACAAGCGCAAGAGGCGATTAACATGTGTACACAGCTTTACCCCCCTTCTTGAATATTCCTTCAACGGTTTATTCCATCCCTGCTCATTACGCGATACGATAAATTGTTGATTTGTAAAAAAAAAAATACCGTTTTCTTTTTATTCTTTTACGCGGTTCTTTTTTTTTTCACCGAAGCTTCACCGTTCGAAAAACATCGGGGAAAATATTCCCTACATTATTCATGTTTCTCGTACATCCGCAGGCGAAGTAACAAATTTCACCTCTGACATCCAGCTCTGAATAGATTCTTAATCGCTGACGATCTACACGCTGCGAGTATACCTCGGAACTTCGGTCATTCTTACATTACACAAATGATTTTTGATTTTTAAATAAATACAAAAATTTTGCAAAAATCGAAAGAATTAATATTCAACGATACGTTTCCACTCGTTCGATTGTTCGACAAAACTAGCTGAAACGTTTTTCGATTCCCAGTGACGTTTTCTGACTCATTATGACGGAGTTATCAATTTTTTACTGTATGATAACGTTTTACTGATTTTACGCTAATATTTCCAGTTGTATAAAAGCAACGGAAGGATGATGAAAAAATCTGTTCCATAGAACCTTGGTTCATAATAATACAAAAAACTGTATAAATTTCAAGCCGATTGGCGAGTCGTTGCGATTGAATCGTGTCGGCAAATTTCGACGGAGCTTTTCGCGGGCTGCTAATCCAGTGGTCATCACGACCACAATTTTCAAGTTACAATGTCTATTCTTTTTTTCAAATTAAAGCTGGGATTTCAATCTTAAAAACAGTATTTTTTGTACTCTTTTGTATGAACCCCCTTGAGCAATACCATAATGAAGTTTGCTATTTTTGTACTGCTAAATTTTGATCTAAATTAAGGCTTTTAACGGTATAGAGAGAGAAAAAAAAAACAGATTCAGTGTAAAGAGAAGATATCAAAATTTGATTCAGACTCACCGCCTTCCGATCCCTTGGTGAACATTTGCCTTATGATCGCCGTCTTGCTGGTATATGCACTGGCGTTTGCTACAGACGCACAAAGTCTTCGAAATTCTCTCAGACTGTCGTCTTTCGACGGTGCTTTGTTGGCCTCTGGATCAGGCAAAACGTTCGGTCTCGAAGTCGACGTAGAAGCGCCGTAATTTTCATCGGATTTATTTTTCTTCTTCTCTGACGAAACTTTTTTGTTACTTGAGACATTTTTTTTCACCGGGGTTACTTTCTTGACGTTTTTGAACGGTGCTGTAAGAAATGAATACGACCTGGGTTTATAAAAGTCGCTGGAAACGTGAAGAGGAAGAAGATTCTAATTTTTTTCGATTTTTTTCCTTTAGCTACATGAGTGTTTATATAATTCAAAACGGAAACATGTATAGCCTGAAAGGATGTGCGCGCCTACGCTTTCGGAAAAAGAGAAAAAGAAAACTGGAAACATGAACCGTGAGATAATAATTGGATCGATAAGTAGATGCGAGGGGTGTACAACCTGCATATATCTACTCGAGTAATATTTCCCCGAGGATTCTATTCGTGTGTAAAGTATTCAGCGAAATTGTTAATTCTTCCGAGGGATAAACGAACACCCCGAAAATGGGCCGAAGATACAGATTTCCGGGTCTGTAAATTACTTAGTACGCGCTAATTATCGCAGCTTCCGTGAACTTTTTCATTATCTGAAATCGGAAATGATCGGCGATCATCTTCATACCCGAATTTTCAAAGTCCCGGAGCTTCGCAGTCACCAAGTCCTTTCCCTCGTCGTCGAGGTCCTCCCATCCGGTAATGTCCTCTTCTGGGTCTTCTATTCTCTTCGTGGTCGGTCTTTGCTTTGCAAAAACCTCGAAAATGCATGTCAGGTGGTGCCAGGCCTTCATTTTACCATCGCCGAACGGATTCGACATCAATTTTGCTATCCTGACGATATTCTGATCGATCGGACACTTGCATTTTTTACACTTTGCTCTGCCAGTCTTTGCCCTCTCGATCGCAAACGGCTTTTCCTCTACTTCCGTATCCGACATTGCCTTCAAGTTTATACTACACTGGAAAAGAGAGAGAAAAAGAACTAATGAAATCAACGAACGGCTTATAATGGTGGACATAAATGATTCCATTCCTTTTCCTTTTTTTCGGAGTGTGTAGGAAGAAAATACAATTTGCATAACGTTAAGAATACCCTTTATTCAATTTTCAGAGCTTCTGTAAGCTCTTGGTTAAAAGTAGATTACTGTACAGGCTTTTTTATTCTTTACTTTTTTTCAACCTCAGTTAAATTCGTGGTCACGTACGTAGAGTTATTGATTTATTGTTTTATTACGATGTTAAAGATCGTGTGAAACGATTGTACGATTAGTTTATTCTTTTTTTTTCGTGCCAATGTAGGTATTTCTATTTGTTTCTTTGCTTCTAATATATACGTGAAAATCTATCTGAATCATTGCGAGCGAGTTAATCGACATTGCGTATAATTATAACGCATATCTGGATAATTAATGGCAATGCCATAGCCTGACGGACCACCGACGACGATTTAAATACAGACACAGAATAAATCAGGTCCAACGAGAAGAATTAAAACGAGAGAAGAAGAGAGAGCTTATAAATTATGCAGAGTTATTAGAGCTGGGAAAAGTTGTAGTCACAGTCTAGAATGATTGTGTGCAAAAATTGTCTCAATGGCGTTGAAAAAAAAATTCCATGCAAAAGTTTCTCCACTCGTAAATCGATTCGGGCTTCAAATAAAGAGATAGAATAATCGTATTTTCCACGACATTTCGGAAATTGGTTCAATCAAGGAGCGCGATCCCAGCGAACTCGCGTCTGTCCTCCTCCTCGAGCCAGACGATCATCGCGAATCGTCAAGATGAAATTATTCCTTCAGTATTCGAGCTCTAATTGGCTGATATTTGGTTAAGAATTCACCATTTTGTCGCGCGTCGAAAAACCGATAAAAAAAGCTACTCAATGCATGTGTGTAAAGGAAGATAAGCTTATCGCGAAGTTTGTATTAGTCGTGTCACGGGCAACCAATCGGCGTTGTGACCTCACCGCGGGCATAATCCGCGATTGGACGATTGTTGATTAAAAAAAATAAAGATTCGTGGTCTAATTATAGGCGTGTGCTCATGTGCACGATCCGAGTTTATATGTATTTAATCTATGCGCAATATTGTGAATATGATTGCGAAAAACAAACATTTGTAGAATATAATACACTGCGGTTGCTAATTACTATCTTAGAGTTTCGCCAAGAAGCGCGCATATATTATAACCGCAGCAGCACGTGTTTGAAGAAAAATAATGGGACCAAAGATTGTTGTTACATATACGATAAAAATTGCGGTAACATAATCAATAAAATAGAAAATTTGCAATTTAAAATTTCAGAATTAACCGAACGATGATGCTGAAAGTAACCAAGAAAAACGCCTCAGGAATTCCAGAAGTGAATGACACGGGTCCCGGTCGAATCTACGGTAGGAATATAATTGAGTCAATTTTCATTCATATATTCGTTGATAATTAATACAGGACACCGAAACTATGATCTCCGAAGACATTCGCTCTTCTAGTCACTTTTGCATAAGCATTAATGCATAGAATATATTTTCAGAGTTGTATAACAAAATTTGACACCTTCCCGACTAAATTTAATACAGCTTTTACCAGAGTTATGATGGAAAATATGACACTCGAGCTCGCGAAGGTGACGAAGAAGTTCGTTATACCCATTCGCACGAATTTATATGAATATGTGTAATTTGAAATATAAGACTGATGAAATGTAAATCTTGAATTTCAATTTTTATAAAGAAAAGTTTCGAACTTTGCCAGCTTTTTTATAATGCAGTAGACACTCCTGGGTTTCTTTCGATTTTCTCGAAGCTTGAAACACTTGGAAAAACCGTTCAGTGTAAAAACGAAGGGTTATAATTAAGCTGGTGGAGAAATTACCTGAGCGATTTGAATAAATTTATTGGCACATACAATTAAGAAAATAAAATCTCCAAAAATTACAATGGCGACAGTTATTATTCAAAATTAGATTATAAAAAATTTCAAGTCTATTATACTTGAATTTCATGAGAGAAACACGAGCTGATTTACTATAATTATACTTGCACGTGCGAAACTTTCAATAGATCTCACAGTGAAACATGGAGAATTTCTAACATTTGCTAGTGTCAATAGCGCATCGAATTCCCTGACATTTCTCGGTTTTCCAGTTTTTCCAGACATTTTTCAACTTAATTTACTCAAGCAACACAATTTTTGAATGCAGATTCTCTATAACTTGAACACCAAAAGTTTTCGTTAGAAAATAAAATCGTTAATTTCGTTTGTAATTTCAATCTACATCAACTCAATTGCCAAATATTAGTTAATGATTGTGTTTCCGATTAACGATGATTTAAGGATCGTTAAATTTTGAAAATTCGCAATTTTCGATTCAAAGTAGGCTATTTTTAGCTCAAAGTTTTTGACGAATACGTGTTCGTACGACGCTCCAAGAATCAAACTGGGAAACAAGTTTTGAATCGATAAATTTAAGCTTGAGGCAGCCTCAATTCGATTGAAATGGGAAAATTTTCGAATTTGATCAATTTCCAAACGTCCCAATAAACGTTTCAATCCAATGAAACTAAGGTGCCTTCAGGATCAGCGGTAAAACGTAAAAAAAAAAATTGAAGAATAAGCAAATCCTCATACTTCGTGCTCTTATACTTGAACTAGTTTTGCAATTCTATACAAGAAAAAAAAAGAGGTAAAGAAAGAAACTGAAACTGAATGAAAAGCGCATAGTCCTGACATTTCGAGCTCGAACGAGAACGGGTCTGTATAATTTACACACATCCGTATCGTATATAAATCCGTTTTCCACCTACGCGCTTAAAATCTGACCGTATAAACACAGCATAAAAATGTCGGACAGAACCGGGCCCTAGCCCTCTCTGAATGAAACCGATCGTTTCAAGCTTATAAATGCCAACGTTAAAGTAACTAATTGATCAAGTGGCGTTAATTAATCACTCGTCCTACACGCGGCTCGTTGCTTCACTGCGGTCACTGAGTGGAGCCGATATGGCCTAAGAGCACCGCGGTTCTACTACTTGTCCGACAAAAGCCTGGGCCTTACTACTTGCTTCCGACGACAGGATCCAAGTATCGCGCTGTGGGTATTTCAGGATATCTAATATCTCGTTCGCTTTGTGCGTATTGTGAAGATACTATAGATTCATCCCACATCGAAAAGCGGAATAATGAATGGGGAATAATTTTTCAACCCCAAGGGAGACTCGGGCATTCTTGCGAAGAGATTTTTATTTGACGTTTCAATGCCGCGCGGAGTGGACGGACATTGAGATCCCTCCCACTAATGTTCGCGAATATTTTCAACGTGACGTCATAACCGGACACCTTTTATTCCCTATCGGGACAGGCTTCGACCGTTTTTCCCAAGGGCCAGTAGAAAAAACCGTTTGCATCTTAGGGTGAGGTTTGACAAGAAACTGAAGATAGCGGCCCAAAGTGCTGAATTCAATTAAAACTATACGATGAGGTTAAGTTATCAACGTTTTGTAAAACATTATAGAAAGCAAATATATTTTTATAAAATTATAGACATAAATCTGTACCGAAAGAACCGATTTCAGTTTTTCTGGTCCCAAACTGTTCAGTAAAGAGGCTATTTCAAAATGAACAGAAAATTTTTAGGTAACCTTATTTGTACTCGAGTTATCACGAAACGAGTATGAATATCCGTTATAATTTTGATGAGATTAAAAAGTTATCTGTTAATTTTGAAACAGGTCTCTTCACTGAACAGTTTTGAAACCAGAAAAACTGAAATCGGTTCAATTTCGTGAATCATATAATAGACAAAAAAAAAAAAAAAATTGTTTATAAACTAGTGTGAAAACCATTCTATAGTGTGAAAAATGACTTTTTTCCTTTCACCTTCTGAGGTGTATGTATATCCTTAAAATGTCTGATACTCCAGCCACAATTCAGGGTTGGTACGCTTTTTGAAGCACAAGATTCCCTGACTTTTCCAGGTTTTCCAGTCGCTAAATGAGATTTTTCCAGTTAATTTCCAATGGCTGAACGCACCTTGTCGACCCACAAATACTGACAAAGTTGACAAGGAAAGTAAATCCATTTTCAAATTATCATCGATACACACACGAAATATACACCATATTCTAGATGAAATTTGCTAAATCGTTCTCAAGTGATAAATTCCAGCACTATTTTCGAGATTCCCTGACTTTTCCCTGTTATATGAATTTCCCTGACTTTTCCCGGTTTTCCAGGTTTTCCCTGTGCGTACCAACCCTGCAATTGACATTTTTGATAAGACTAGTGTAACTCGTGGAATTGTTCCTTCTGAAAATGTATTAACGTCATATGGTCGACATTCTATCGTTGTGATAAGCTCATCGACGTTATTTGATCTCTACTTTCCACGAATGGAACGACATCTATTTGCAATCAGCTGATTTTGTCTGTAAATAATATTATCTACAGGCGCCTAATTGGTCATGAGATAAGGTAGTCAATGTCGAGGAGGCATCCACACATCATCAACTCGTGAAATTCTCGGGACTAGTAGGTTATAGATAAAATGCTTTCGACATATCCTGCGTTATCCTTTCTGGACACTGAAAACTGTCCTCAAAATTCGTCGAATTCTCCCTCAGAAAATACTAATTATTTCCGATACTAGAAATCAATCGATGAGCTCCTAATTAATCCGTTTTGTTATACTTGTTCATGATCTGTATAAATTGGTAATGATAAATGATTTTTACACAAATAAGCCGCAGAGCAACAAGCAAATTCACCCCACACTCTATTTCCCTGACTAATCAAAATAATCAAAATATCATGGCTTTCCTATCTTTATCGAGTAGTAGCTACCATGGTTAAAAATTCGTGATACAAAGCCATGGAGTTCGTGTGAAATGCTATGAAAAACATCTGGAAAAAGGCATGAAATAACTGGAACATCAAATTTCGAAGAAGCTACCCCAAAATTCTCACTGAGAGTTATCTCGCAAGAATTGCCCTCATAGAATTAAGGTGGAGCGTTGATGATTCTCGAGGAGTATCAATTAGAGCTACTTCATAAAAAAATCTCATAAGATCGCCTGCAGTCAATTCGAATTTGAAGAAATTACGAATAATAAATTTTACAAACGCTATAAGCGATTCCCAATGGAAGTAAAAAAAAAAATCCAGTTACTTTTACACATTAATGGAAAGTCACTGAATGTTGACAAAAAAAAAAAAAAAACTGGGAATCTAAAAGAATCAGTAATGAAATTTCTGATGATTTCGAAGATTTCTCAAAGAATTCATACACAGACGTTTATTTTTCGAATGAACAAGACGTGGAAGGTTGCGATAAGATTGAATTTTGTAGATTTTGAAGTTATATAAAATCCCGGGGATAGTTTTTTTTGTCTTTTTCGACCTTTTCGTAAATAAAACAGGATATCGAGGGGAAAGGTATCCCACGTCGAAGGATGCGCCGAAGGGAGAGATGGAATTGGTTACACCTCCGCTCCACAGGTGGTAGGTAGGCTAGGTGAGGGGTTGGAGGTGGTTCGCGTATAATAGCGGGCGCCCTGACAGGGACGGCTCACTCGACAAACGGCAGAACCGAACGCGATCCACCGCCGATTCTACACAACCCTCATCAAAGAAAACCAGATAAGATATAACAGCAATTAATCGTGTTCGTAAGGTGCGGGTTTTCGTTCAGATTCTTACCGGAATTTAATCAAGTCGACGATAATATCTTCATTTTCACTAATCATCAACTTCTACCCTCAAGCAATCGAGTCACTAATTAATTTACGAAAAAAAAAAAAAATATATCAAGATTCGAAAAGAATAGAACCGATCGGATTGTTGAAATTCCGAAGCAACAAAGTGGGTGAAACAATTCGTACTTGCAAAGGTACGTTTGAACATAATTTTATATAGTTCAACCAAAAGAATATTGTATTATATTTGAATTTATATGAGAATCAGAATTATATCAGTCAGTTCTTCGAATTATACATAGAATACAAAATGTATGTTCTAAAATCATTTTTTTATCCAAATCAAAATTATTGTGATCCTGATCATCAGAAATTTCGCCCCATTTTTCCAGTTTGTATAATTTTTGGATCCAGCGAAAAGTAGAGTTTCCGGGTTGACCTGTTCTATTATCGAAGAGTAAAGTAGAGGCTAAGGTACACAAAAAAAAAGGGTTTCGATACGAGGACTGGTTGCAAAGATAGATGTGTCACCGTGTTTTATAATAAAGGAACTTTGCGACGTGAAAGAGTAAAACTTTGGATGAATTTTTCATGTACTTTTCGAAAGGTACACGTACACGACGATATACAACCATCTCATATATTACAGACGTCGCCTTGCGTATTGAGATTCATTACATCAGCTATTCTATTAGGTACTTCGAAAAGTTATACGACTGTCACATGTGTTAATAATTCAAATTACTCTCAGATCGACCAATCAGAAATCGAATTCCTTTGGTCAAGTTCATTGGTGAATTGTCGTAAGAATAAATTTCCAAAAATTCTGTGTATAGATTAAAAAATTCTCTAAATACAAAAAGAGCGCGAGAATAATTTGGAAAATACTATCGAATGAGGAGATACAATGAGGTGAAAAATAGCATATTTCGATACAAGTGCGAAAAACAACTTTCGCACATGTATCGAACAAAATTTTTCATCACAAACGCACGTTAAAGTCCGATTTTACGCACGCTTGCGTGCGTAAAATCGAACTTTATGCACGGCGTGCGGAAAAAAATATATATTGTAGTTTGGAATTCTTCTTGTTGTAATGTAGAAAAAAAGTGCAGTGCATTCACACAATGTTCAAATTTCCCTTAAAATTTGTATATCAAGATACAATTGTCAATGGCATATCGAATTTCCTGACATTTCCCGGGTTTTCAGTTGAAAATTTTCAATTATGCCAGGAATTTTTCAACCTAATTCACTGAAACAACACAATTTTTTCATGCAGATTGTTTATAGCTTGAAGAAAAAAAGTTTTCATTACAAAATGAGACTGTTAATTTTTTTTTTTTGTAAATTTATTCTTCATAAACTTAATTACTAAATAATAATAAATGTAAGTTTAATGATTGCGTTTCCGATTAACGATGATTTGAGGATCGTTAAATTTCCAAAATTCGCCATTTTTAATTCAAAATAGGCTATTTTTGGCTCAAATATTTCGACAAAGACGTGTTCATAATTTTTTATCTTATTTTTTTGTCCGCCTCTTCTCTTACGCCGTACTTTTTCGATGTCAATTTTTCTCCGCCTCACATATGTACATATATCGATCATTCGATACAGAAATCTGAGAGGTATCGAATTAGTAATGCGTCGTGACAATAAAAACGGTCCAAGAAAACGACTCGTTTACGATCAGGCAGAAACCGGATGCAGTTACCGAAGCCAACCTTCGCGAGAGGATGTAATAAATCCCCCGAAAAAAACAGGCTTGACGAAAAAGTTGCACTTTTTTTTCCAGAATCATATCCAACATGAAAATCGAGAACAACTGAATGTCCCAGCGTTTCAAAAACCCTTTGACGAACCGTGAACTTTCATCAATCGAATATGTTGCAGTCAGCTGCGACTACTTATCGCGGGATTGATTGGCTCGATTGAAAACTGATTGAACAAATCTATTTACACATATTCGTACCGGTGAAATTCCGTGCTTAAATTATCACCCGGAGTTTGTTGGTTTATAATTTTCATTTCGAAATATAATTGCAACAGGCGATTCTGATTTCGTCCATAGGGCGAATACGCGGTAGTTGCATTATATGCGATCCGCAGAAAACATGAAATACTTTTTCACCCCGCAGATCCGGAATTGCGTTCTCTCATGTTCTCATATTGTTATGATAGCCAGAACAAATAAAATCTAGATTAAAACAAAGGCAAATATTTTCGCCTACTCCAATTTATACGAGCCTACATATGCGATTCGAGCCGTGGAATAATTACTGAATAGCAAACGACGCTGCAACAAGTTTCCACTTTTTTCGTTTCTGCTCCGTACTTTATGAAAATAAACTCATTTGGACTGCAAACTTCTGGCAAAGAGGAAATGAGCGATAATTCGATTATCAGAGACTCGTCAACGCGAAAAGATCTCTCGCTCAATCCCCTTGATCTCGGGGGGATTATTCAAGCTCAGAACTTTTATATCCGTTTGAAAATATTCTCGACAGTTGGCTCGTCACCCCGTTCGAACTTGATCAAAAAGTTTGCACTACTCTTCCTTTTTTCCTAATGAAACGTCAACGATGATGGAACAAGAAAGGTGCGAGTCTAGCTAAATGTAGTTTTGTTGGTTTCAAGTTACAGCAACGCGTTCCGCCGAGTCTAATTCAGAAGTTACAGGGTGGGTTAATTTTCTAGCGAATACTCATGTATGCGCATACCACGAAGGGGTCGGGTATTAAAACGTCTCAATGGTTTTGCCAGGACGGAAACGTAGAAGGTAGTAACGCGAGAAGCTAGCCCACACTAATGAATATTAATTATTATTCAGGGAAACTTCGAGTTCTACAATTCGTGCAGATGATTATTACTACGTACGCAGTGGAGAAAACGTTTTGTTTCAACTGCAGTAATAATTATAACAAATATTAGGAAATTTTTATTATACACAGGAGCTTCAGCGAGAAGCTTCAATATCAAGCTTGTATTAGTAAATTTGCTGATCAAAGATCAATTCGTGAGGTGCTCATTGATCACAGTCAGATTCGACACGTTGATTAACTCACGTAATTTAGATATTAGGCTGAACCTAGCAGCTAAACATTTCAAAGTTATATCCTGAATAAAATCACACGGTGAAGATTCATTTCCACAATTATATGGAAGTATTCCTTAGCGTGATAGTTCACAAAATTCAAATTCTATGTCCTCGTTGCCTGATTTTCATTGAATTTGACACTTTTGGCGATCTTAACATTATGTTAGAAAACGTGGGCTCTGTAGCAGGATCAGAACCCTAACCCTAAGTTACAAGAGGACGATTACTGTGGAAATCAATATTTCCTACAAAAAAAAAATTAAAGACTTAATTTGTGGAGAAATTATTGCTCTCCAAATTTTTATGAAAAATTATAATTTATTTTGATTTTTTTTTCTGCTTAAGATTGCAAAGTCCGATTTTTCCTGGAAACAATTTTTCAAACTCCCGACAAGAATAAATGACATGGAATATAGATTTTTTTTTGTTGTATAAAATACTATTTGCATACATTATTTTCCATGAAAATTGAAGTACTAAAAGTCTGAAATTTCAAAAAAAATTCCTGATAGCAGAAATTTACACCAGTTAATAGAAAATTTATAGTAAATCATTGCCACATATACATGCAGTAAATAATAGTATAAGACATTGAAAATAACGCCAGAGATTCACTAGTGAAATCAGCTGTACAACCTAATTTGGAATTAGCTGAAATCAGACGAAGAATTCGCTTCGAAGTTGTACAAAATCAGCCATAAGTAACTGGAAATTAGCTTCAATCAACCAACATGGTGCCCACTATGAAGAGTTGAAAAAAAAAAACATCCCTGACTTTTTCTCGACTTTTCCTAACCGAATGATAATTTTTTCCTGACTAAATAATGATCTGAATCAATGATGAAAGAAAATGATTTTTGAGGAATACTTTCTTATTTATAACCTATACAGGTTTTTCCACTACTTTCATTGATCAAGATTTTCCGCACGAGTAAGATTCCGCGATTCAAGAAATGAAAAAAAAATCTCTAGGGATCTTTTTGGGAACTCTTGACCATAAAATCCGCTTAAATTCTCCGGAATCATGGCTACGTCACGATTTCTTCATGCTGTAGTTAATCGTCGATCGTGAAAACGCGCCGTAGCTACTTAGCGATCAATTAATAGTGATTCAAACATTTAAGGTCGTTAAAACGTAGACTGTAAAAATGCGGGGACGCCTGTAGATCGAATGACCGTTAAAAAATATTTTCTTATCACATGACACACAATGACGGAACCCTTGACACTAGGAAGATAAGAGTCGTCGATTTATCTTTCCCCGCCTTATAATCGATACCCTGAGTCGTCGTGGTACCGACGTGACGCGACGTGACGTTGAATACTAATGGTCACGGGAATTTCGTCGTTTGTTAACAATCAGTCTTTATCAATCTGTTGTACACCCGTTTTTATTCCACTCGGAGGTTATCTTACTCCCACGGTTCCCGCATCTGCCATCATCTGCACGCATCAAATAAGAATGACGCAGAGATATATCTCGTGATAAAATTAATCAACAACATCGTGGGCGTCTGTATACGTCCGAATATTCCGCAACTCGGTATCAAAGAAAAAAAAAACTAAAACAAAGATGCGGAAACTGGAACCCCCTAATGGGGTCGCGATTTTTTCTTCTTTTTTTTCCACTTCTTTCCGTCTCTTCAGATTTTCTACTTGTTGCGCTCACTCGCGGTTCGGTATATTCTACCAATATAATAAATCTCATCCAACCGCGTATACTCTCGAAGAATTTATTTTACTTCATTTTAATTTTTTTTTTTTTTTCCACTCCACTTAGAATCGATTCATCACGTTCCGATGGGCGGAAGATTTTTATGCAATGATCCTAATAAGATCCGCGATTCAAGAAAAGATCCTCATTCTTTTTTCTTCCTATTATTCATCCTGGGGAGTAGATAAAGAGTCACTTTTCAAAATTTGCTTTGCCACAATGATTGGGATGAAAACAAGCTAATTTAGGCTACCACTTTTCGGAAATCGAACGAAATATTCGCAGTCATCGGCTACCCAAAAAAACTTCGGATACAAAGTTCAATCAAAAGCGAAACATTTAAAAAATTTTTCATCAGCAATACTAATTTTTGTCTAAATCCGTCGATCCGTTCTCAAGATACCGTAATTTTCATTTTATCTTCTAGAATTTAGTAATTCAAATAATTTGAAAAGTACTGAACCGATCAAAAGCGCGATCGCATCAGTTCCAAGTTTTGAAAAGCGGCCTCGATTGAGACCAAAATCATTCAAATCCAATTATTCTAAACGTAACGATAGTCATACCTGTCATATGACGAAAGTGTTACATCGATTATACCAGAAGCAATAAACTAATGAAACGTAATCATCTTACTTATCGTCCAATCGATAGTCAAGGTGTAAAAAGAAAGTAACTTTTCTGTCCGATCAGAGCCTCTCGTTGTGACACGACTAGTTATTTTCACTCTTCTCTTAATTCAGATCAATATTTAATCCTCTCCAAAATTTGTCTATTTTGTTTCAGCAATGGCACCGATCAGATCAGACGGTTTTAGAATTTGGAACACCGGCAGCGGACTTTGGACGCTCGCTCTGCTCCTGTCTTGTTTCCTCAGCAGTAATCTTGCCCGAGCAGAGCCTGAGCCTGGACCATTTTATCCGGACAGTTTCGCCAACGATCCGGAAAGTTTGGTGAGTCTAATGATTTACCTAATTGATTATATATAATTTTTCAGCCAATAGGGAAGTTTATGTTATTAATAAAATCTATTATTAGAACCTTTGAATAGATAGCATGAAAATTTCAAAACCAAGAACAAGAGCATGAAGTCAATAATTGATGCACCCTTCTGTTGGGGGAGATTACGATATCGGATCATCTCTTTGTGCTTGTTTCATTCAATTTTGCGTAAATACAGTTTGCTTCAATCCCTCTTCCCTCTTACAATTAGCCAGCTTTGTTAGGCTATCGAAATTACAATCGAAAATTCGTAGGCATATATGTAATGCGATAGGCTCGGTTTAATTCCATCAATTCCTGCGGTTATTCCGATAACGTCGTAGTGGCTAGGTCATGTTTGTGGCGTAATAAGCGAGCACCGAGCACGGGATCGTAGTATAAGGTTTAGGATTCAATTTCGAAACATAATACATCCATCGAACAAAAGTGCCGGGAAAGCACATCCGACATAACTTATACATACACTGTAAAAAATGATTGTGAATTTACTACACACATCAACTATATACACGAAAGTCTTGTGAAATTACAAATTTAGTATAGGGAAGTGAATCGATATGCATGTTCATTGAATTTGTGAACAAATTTTTATTATTACTATACAATCATCGCAAAAATACGAAATTGTGTAGTAAATTCATCGAATTCGAAACCAAATTGATTAATTTTTGGTCCCTACCAAGGAGAGACTCTTCCTCTATTCTCTTATCAAAATAAAAAAATTGATTCTTTCTAACGTTTGCATGCTCGAATAGAGGAGGAATTTCTTCTTGGTAGAGACCAAAAATTGATTAATTTGGTTCGCCTAGTCCGATGAATTAAAACAAAAACTTGAGTTATTTATATACTGTATAACTTATTCGCTCACAATTAGAGATGATCGATGCCTTATTAAATATTAAATTGAAAAATTAACTGGAACAAAATTTGTAACTCCTGGTCGTTTTTCGGCTTTTACATTCTTGATATACTGCTTGCATACCAACAACAAAACACGTTAGGCAAGCAATCAAGCAATAAAAAACCCCCTGTGCCGCAGGGCTTCAATTTACTTGAAATGTTTGCGATATGATGTTATGAGAAAAATTGCGGTGCTTTTGTAAGCCCAGATTCGGTTCCTGGGGGGCCGAAAATTTAAGGGTTTAACCCGTAATAATCAACTGTCTATCATGACAGTCACACCGAGTTAATTTGGCCCGAGCCAACTTTGAGCGATTACTGAAGCAAGACGACGCGTTATATTTCCGTAGGGAAATTCAGAAACGTGATTTGAACATTGAAAAATTTACTCTCGTCGATGAAACTGTACATTTTTCGTTTTCAAGTACAAAAAAAAAAAAAATCCCGAAAAAAAAGGATTCGGAAAAACACGGTTTTCTGCTAAAAAAATGCATAACTTTTTCTATTTTCAATGTTTTTTCGCTAAAATTTAGAACGATACTCTTCAGTTATAGGAATTTCATAGAAAAAATAGTTTGTTACGGTGTCTCTCAAAAAGTGTATTTATTTTGAAGGCTGAACTTGATGAAACAATGAAATAATAAAAGCTGCAGTTCATTTATACATTTTTCCGGTTTATGCCTGTTCACTACTCGTATTATTATTCGATTGAAGAATGAATCCGGGTCAAATTGACCTGGGCCGACCATCACGGGTTAATCTAGTGGTTTATGTCTAACTGTGATGATTGAAAAAATCAAAATTGCGTTTGAGCATGAATTGATGAGATTTTTTTTCTCTTTTTAAGGATGTTACATTGTCCTTTATTTCGTACATCAAGGACGGAAATAAACTAGTTAAAATCGATGCTCAAATTGATGCAATGAATCGGTTGAATTTCGTGCAGTTTATAACAACCCGGAAGGTGAATTAACTGCGTTTAATTGATTATCGAGTAAATATCGGTGTTCCACGGAGCCTCGAACAACCGACTATCTCACCGCAATTAAATCCTGAGCCACTGTCTGGATCAGGCTGAGTGACTGTTCGAACCTCAGTAATCATACATTTTTTTTTTCAGTTTAACGAATAATAAAATCCGCTCACACAGGGTTGAACAATACTTTCTGGATTCCGTGTGAAAAAAATTTCACCGTTATTGACGATCAAAATTTGATAACTTGCCACAATAATTCTTTCAAATTTTAACAATCAATAAACAGCGTCGATTCTGCTGAAAAAAATATATATAGGTGATAACGTTATTTTGTTTTTGTTCAGTTTTAGGACCACAAATTTTGAATCCCCTTCGGATTGAACAAGAAGTAAAAAAATCAACAATTTCACGTTACTTAATTCATCCCCAATATTCATTACCAGTAAAGGATGAGACTATATAAAAGTATGAAAAAGTTTTGCCAATGTTAATTTCTGACTGTAAGATTTGTTTCTTTTCCAAGCTGGTAGAGTGATACGTGAGTTTTTGTGAAAAATTTCGAATGAAAATCGCGAATCAGATTGCGGACAGGTGAAGAATCTGAGTGCCGTTGATCCGTGTGACAATATTGCGGGTCTTTATAATTCCCTCGGAGGGGTTCTTTCTCGTCTGACCCCATCCCTCGCGTTCCAGGACCCTCTTTTAGGATTAAAAATATACGGTGATGTAGATTTCCCGATAGAATTTCATTTTCCAAAAAATCTCACGCGTTTTGCGTTTCGCACAGATAATTAACATATCAGAAATTAAAATTCTCCCAATTTTGACGACTGTGTTTCAGCATCTGCTCACAAGACTCCGTCAGCTTTCTCTACTCGGCAAAGAAATGAACGAACAGGAACGCGAAATAACCGACGAAGCGTTGGCCATCGAAAGAGCGCTGGAAGCGAAGACCGGATTCGGAATGCCCTACTACCCGCAGAGGGAGTACTCCGAGGAAGACGGCATCGAACCACTTCCGGTACCGAGCGCCGTCCACGCCGCTACACGCCCCGACAAAAGGGGAAGCTGTGAGTATCCGAGCGAAATAGTACATTGTGCATCAAGGGCGCAAAACACTATTTTTCGAGTGTGAAATTTGCAGTACGAGCCGAAGGCGAGTGTACTGCAAATCACACTCGCCAAAATAGCCTTGCGCTCGTGTTGCACACGATTTTTTTCCCAACACCTGGTCTGCAAAAATGCCTTTTTTCCGCTTTAGGCGGGCGCAAAGCACTTTTCCGCCCGAGGGCCGAAAAGATCTGTTTTGCGCCGGCTCACTCGGTCTGAAAAGAGGCATTTTGCGACCGGGTGTGAGAAAATAATTATCGTGTCGAGTTATAAGTGCGAGAGATATAAAAGTGGTAAAATTTGATGCTCGAAGCCCGTTGAGCAACGACACATCGTGAAGAGGAAGTTGGAAGAAAAAAAAACAAAAAAAAAACGATAATAATCGTGTTGGTAGAAGATGTAAAATTTATTCAAGCGTTACTCCGAGTCCGACGTCTGCGTACGGTTACATGGAATGAAAAACAGTTCCATTATTTTTTTAACGCGTTTATGCATCAGTTAAGGAGGCTCTAGCACAAAGGGCCGATTTGTGTGGGGGCTTACGCGAGGGCCTCTATTTTTACAGAAGACCGCAAGTTTGTCATAACATAGTTGCTTCCGATCAAATTATTGTTAATTCTATGAATACATTATTAATTTCGCGCCACTGAATAAAAACCGTGAAAGAAGAATAATTTTACGGTACGATACTGCATAGGGGAGACCGGGGCAAGATGGAGACGGGGGCAAGATGACGAAATCGTTTTTTTGCGAATATTCCGAGAGATTATGCCAGTTAAGACAATGGAAAGTGTTGAACATACCCCCGCGCAGTAATAAAACTGATGTAGACTTGTATGTCAAAGTCACATGGCTTTTTACAGAGAAATTGCGGTTTTGGGCGCGCGCGATGTAATATTTTGTGTCCGGGAAAACAGTTTCACAGAAGTGAAGGTAACCAAGATCGTACTGTCGAATTAATCCTTCATTCATGCAGCCATATGGATGCTATAGAACTATAGGAGCCCGAACTTTCGGCAATTAACTGGTTATGAGGTTATTTTTTGTTCAATAGCGGCATATGGGGCAACTTGGTGGGGGCAAGTTGACATGTGGTTCAGTGAATGGGATTTAAAAAAAATTAGGCTAAGATGTAATTGTTCAACTTTATGAATGAATAGAGAAATAAATAAATGAATAAAAGATTGAATAAATATATTGGTACATTTTTCCACGATTTATAAGGTTGTCGTGTGGAATCACCATATTGCAGATATGGTTCGTAAATATGAGAAAAAATGTATGAAAAAAATGTGACCGCATGTGTGTATCCTTTCCGGGTAGGAATAGAATGAAGTATTTTTTAACTGAAACAACATTTTTCGACGCCCATGGAACCGAAATCTAGCATTCGCCAACTTGCCCCGATAGAATAGTCATCTTGCCCCGTGGTCGGGGCAAGTCGACGAGTATGCGAAATTTTAGAAAAATCGCAATTACTCAGTTTGTAAATAACCGAATTCGATGTCAATTTTTTTTGTTATAGCTAACATCTCATAGTTTGAGAAAATACCGAAAGATTTTAAATTTCACTCACAATTGATTAAAGAAACGCATTCGAAGCTTAAGGTCTCCAACTTGCCCCGGTCTCCCCTACATAAGTATGGCAACACCGCGATTCTCTATCTCACTTTCTCCAGTGCTAGACGGATGGAGGTTCAATTCTCGCGCAGGCGCTCTGCCATCATATTTCGGTCTCGCTGCCGAATTTCTACGCGGTTCCATAACCTCTCTAAATTTCAAATTTTTCGAGACTTTGACATCGAATATCTCATAATATGAGTCGGTGACCCCATACTGTATTATTGTATTTGCAATCCTCGCGATCTAATCAACATTACTATAGTTTTTCGTAAACATCTGTGTAGTAAATGTAGAGATATCAATTGGCCCATGTCTTTCGAGAGGGATCCTGCCATAAGGCCCATGTTAAAAATTCCAATTTCAACTATTTTTATCTTGCGTATTTAGTCGGTGACCCGGTCTGAAATCTCGCATACGTGAGAATGGGTGCTTGATTTATAATATACTGAAAATTTATTTTTTTCTGTGCACGACCCGTTCGTGCTAGAGCCTCCTTAAAAGGTTAATAACTCAATAATACCGAAAGGGGGCTGCGACATACGTCATTTCTGAACGATGTAACTCGATAGAATTGTTCGCGGGAGTCAGGGGCGGAACCTTGACTTCAAATTCTGATCGTATGGTCATTTTTACGTTGCTCTGTTCCTCGAAGCCTATTTTTATATCAATCAATGAAAAATGAACAATCGCGTCGTCTGTGGAGCAACGCGGTTCAAATTCCATACACCGTATTTTCATAATCGATCGATGGTTAGATTGAACATAGCAAACCTGCGTGGCGCGCATCGATGTCTGACCAATTAAACTCCTTAACCCCTTGACCGTACTCGACGGTGACGTCACAATCGGTGATTAATTTGACTCCTGTTGCACCATTTAGTTAAACCGCGTGACACAGGGGGGAGACGGTATAAACACTTGGATACAGTGTATAAGATGCACAATATTGACGATTGTCGATTTTATTTTATCGACGTTGTCTTTAGTTTCGGTTAACACGCCGCAAAAATAGTGTTCGATCTCAGCAGATTCTATCGTCTAGATTCATAAAATGAGCGTAATCACCAAATTTCAACAAAAAATATTGAAAATTGTAGGAGTTAATTGATTATGAAATTACGATCTTCAGGTTGAAAGAGAATGTCTCAAAATTACATAACACTAGATGAAATGAGGTTGCTCTAGTGTGAATAACATCTCGAATTTTCTGACATCTCCCGGTTTTCCAGTTGAAAATTTCAATTTTTTTCAGAATTTTTTCAACTCAATTTACTCAAGCATCACAATTTTTGAATGCAGATTCTCTATAACTTGAACACCAAAAGTTTTCGTTAGAAAATAAAATCGTTAATTTTGTTAGTAATTTTAATCTACATCAACTCAACTGTCAAATATTAGTTAATGATTGTGTTTCCGATTAACGATGATTTAAGGATCGTTAAATTTTGAAAAGTCGCCATTTTCCATTCAAAGTAGGCTATTTTTTGGCTCAAATATTTCGACGAAGACGTGTTCATATTGACGCTGCAAGAATTAAACTGGAAAACAAATTTTCAATCGATAAATTTAAGCTTGAAGCAGCCTTAATTTAATCGAGATGGGAAATTTTTCGAATTTAATCAATTTCCAAACGTACCAATAAACCTTTCAATCCAAACAAACTGTTTTCCAGATTTTCCTTAAAACTAGACACCCTGACTAGCGTAGAGGCGCGGGCCACCCACACATCCGGTTTTCGGTAGAACGGGTATAAAACCGCAAATTCGTCTTCCGGACGATCCCAGATATTATTGCAGCATGTTTGCTGGTTTCCAGTCATATGTATCTAGGTATGCATCCATGCATTTCCATGCATCGGGTAAATCTACTGTGTGCGAATATATTAGCGAATTACCAGAGAATTAGATAGCGATTGAATAGAGTTGGCTTTGAGTACACGTAGATTCTGGGATCCCCGAATTTACACGGTTTACATTCAACAATCATCAGCAGATTACATTGTCGATTCTTTTGTTACAGATATGGCGTTGTGCCATTTCAAGATCTGCAACATGGGCCGTAAGCGGCAATTGCAGTAAGTTGGATCAAAGCTTGTGCCATTGTATGCGTTCCTGCAACCCCTGCAACCCTTGTGACAAAAAAAAAAAAAAACTTACAACTCCTGCAACCCGCAATCCCCTGGCACTAGCAAAGCAAATCTGCATATCTTCACAAAAAGTTGATAAACAAAAAAATTTATAAATCCTAACAACACAATATATGAACACATCACATCTATATACCTGTTATATGTATATATATATATATATATATACGCCCTATTTATGTATATGTATGTGCAATTTTATCATCGATACGCATGTTGAAAAAACAAAACCAGAAAAATTCGAACAAAACGTCGTATTTTCTAATAGAATTTTATATTCAAACTTATTACTGTGTATTCAATACTTTTTCGAAGTTAAATCGCTATTTTTTTTTTAATGACTTTTGGAAAAATTTGACAACGGGGTAGGCGTAGTTTTTTTTTTCTATCTCGGCAGCCTCTGATACTTGTTACAAAAATTGTTGTTCTCAAAGTAGCCGAATGAAAACCACCAGAACCTCTGCCTAAAATAGTATTTAATTTAATAGTATATATTATAGCCAAAGCTCTGTTATACCTAGTTATTCCATGATTGAAATTGACGAGAAAAAAAAAGAAAAAAAAAATTCGTGTTGCACGATTCGTGTATGAAAAAACGCCGCACGATGCTTTAAAAATCTGTGAACCAATGTCATGCTGTTGCTCTCTCTGTTGCTAGTTTCATTTCTTTCTTTTTCTTTTTCAATCTTTGACCAATATTTTATAATATATGCATATAACTTAGATTGAGTCAAATTTGATAAAAGAAATGCACGGAAGTTAGAGAAATGAACGTCGATTGTTTATTAATTTTTTTTTTTACTTTATATTGGATTAATTAATTGATGCGAAAAAAAATTAGCATTCCGCCTTTGCATCTCCTGCACAGGATGAGCCAGGTGCGAACCAAATTACCATCTCTTAATTCGTGGATGTCTCTCGGCACAAGAAGCAGCAGCACATTACTACGCCTTCCTAGCTCCTAGATCCGATGATTCGCTGCTATGTAAGAGACAGTAATTCCGAAGCTATAACGAATCCCTGATACCCCAATAAACTCTTGACAAGGATAATTGACAAAAAATAAATAAATTCAAAGTAGAAATATCATTCGTCAGTTTTTTTTCACAAGAGATCTTTGATTTTTTGTTTTTGACAATTCTGTTCTTTCCAGAACGCAAGAGAAAAAAAGTACCTAAAGATCTCTGAGAATAAAGAAAAGTAAATTTGGAAAACCGTGACAAAGTTATCAAAACCATATAATAATAATATTATAAAATGATGATAGTTTAATTATCTCAACCGTTATATACATATACACAAAAATAATGTGTGTATATATAAATATGTATATTTTCTATATATATATATTATTATTATTATTATTATCATTTTCTTTGAATGAAACAAAAGTTTACGCTTATTAACTTAGTTGAATACGTTTCCGATTATTATTACTTTAAATAATATTATCTGTACAAATTTTTGAAACAATTATCCAGAAATTTATTGGTTTTATATCGTCGATCCCAATTATGGCTGGTTTGGATCGACGATGAACTGATAGAATATAGAATGAAGAAAAAAAATATTACCAACGATCGAAAGAGAATGTTGAAAATTAACTTCGAGTATTCTTGCAATCTGTGTGGTACGTATCCTTAAACAAGGGCATTGCAATTGATCGACAAGAAAATAGAATCATTAGAACATATTCAAGATTCTATTATTCCAGTTCGTATCGGTTGCGATGTCGTTAATGAAAGTCCAGTGTAAACTAGTTTTTAAATCAAACTGTCAAATTATTATATTTATTCTTTAGACTAGTACATACATATTAACCGAAGGGTGCAGGGAACGCCGGGAAATTATTAAGTTTACACACAGAATAATAAAAGCAACAAATAAGAAATAAAAAAACAATTTATTAATATAATGAAGTAGATTAATAGGGGTTCAAAAAAAAAATATATAAAAATGTAGAATTGGGATAGAAAAATTAAATAAACTCGCATGAATATTCAATACATCTGTGTTCAAATTATTGTGAAAAAAATCTATTATCCTTCCCTAAGGCTGTAAAGAGGAAGACAAAAATTGACAAAAATTTCAAACGAACTTTAAATGATGAAAACAAAAATTCTTATCGATAATTATATACTAGTATATTATAATCGTTCAGTATGAGTGACCGTCTGCACCCTTCGCTCTCACTTATTTATCAACAATTTAGAAAAAATATATATTTTTGTTCGTTTTAAAGTATGAAATATATATTTATTGAATAATATATTTTCTTTTCTTATTTTTTTTCTTTTGTAACAAAATGTCTGTAATATTCTTTTGTTATAAGGTTTTATTATCATGATTATAAATTTTTATTAAGTCTGAATTATAACGAAAGAAAAACTATTCTGTAAGTCTATACAATAAATATATCGAGAATCTATGTCTTAGAAAAATCAAAATTGACGATAGACGTTTCAGAGGAAGGTCTATGAATATTTGAATCGGGAAGAAAATTTTCTGTCTCTATCTCTATGCAACATTTAACAATGTCAACGTAGATCGTTACGTTATATACAACTGTAACGATGAATAAATGACTGTACTTGAGAAAACAAAACAAAAACTGACAAATATTGTACCCAATACCTACTAATTATGTTTTGATTAAATAAATGATGAATATATATATTCTAACAGAACAGAATCACCTATGAAAGCATGTACATGTAATTCTATGAAAACCACACAATAAATTATGTAACGAGAATCAAAAATAAAACTTTGTTCCTTCAAGCATTCCCGTTTTTTTCATTATTATTCTCAAGTATCTTGAACTCCATGCGAAAATTTATAAAGACTTGCTTGAATAAATTCATAAATAAAATTGCAAGAAATTCTTTCATATTTATGCAGTATAATTAAAAAGAAAAAAAAAACATCACTCCTTCAGAGTCGTACAAAATCAAATAACATTTTATAAGAGTCGAGCTGGCTCAGATTTATACGAAAAGATGTGTTTAAACAAAATTTTGTATTGATTTTCTATGGATTTTATCATCAAATTATCTTGATCCTATTTTTTGACTATTTATCCCGCCGAAAACAGCACAAAAAAAGTAACACCGTGATTTTCTTATTTTCTAGAAATTATGATAATTCGTCTATTGATATGAATGACAAATCATTTGAAATTATGAAATGATATGTTAATAAACGGTGTTTTTGTCATCGACAATCGACTAAACTTGACCAACAATCGCAAAATATGGGACTAAAAAATAAACGATTCGTACTCTTAGTTTATTATTATTTTGTTTTTCGAAAATATTAGCCCCGTACGATTGAAATTTCCCGCCAGTAGAGAACAGCCAGCCTGCGAACGTGCCTAACATCCCTTAATTAAAAAATAACCGCGATAACTTGCGTCAGTCACCTGTTGGCTCCGCGTGGAACTCTTGAATTCTATTTTTCCACCGAATAGAGTAAAACAGAGCACCTAAACCGCGGTTATCTGACGTGGTAACGTTGATACACAATATTTAATTAGCTGGATGAATTAATTACTTTTCTCGGCGACGAAAATTGTCGCCCAATCGGTTTCACTGCTTAATTGACTCTCAGAGATACGTTAAATGATGTTGTAAACACAATCCTAACCTCAAAACGATCAATGTTCAATCATATTCCTATCGACTCACCTCGAGCAGTTTTATCTCTTCTATCACAGCGCCAACTGCCTTCGGCTCTTCTTCACCCGGATAATTTAACAAACAGCATTTACTAAATGCGATAAGTTATCAAAGCGACTAGATTATGTGACTGATTTGACAACAGTGAACCATGCACGCGATCACACATCGCGACCAGACGACGCACGAGGGTCGAGGACTAAAGGAGAGCAGAGAGCTAGTCAAGATCGCGTGCTTACCAACCGCCGCAATGCGAACGACTGCGGAGCGAGCGCGCTTCACGTCGGTCAGTAACTGCCCAGCCGGTATGTACGCGCACCCTGCTTCCTGACTCGATCAACCACCGAGGCGGTATTCTTTCATGACGAACCATGTCTTTTACTCTTTTCAGGGGTTCGGCACGACGTCTTGTGATGTTGGCCCGCGACTTCCAAATTGCCCGATGATTTTGCTGACAATAAATGCGCCTTGATTGCTCCTAATTACTCCTTTGTTTTTATTGATTGCAACCGCACCGTTTTTGTATGTCTCCTGACACTAGAAATAAAAAATTCTTACCAATCTTGTTTTTTTCCATGATGACACAAATCCACGAATTAATCGTGAACAAAGGTAAAATCGTGACGCTTTTCATTTATTCCATTAGTTTTGCTAATTTTTTATTATCCTTATGTAAAAATTCAATGGAGAAAATGCTTGACAAATGTTTTCACTGCTTTGATTATACCCGGGGAATCCCCAGATTCAATGATATTTCTTTCCATCATAGACCGCCTGTATTTCGGCCGTAGCTGATATTCTTGTCTTTAAGAGGGCAACTGCCGGTGTAATCTGTTCTTTGAACAGTTATCAATGTTCCCGTTTTCTTATTCACTACTTGAGACACGTGCATCACGGCCCTTTTACCACTGCAAGGATCTTCCTCTACGATTTTTGTATTGAACTGTTTTATGTCCGGCGATATTTCTGCAGTAAAAAAAAAACGTCTTAAATACAACAAAACTAATATATCCTACACACGGTTTGTCACCTCTTTCCACCGTTTCCACCACCGGATGAGACTTCGCTTTTGGTTTATTGAACGACACGTTGTGAGGAGTCTCGTGACTCTTACCCTTAGATGTAGAGGACAGCGAGGTCATATTCATCACTATAATTCAATATCACAGCACAATTACGTTCAGAATTATATAACGAAAGCAGCGTGAATAACGTACGATAGTCTTCCACGTTCGGTTCGGAGTCATCGTCCATGTCTATCTCAGAGATGTAGGAGACTACGGCTTCAAATAGAAAGTTCAATCAGTCATTCGAGGAAAATAATTGTCAATGAATAAGGATCGCTCCTGAACGATTGTGAGGGGAAATCTTATTCAAGTATGCAAATACCTTGCCGTTGTGGGGCGATTGTGGCGGCTGTAACAGAAATGATTCAATGTCGATGACGAGATCTGAATTCGTTAGAGAATGTTTGTGTATTTGTTTTCTACCTTAGCTTGGTTGGACCCATTGCAAGAACGACCGGCTGCAATGTAAACGCATTTAGATGGAATTTAGATACTTTAGGTATTGTGTAAACCACGTCCGCCACCTCCGCACCCACAGCCTGATCGACCACTGTGGCAATTGCAGTTCGATTGATCGCCTGTTCAGATAATGGAATAGGAATTGGAAGTAATTCGGAATAAAAAGTGGCAGCGAGCTATACAAAACTTGAACACGTACCGTAGTTATTTTGTTGATTCCCACAGCCTGACCCTTCCATTTTAAATCAGTATGATTTCGTTCTCTTATTCAATTTGTACTTAAAGAGATAAAATCCGGACTCAAAATAAGAAAATAGATATTGCAGAAGTTTGTAATGTGATTATTAATTTTGAATTTTGAAAAAAGCAAATTTTGAACGGCTATCGCCAAGAGTCTCGTTGTTATGACTGATGTTTCTCTTTTGTTAGCGTCGTTGCTATCCTTGTTTTAAATTTCATTTGTGTTTCCATTGCCAGGGGGATGCCCTCTACAAACTTACATTAATATGCTAGCACTTGAAAGTAATTTGAAAAAAACTATTTATCTACTGAGCGAGACTATCCTGCGTCTGGTTTTACGTTGGATGAAAGAATGCAGATATAAATACGCAGGCAAATTCTATAAATTTTATTACCGGTCAAAGCATTTTGGCATGGAGACGTTCTACTATTTTTATTTCAACGTTTTAAAAATTTTTCAGTCATTACATCATGAGCATCCAGCTTCGTCTGTGTCCTCATCTAAATCCAGCCACCTCCGAGCAATGTCGACTCTGTGCTTGGTTCCATTTGGTTCTTCGTTGATCTCCCGATCCATGTGCATTATTTGGCATCCCTGGTTGTCCCTGACGTCACTGATGTGTCTCAGTCGTCTTCCAAAAGCCAGAATCTCCTCGAGCGTTACGTTGAACATTTTAGAGCCGTCGGGCATCTCTGAAAAATCATGCTAGTTCTTAATACCATTGACAATTTTTTATATTCGTGATGACGTTGAATTACCAAAAGTTTCTGCTCTCGTTGTTCTCTGTTTCTTTTTGGGGGTGCTTGTGAACACTTGGTAATCATCTGTTAAGTAACAAGACGACGATAACAGAATTTGAGTCTAAAATTACTGGTTTGAGATAATTTACCATCATATTCTGGTCTTCCGTAAGAACGACCTGGAAAATGATAGCCTTCGGCTATGCTGTGTGGCCTGTTTCTTTCAGCGCCCCCTTCGACTGAAACACAGAATTATGTCATTCAACATGATATCACGTAACTTGATCTCAGTATTAATTACTCCAGCTTAAAAACGGCGACTATACGAAACTCATCGCAGACTTATTATTGTTTTGTTTGAAGAAATTCTTGTATAGTTTCATCTAGTGAAGTAAGATAAGAGACTTTGCGCTTCACATTCACTCACGGTAGTCCATTATGTCCGATTGATCTCTAGTTTCCCGCATCAAGGAGGCATCCAAGAAGGAGAAATCTTCTGCAGATTTGTGGAATGATATTAGTTCAGTTTGGAAAGAGATAGTTTTGTCTGAAAAATTCGAAATTTAAATAAAATACTCACGCATAGAACTCAATGGGGTTCGATTGGCGCCAGATGTATCTGTTGCAAAAAATTATAAATCGATTATTTTCATACTTTTAGTTGCTGCAAAGGACTTTGACATCGCTACTTACTATTGAAGTCCGAATCTCGCATCGAACGATTCACTAAAGAATAAAAAATCTATTATTCAAACAGCAGTGATACGCTGTATAAATATTTGAATTGAAATCCTCCCAACGACAGTACAAATTGAGAGCAAATTCTCAACTCACATTCAGAGTTGCCTGAGTAGCTTAAATGTTCCGGCTGCGCCCTCCGACGACGGGGTTCAGGGCTCCGTGATCTTTCCCTGTATGGTATAGGCGAAGCAAATTCTCCAAATGCCTGGATTGCGAGACGACTGCCACACTCGCTGCGAGTAGAACATAGTTTTGTTCATTCGCAGTGATCCTGTAGTAAATAATGGTTCGGAATACTACCTCGGGTGATTCAATTCAGCGCGTACATTCGGGTGGTCATGAGCTCTCATCGACTGATTAATCTCATTAATGTCGCAGTTGCCTGCATCGTTTCCTGCAGCCTCATCTCGCATGAAAGAATCAGCGATCTAGAATTTTGGGAGATCTCGAATAGAATTTTAATCCGAAATTTCAGACTACTGTCAATTTCTACTCACCCTACACCAATCAATGGATGGCCCATCGTTTGCGGCCACAGAACACGATTGTGACCCGTCCTCGTCGACTTCCCCGTGTTCTAGAGCCCATCTTGCAATCTCCTCCCAATTTATGGCGTATTCTTCTTGTACATTTCCGCATCCTTGTCTGAATGGAATGAATACGTGGATGATTTTTACATCATACCAAGTCGTAGGAATAATTTTTCCATTTCGATTGAGTGAAGTGAATGTTTACTCACGTTACTACTATGTCAGGAAACGGTTTGAACATTGCAAAAATTATTTTAAGCCATTTCAGAAGCAAATATCTTTTCTAGAATTTGTCCTAATTTTTTAAATTTACTTTATCAAGAGGGAATTTTGGATTAATTTAGGGCCAAAATTGAATTTTGTATTTTAATACAAGCGGCGAGTTTGAGAGATAACAAACAACTGGCTGTCTATCAGATTACATTTTATTTTATACAACTCTTTTTCATCTATGGAGAACCCAATAGGTGTTCAGAATGTACAGACAAATAAAAAATTAGTAGTTTTGAAGTATTTGAAAAATTATTCGCCTCTTGACCCTTGTTTTCTGTTACTTTATCAAACAATAAGATTCATTATATTCTCAATTCTGCTACATTTACATATTATGGTATTTAAACCTCAGCAATCGATTAATAGTCGTCGTAAAAATTCTTCTTCAAGCGACTTTGATCATGATAAGGTTCTCCAAGCTTCATTTGCTTGCCAGGATTCGGGGGTTCTGTGAAAGGACCTACAGGCTTCAGATTTCGTACTCGAATTTCTTGTTTTCCTAACATCTCTTTGTCAGAAGCTTTAGGATCTTTCGAAGGGTATTCGTACTCCGTTGGTGAATCAATGCTTGCGATCGAAGGGTAGGGTGTTCTTGGAGTCGATGATCCTGCAACGAAGGCATTAGACCATATTTCTTGAAATTGAGGAGTTACAAAATGTTCGGGTTTACATAGGTTCAGGATGCTACCTTCCGATGAACAATTATCGCAGGAATCTATGGCCAAGTTTCTTTTTATCGTTTTTCCGACTTCTCTGCAAATATTCTTGCTCGTTTTCCTAGGATCTTGGAATAGGCCGGCGAGTACCTTTTGGAACTCTTCTCGAATGTAATCACTTCTCTTACTATCGCGCTGCGCAGGGATGAGCAAAGGTTTCTGTTCTTCCACGGAGTATCTCTGCGATGTGAAACCCTCGACGCTTATTGTGGCGGTGACGACAGATTTGTGATTTTGTGTTAGACACGATTTCATGATATTGTATTTTGGTCTTGGGTCTGTGTCGCACACTCCTCTTCCGTAACACATATCTGAACCAAATGGTCTACCAATATCAAAATATATATATATATACATTTATTAGTGATGATATATTTCAGAGATTTGAATTTGCTTCTGAAAAATTAGTTTTTAATTGTAAATAACTCACTTATCCTCGAATACAGAACATAGTATAGGATTGAAAAGTCTTATTGAAGTGTCGCTGCACATAGCGTTGTATCAACTTACTGAAAATTTGAAAACTAAGAGTGGTATTTTGGGATTTATTAATTTTACGATTTCTTGAATTTTTATTCTTTATATTTTGCCATGACTTAATTTTTATTATAAAACAAAAGGTCTGTTGCTGTGAGTAGTGACAGTTCATTGTCTCTTTGATTTATCGTTCAGGGAATTCCAATTTTGAAAGAGAGTAAATTTATTCCAACGATTTTTACTTTATTGGATACTTGTGAAATTCACTTCCTCTTTGTCTATCTATACTTTTTCTGCTCTAATTTTTTATGTGTTTTTGTTCTTTCCCATTTGAATTTTTTTCCTCCCATTTCGTCACAAATTCCTTTGTGTCTTATGCTTTTCATTCTTTCAGGGCATATATGAATGGAGACTTGAAAAATGTCGGAGCAGGTAAAATTAATTCTTGGGGATGATCGCGTGGTGGCAATCAAGAAGGATCTTGTATCAAAGAATCAATACTTTACTTCGTTATTCTCACTCAATTTCAAGGATCACTTGAGTCCCGAACATCGCATCAATTATAAGATAGACATAATGTTTTGTAGTTTGAGTTTGTATTTTTACTGTATTTTACCATCTGCTAAAGCTTCTCCAAATCTTTGCTATCTCATTAATTCATTCGAGTTCACAGTATGAATTCTGCTCACTCTCACTCATCCCACCTTCCGCAGACTTTTGTCAACTGGGTTTCGGGCGACGGTGTTTTCGTCGCTGGTGATTATCGCAAGGTGAAACCCAGCCTTTGCAATTTTATCGAGGACTGTGCCGACTTCGACGGTCTGATGCAACTACTGCAATTAGCCCAGCTTTTCGTTGCCAAGGACTTGGTCAGAGGTGTGACGGACCTAATAGCTTGCCGTTGTTTGATTCCATCCACAGCCTTTCGGGTCTGGTTATGGGAGAGGGAATTGAGTATCGCAAGCCTCCAGGATGTGGCAGAAGCCATTTGCATTACCTGCATCCGCGATTTGCCCGAAGCCTCGCAGGAGAGGACATTATAGAGTTGCTAGGGAATGTCTGCGTCCATCCGTGTGCTGAATTTTCAGGCAAACTTCTAGAGAAATGGGTTCAGCAAAATATATCCCCTGGTGAAAAAAAAAAAACTTTTTAAGAGAGATATCCGTTCACGCTGCTAACCGAGGGACCCTTTGGTTTTGTGAAATCCGAGGTGCGGTGTATTATTTGCTCCAGCAGCAGGTAGAAATTTGTTGTTAGGATTGTGCTTTTAAAATTATAGAATTCAAGTCGACGCATTTAGGATACGGGATACTCGATAATACCATCCATTATTCAAATTTGGCTGTCGATTACACGTATTCCTTGCTATCAAGAAAATTCCGGGTGAATGCTTGACCCAATTTAACGGATGGATTGTAGTAAATACCTCTCAGGTAGAAATTTGAAATTGGAAAGTTGGGGTTGATCTGAACTAATTGTAAGTAGTGATTTTTTTCTGAATACTGATTGAGATAGAAGTACGTACATATAGAATTGTGACCATACTACCTCACACAGGACGCACAATGGAAAAAAATTACTAATACGACACGATTTTGTATGATTATTCAAATTGTACTCTTTATTTGCTTTGCTTTGAATGGAATGAAGAAACTCCTTCATAATTGATTATTATGGTTATTTTATTTTGTTGATCTTATTATAAAAAGAAACTAGTCGCTTCATACAATATAAGTATATAACTGTTATTAATACCAGATTTTTGGAAATAAACTAAACAAAGTTACACGAATATATAAAACAGCAAAACACATATCGAAGAGAAATTAGAATTTAGAATGAGTCAGCAAAAGATATTACTTTTATTTTTAAAAATGATCTGTAGATTCCATAGACTTATTCAATTCATTCATTTATTCATTCATTGATGGGACGAAACACCTTCTCCTCAAGGATGTAGACGATGCTGACGGTGAAGGCGAAGTGAAGTGTGTTGGTATGGCCGGCGGTGAAGCTTGAGGAAAAGATGACGAGAAAAACCACCTCAGGTTGCCCATGGAACGATCCCAAAAGTGTGTGACTTCGAGAATGACTTTCTCGAGTGCTGCCCGTGTCTCGTTTGCTGATGAAAGGATACCAGCTGAAAATCAACCATAGGAAAACACACCGTGAGAAAAGATTTTTCGTAACAAGTCTGATAGGTATGATTTGCAGAAAAGAGTTTGGCGATTATGATTCTGAAATCATATGCTGTCGTATTTTCTCACCTCACTGCCCATAAGCGCTGTAACCTCTTGACTGACGACAAGTTCAGAGTTCATCATAGGGTTGATTGTAGCGTTAGCTATAATGCTGCTGGCCGAATGAGCAATTCCATAAGCATCTCGCATCGCATGGTGGCCATAACTTCAGGGTTATCATCTTTCTGTAACATTATCAGAACAAGCATAGCAATGGACATGGAGGGAGAAAATACACAAAAAAAAAATCTTCAAAGTGTGATGATAAGTTTTCATTCGTTCAGAATTGGCAAGGAAGAGAAGAAGAAACAAGTAATTTCTTTGTCTTTATCATTACATGAAACATAGAGTAGACGCATCTTTCAGTCAGATGCCAGATAAAGGCATCCCTGCTAAAAATACCAGATAGGATTTGGCCTATCCGGAACAGAATACGTCCCTGTCGGCTGAAACGTGTATCTTTATACTACGTTCGGATCCGTGCCTATTCGAAACGGGCGGACTCCGCAAATGGCGATAATACTAAAACCGCGAAAAATAAGAAGCCTAAACTTGACGACAATTAAGGCACGTGATAAACAAAACTATAATTATTACGTGATATTAGTAGCAAAAAAAAGTATACGTTTACGTGTAACATATCATACATAAAGCATTGTTTATGAATATACTTTGTAATGTATATTATATATTTTGTCATAAAGCAGTATTATTTTTAGTAAATTTACATAAGCATTATACTTATAATATCATGCATGGGTTTCTGAACTCGTTGGGTGCGTCCGCCCTAGAACCGAATATGGGGGCAGCGTCTAGGCCCAGTTTGGAAGCTATCCAGTACATCAATGCATATGGGACTGCCATGGGATCTAAGGCATTGTCATCCTCACACGTTTAGAGTGGTCGGAGGTGAACCACATCCTGCTAATCGATACCTATCTATACAAGAAGTATCCGGAGCTCTTGACCCTTAGGTCTAATTAGTTGGCGACATTTTTTTCACGTTTCATCACGTACTCATGTTTTTTTTTCAAAAATTACTCAAGCAGGCACAGAGTGCATCAGTTAAAAATGCTGAGGAATCTTTTGTTAAGAAATTGAGACAGGAAAGACCGTAGCATGCTACTACGGCAATCAATGCTTTAGTCATTTATTTAGGTAAAAGTTTCCCTTTGTACATAGGTAGTATCTATATGTAAGTCATAGACATTTGTAGTATATGCATGTATTTCGACTCGTGAAGGTTCAATGTACGTTTTCGCACGCGGAAATTCGTGACGTTACATGCGGGTAATTATTCGATCACATAGTGTGGAGATACTTTTCGTTGGGTGCATCCCGGGGTGCATCGGAGCTGGCCGGGCACGTACACAGGAGAAGGCCCTCAAGTTTGGGACCTTTCAAGGGAATGGGAGGGAAATAGTTAACCTTGATCGTTACTTTGAGTTTGCTGGAGTTGAAATACCAAAAGCAATTAGGAACAACAGCTTTCCCTCACTCATTCCATCAGATTTTGACTCCCAAGACGCAAGAAAATACTGCTACTTTTATTCCATGAGTTTGGACCTCATCATTAATCCCAAGAACAGAACCCCATGGAGGGAAAGAGTTGAAAGTGTGAAAGGCTATTCGGATGCAGCCTTTAACAACACTATGATTGACAACAATCTCAGGAAGGCATACTGCACATCACTGGGTTTAATGGCTGATGGAACATGGAAAGTTGACTTGGAAGAAGCTTTTTTTTTTAAAAAATTTAAAAAATAAAAAATAAAAATGACCAGTTTTCACTGGGTTCTCAAAAAATGGGTCTATAGACTCATCAAGTTGTTCCCCTCCACGGAAATCTTTAGTAAGGCGAAAGATTTATTCGTATTGAAGGGAAACCAGAGACACCCCGGGGATGGCAAACGGAGGGGACTTAAAGAGTCTTAGACTTATAATTTCGGTTTCCAAGTTTACAAACCGGTGTCAACGTGTGAGTACAACCATTCCTATGAAGAATGTAAAACTCTTTTATCTAATAAACCGTCGTCGTGGTCGTAATCAAATTTATACAAAAAATCGAATAAATTTGATGCTATAATCACAGTGCGGATAAAAAAGTCCTCGTCGCACAAACTACACCCAAAGAAAAAATCGACAAGCGATAATTTTCTCAATTTGCAATAAGTTTTACGTATTGGTATTGTCTTTGTCGATTCAATGTTATACTTGCAACCATAATCGCCAAAGCCGAAATAGGTTCTCAACAGCGCCTCCGAGAGGGTTTTGCCAGAGGCGAGGAGTTGGAAGTTGGATATGTTGACCTCAGCACGGGAAAGGTGAGACATTTATAGTATATGCATGTATTTCAAATCGTGAAGATCGGTCGTGAAGTGCGGATTCAGACGCGTATGCAAGAACGACATCGTGTTCATGCTCGTGAACGAGGACGTCCGTCTGATCTCGAGATTTCTAATGGAATCTCATCGGCGAAGATGAAATTTATCCCTTCGCTGTCCTTCGGCGTAGAATATCTTTGGCAAAGAAATAATTTATCTCTCCGCAGTCCTGTAGAATCTAGTGAATCGATTCAATCATGTATTCCAGAGACTACTACTATCAAACTCAAGGGTTCACAAGAGTCTCAGGGCGTCAGGCTAGAAAAAAGATGTAGTCGTACTGATCCTGCGATCGGAATCAGTATCGTACTGATTCCGAACGCGGGATTGATACGTACGTGTTCACGTAATTTCGAGTTATTCGCTTTCACTGAATCCCATAATTTCGTAACTACAGGGTTTGTTGTGGTCATAATCCATCACTGGCCGTAGATGTGACGCCGTATTTTCATTTATTTTTTCAGATCAATTTCTAGTCATCTGAGCGATGGCGAGAAGAGAGCGGGTGTTCGACCAAACGTACTTCGACAACCATCTCAGCGCATTAATTAAGCTCCGAGGGTACTTCCATGAAAATGCTGATGTTGAGTTCGATCTTAATGATGACGAAATCCTTAAGGCTGTTTTCCGTGAAGGTCTCGGACTGACCGCTGCGTATATTTAATTGAAATTCAAGGTTGCGCGGAATTTACGCGAAATTTCGCCACAAACGTCACGACTCACGCCGGAGTACGTGTTACCTCATCAAGCTCGCGGGGATGCCGCGGAAAGAAGCGTACGACAGTGTAGACGCGCTATTTGAAACCAACGCGCGCCGCGAGATCGTCGACGACACAGAGGGCAACCAGATTGCGTATTGCTATTCCACGCGGAAGCTGTAATCAACGGGTAAAGGAATTTTACCCCGCGGTTTAGTTATCTTTCCAACGAATTGCAATATATTCGGTGCGGTGAGTCTCCGCAGATTATAGATTGTCGCCAACGGGTAATTAATGCATATTACTCCGCGGCGGATCTGTAACTCTAACGAGATTCATACCGTTTGTTATCATTTCAAATCGGTCCATGTCTTATAATGATTCCTTGGATATTTTCTCGATTTATTTCACTCGGATCCTGCCCCGAACTAATCCACTCTGTTTTTTTCTTCAGTTTGCAGAACTTTAACGAGATGGGAAGACAAAAAAACACAAAGGACCACGATCCTCCTGAGAATCCGAAGGGGAAGAAACAGCCACCTCCGAAGATCAAAGTCTGTGCGTTTTGCCAGAAAGTTGGCCACACGTCACGCTTCAGCAAACAATGCGGCAGATCTTATAGGAAACCGAAGAACGCAGAACCACTCCCAGGTACCAGCACGGAAGTGCAAATATGCCTCGTGCGGGGAGAATGGCCACAGAAGAGCGTCGTACGCAAATGCAGAACCATCAACCACGTGCAGCGGAGCAGAGCACAGGGTTGGCGACGAAGGACAGACAGACGTATTCCATCAAGTGCGGTTTCGGAAGGGTATGCAAGAATGACGTCGTCTTCAGGCTGGTGAACGAGGACGTCCGTGTCATCTCCAGATTCCTCATCGAGTCCTCGTACCTGATCGAATACTGCGTCCGCGACCCCAAACGATGGCTCGTTGGCGAATGGAAGACGATGGACGCTCAGCCCGACATACGAGTGATGATGATGCATCTGACCCGTGGATACACTCCGAACGCGAATAAGAGACCGGGCCGACAATTCTACAGCCTTTTCGCAGAGTACATCGCGATGCGTGACGTGCACAGCGGCGGTCCATTGTACGAGAACATTCATCGTGGTCCGTTATACGACCAGGCTTGTGCGGAATTTACCAGAAATTTCGCAACAAACGTTACGACGCACGCCGGAGTACGTGTGCGTAATTATTTGATCAAGATCGCCGGGATGCCACGAACAGACGCGTACGATAGTGTCGACGCGTTGTTCAGAGACCAACGCGGCGCCCGAGATCGTCGACGACACAGAGGGCCAATCCGTTCAACGGCAAAATATACTAGATTGTTTATTTTTTTATTGCAATTTAATCTGGGTTTTGAATTTGCAGAATAGTTTTTTCCAATTGATCAATTTCAGGAAAAATTCCCTGAGTCAACTCAATATTCCCTGAGAATTCCAGGATATTCCAGGAGAAAAAAAATTCCCAGACATTTCCAGGACTTCCAGGTTTTTCAAGGATGTAGACACCCTGAATAATGTAATTTTCGCTTTTTTAACGCCATAGATGGAGAGAGGCAGAGGCGCCCCGCAGCCGTTGCGGCCAGGGCGGCCATAGGGGCTTATTTGTTCCCAAATGGTACATGATTGATCACAAAAAAGATACGTTGTTCTAATGTAGCACAAGAATCATTTGGTCAATTTCTACATGTTACAGCTCCACGTCACAATAATAATCTACAATTAGCGGTCCCGCCCATCCCCGCGGACGACGGTCAGCAGTCACCCCGCGGTGACGGTCCTGCAGACGAGCCGCAACCCGCGCCAGGTTAGTAACAAAGCCTCGGAATAGGCAACGTCTTTAGAAAAAAAAAATTATAAAAATTTAAATAAACGTGATAATTTAGTGATATTCTCGCTGATACGATAATACATTTCGTGATCGTCTTTCAGTCCACGTACCGGACCCCCTGCTGTGCTGCGGGAAAATGTATGCGAGCAAAATAACTCTGCGCTACCACCGCAGAAAATATCATAACGTTGGAGCGGCGCCCCCGTACCCCTGCCCGGTGTGCGGGGAGCGATTCTTTCGACGCGACGAAGTCGCGTCGCACCAAAGAAATCTTCGGGGCGAGCATCAGCTCCGGCACCCCGAGCGGTACTTCCCTCTAGTAAGCAATGCATTTTTTATTTCCCTGTAGCAATTTCGAGTAATATTTTTATCCAAACTCTTAAGTTGACATTCCAAGGGCGTAATACAAAATGCAGCCACGGTTAGGATTGCATCGTTGTGTCTTTTTCTAGCGCGTTCAATGAATCAATGAATAGAATTGGAATGATGCAAACATTATAACCGTGGTTGTATTTCGCGCGAAAAAGGCGCAAAAGAGGCGCAAACGACGCGAACGAGAACAATGGCGCGCCTGGACGAAACAAAAACTCGAGGCGGATCGACGACAGCGTCGTGAGTGTTTATTTATTTATCACGATTCACATACAACAATAGACGTTCCGGTTTCCGTTTTGACAACTTAAAGGGGTATAATCCATTTCCGGTGATTTCCGTAGGGCGGAAACACATCATCTACAACACGCAAGCGTTACACGAATTACTCCTGCGTGGTTTCGGCTCGCGGGAAGGCGTCTTACTTTCGCAGTGGAAAGACGTCAGGATACACCCTCGCAAGCTGTGGGGGATGGCGTTTGACGTAGCGTCGCGGATAACGTTTGGAAGATCTCTTTCGACGAACGGCGTCGACGTCTCGTTCATCTGCGCTGGTAAGAGCAGATACGTTGGAACGCTGTGCGATCCGAAAATTAGTTATTACACAACGACCATCGGATTCGACCCCAGTAGAAGGTGAGTTTCGTGTTATTTTTCAAATTGCAAGAATTGGCAAAATTATTCGGTTTTTACGGTTCATTTTTTATTTCGATTTTCGATTTTTTATGCCAATCTTCCTATTATCTTCGCCGAATATCGACACATGAAATACTTGTATGTTCATCCGACAAAGGAGTGTTGTATGAAAATAAGATGATACCAACGTGATTGAAATCGATTCACCGGTATACGATGCTTATACCCGACATCCGGTCAAAATATTGATTCTTCGGAAATCGACTTCCAAACATTTCGTGAGCATCGCGATATTATTGTTACGAAAACGGAGGGGTGTGTTTGTGTGTCAAGTGTAACCAACACCTGCAAAAGTAGTTCCGTACAACGTTACTTCTTAGGTGTAACACGTATGTACAGAAAAAAGAGTCAAGTTCCTTATTGGTTCAGTTGAGAACTGCAACAGAAGTTGCATCATCTTTCAAGGCTGATGTAGAGAAAGTGGCACTGATGATGACAAAGTTGGATATCACTCCACCTATGACTACAGCACGGTCACAGAAATCTAAGGATTACAAGGATCAGACATCTTTTGGTTCGAAAGGGCCTGTTACTCAAGTCGAAATGATAAAAGAAGATGGCATCTTTAAGTGTGATAAGGGTCAGTTGATGTTGGTATGGAGCTGAGAAGAGTCAATATCGTTTTTAAATCTAAGCTACAGGTAAACATTACCGAAACAAAACAAGACAATGAGCTGCGTTGTTGCGGTCGGCTGTACGCCTCGAAAATTACGCTGAGATATCACCAGAGGGTGCACCACAATATAGGACGGCCACCGCCATACCCTTGTAATAGGTGCCCGCGGCGGTTCTTCCGGGCACGAGACCTGCAGCGCCACCTGCGGACGCACCCGCAGCCGGTAAGCAATTTACCTTCAGCACTTTCGAGTAATGTTTTTATTCAAACTCTGAATACTTTTCTTGTACTGTGTATCTTTTTTCATTTGTGTATATTTTCTTACTCGATCTCGTTTTATTTCCAATTTTACAACCCTCAGGATGAAGGAGGCGCCTAATTTATTTATATTATTTTATTTCTCGATTTTTAATATTTCATTTTTTTATGACTTTATATTTAGACAATTATTCGCTTTAATATTTATTCATCATTATGATAATATTCATTTAAAAAAATAGGAATAAGTGTAGTTTTATAGTTGGAGTTTGTACTGTTATGTATTCATTCAAAATATAGATTTATTCATTAGTATAACATTTGTAAAATAGAAATAAAAAATGTCAAAGAAACATAGTTATATGAAAAATTCGTAATGCGAAAAGCTAATTTGCTCATGTTACGCCTAAGTCTGAATTTTCTTGTTCTCTATTGTAAGGGGATCATCAGGAAGGTTTTCATCGCGTTAAAGTAGCCGAAGCTCCAATTCCTTACACTGCGTTCATTGCTCCTATGGGACAGTTTGAGTATTTGAGAATGCCTTTGGGGCTTAAAACAGCGCCTTCTAATTTCCAGCGATTTGTAAACAAAGTTTCGAGCAAGTTTATAATTTCAGGAGACGTAGTAGTTTTTTGCGCGCTTTTTTGGTTTGTATCTAAACTTGGTATCACACTATTGGCAATTCAACGTTTTTGAAGTGAGCTTTATTAACAAGTTTTCTCATTTTATATCATGGTTTCCAATTGATATTTTTACACCAGTGGTAAATATTGGTTTCTTCTCAGATTAGATGCATCGCATTATTTTTATTCTTCATTACTTCTATTATTTCGTTTCACCGTCGATACAAACGTCGAATTAGCCGAACCTATTTTGATTATTCTGATCCATCTTTGCACCGATCTCCCGCACGCATCGCTTCTGAAATAGGGTAGGTGCACGGTTTTTTTTCGGAAACCTTTTTACCGTCTGAAAACCTTCGTGAAAGGATGTTTGCTGAAGATTGCATTGATAACAATGTTTCCTACGTACGTATATATTACACCTAGAATCCTATAGTTCTGACAGTAATACTTAATGGCAAGAAGGAATAATGCTAATGAGTCAGGTGAACATTTTTTCAGGCATCAACATAGGTTCAAGCGAACAACGAGACATTTTCTTCAATCATCAATGGATTTTCCTGAACAAAAGTATTGTTGTCACGTCTAAACAATTATTGTATGGTATGAAAATAGAATAATAAAGAGCAAGAATATTTTCTAATTCAACTTGCTACGCATTCAGATTCTCACCGCAGTTCTAACTCTATAATATTAGTCACGTTAAAATATATATTCCTCAGTTTTGTCAGAGATGATTTAATAATTGTAGAGCCTAAAAATTTATTCCTTCGTTATTTTGAAGTATATTTCTATCCATAAATAATATCTTATAATTCTACTATACTGCACGCACTCTCCCATTCATACTGAATGAAATTTTAATTTGCAAACATGATTTCTTTTTCGTCTCAATTATTAAAACCACACTGAAAAAAATATCGTAAGAAAAGCAAAAAAATTTGTCTGATTCAACAAATTGTATTTGATTTAATGATATTTTAGTGTACACTTGGTAGGAGTACACTTGGATGAAGTACAATTTTCTTGCTATTTATGATATTTTATTCAGTGTAGCCATGAGTTAGTATAGACAGCAATCGTTTGGGGTGTTGTTAAAATTCCACTTCCGGGACCAAAATTGTATGTAGAAGAGAACCGTTAAGGAAGATGAAAGAAGATTCATCCGATGATTCGTGTTGAAGTTGAAGCTGAAGCTATTGGTCTGCAGGTGGTCTTCGGATTTCAGAACAGCGAGTGGCTGTAGTTCATCTTTGATCTTTGATGGATTGAAAATTTTGGTGATTGGAGATGGCGCCTCGATCGAAGATGTGTGCAAAATGTGCAAGGTCCCCCCAGATGTCGTGGAAGAGTTGTTGCATCCAAGTCGATTCATTTCTGGATGTCCACATGCTGAGAAGTTATTTTACATCGTTCAAAATGGATTCCAAAATTTTCTGATCAGATATTTTTCGATCGAAGAAGTGTATGAAATAATCCAGAATTCGCAGGAGTTTTTTGTGTTGTTATCCAATTCAATTCCACGTGTAGAGCAGTCAAAATATGCCAATTAGGTGTTTCGCACAGTGAAACATTTTTTTTCCATCTTCTTTTTCCGCTGCAATTTGAAGAGTGACAATTTGCTTCGTTCACGTACAGTACTGCAAACGTGGGGATCCGAAGAAGAGTAGAATCGCTTCGCAATTATGTCTTCACTTGCAAATTTTTTGCGATATCCAAAATCTTTCGATCATTTGATATCTAGTCGTGAAAGAGTCCTTTCGCTGGTGTCGTTTTCCTCATCAGCTTGCTCTTCCCACTTGGACTTTCGCAGTGATTCGGAGTGTAATAAAAAATCGCGTATGATTCACGCATAAAAATGCATGTGTGAATTTCCGATTATGACAACATGTTACGATGATATGATGACATGTTGATCTTCTTTTACACGATGAAAAATTGAATGGATATTATAACTCTTGCGATTTGCAGAGAAGTTCATTATCTTCATCCTCTGCTTAGAGTCTCCAATTCTTCTTCTTCTTCTTTTTTTCTTGCACCAGAGTAGTTATTTCCCCGTTTTACGATTTTGAGTGATTCGTGTTCTTTGTGGTTGTTTTTTTCATTAACATCTCACAAAATCGTAGATCGCACTCCGGCAGTGAAAAAACCTAGGATGTCAACTCGCTATTTGGTTTTCAAAAACAAATCCATGCTCAAGGAATCATCGAGCAAGCCGTCAAAGTCAGCAATAGGTGTTGCATGCTGACTGAAGCATGAAGAACTAAGCCAAATCGTACTGGATTCTTTGTAGTATCGATTGTGTAGCAGGGGTTGATAGGATTCATCTTTTTCTCGTAATTGTTCTTCCTTTTCAACCTTGGAACAAAACTACTTCTTCGAACGCACGATCATCTGCCGCTACTGAATATCCTTATTCAAATCCTCTTCCTTCCACTCTCCATTTTCTTTGTCTTTTGTGTCTTCATTTCTTCCTTCTCTTGACTTCAGTCTCCTTCCTCATCTTCCTCGGTTTTTCAATATTTTTTTATCCCCTATCTTAGTTGTGGTTTTTTTGTATTCTTTATTCTGTCCAATTTTTTTGTTCGGTCAATCAAAAGAATGAAATAAAAACGCTTTGCACCCAACGATAAAAATTATTCATATGTTTAGAAATAAGAACATTCGCACTAGCATCCATTCAGTTTCCCTAACCGCGAATTTAACCGCAAGACAAAAATGGTTTCCAAGCTTTTTCTTCTTTTCACACGACTGCTTACGTTTTCATAGATGTTTTTTTTTTTTTGGGCAGTTTAATTTGAATTTTTCTTTTTAAACTGTATAGTTCTTTGTTTTTTTATTCATTCGTTTATGCATACATTTTTTCCAGCTACCATCTACGTGTCAGTTTTGGCTCTAATTGAAGGAGAGACCACCTTACAACCAAGATTACAAATTTGATAGAGATTTGATTCCCTGCGCGTCGCAAGCCAACAGACTAGGCTTGATAATCGATAAACATGGTGGCTCTGATGAAAAAACAGCAAATTTTTCTAAATCAGTAGTTGATTCTCAAAAGTTCCGCACAGTGCAGCTAGATACTGACATTATTTCAATCAAATTTAAGTTCAAACTTATTTGAAAAATAACATGAATGAAATCAGAATATTCAACGAACTTGTCTCCGAGGTATACTTAAAGTGTGTCAATCGATAAAATTTTTCTTCTTTCTTAGTTCATTCACTATAACGATAAAAAAACCATTCAATCATACATTTTGTTGAATAAAAAATGAAGAAATTTATTCGTATATTCGTTTGAAGATGCGCGAGATCGGTGCAGATCGGTAGTGTCGAATTTTGTGTTCGTGCTCACGGTGAAACGAATTAAAATAAGATCATAACTATTTGAGCCCAACGGGATACAGATTTTTTTTTACCAATATCTAAGCTCATTTCAAAATGTCAATTACCAAACATTTACGATAATCAAACAATTACAAAACATCGCACAATCGACAGACACCAGAAAAATGTACGGAGTGATTCGTCGATTGAAAATGGAAAATAGGACGCTCCGCAGGCTGAATTTGGAGCTCCGCAAGAACGAGTTGATCGGTTCCACTAAAATTGCAGGTATTTACTTGATCGTGATGCGAAATGTTATCGTGCATGCCTATTTATAACATGTACTTAATGGACTTATTTATATTAATGGCCTCTGCCTCCTGCCATGGTTTCCATCATTTTTACTTCTTCTGATTCTGATAAATGAACTTAACGCTGAGAGGCAGGACGCCGAAGGCGATATGAATCAGCTCGAGGGGCGATTGCGCGGTGCCCGCAATCACCTGGCGGCGGTGGAGGCGGAAAACGAGCTGGCGCGGCTCTACGGCCAAATAATGTAAGCTAATGATGATTCTCGATCATTGGGTCGCTTTGAAACTCCTGGCTGTTGATTTTGATTGACATTGATTCTTTTTTTTCAAGACCGGTGCAAGAGCGCGTCAGAGCCGCTGAGGCGGGCCTGAATGAGGGAAGTAAGTATTTGTTGCAGCATTTGTTATCGTAGCCTCAGATGCAATAATGTAATTTTCGTTTTTTTAACGCCATAGATGGAGGGAGGCAGAGGCGCCCCGCAGCCGTTGCGGCCAGGGCGGCCATTGGGAGATTTTTGTTCCCAAATGGTACGTGATTGATCACCAAAAAGATACGTTGTTCTAATGTAGCACAAGAATCATTTCGTCAATTTCTACATGTTACAGCTGGACGGAACAATAATCTGCAATTAGCGGTCCCGCCCATCCCGGACGACGATCAGCATTCACCCCGAGGTGACGGTCCAGACGAGCCGCAACCCGCGCCAGGTTAGTAACAAAGCCTCGGAATAGGCAACGTCTTTAGAAAAAAAAAATTATAAAAATTTAAATAAACGTGATAATTTAGTGATAGTCTCGCTGATACAATAATACATTTCGTGATCGTCTTTCAGTCCACGTACCGGACCCCCTGCTGTGCTGCGGGAAAATGTATGCGAGCAAAATAACTCTGCGCTACCACCGCAGAAAATATCATAACGTTGGAGCGGCGCCCCCGTACCCCTGCCCGGTGTGCGGGGAGCGATTTTTCCGGCGCGATGAGGTAGCGTCGCACCAACGAAATCTCCGGGGCGAACATCAGCTCCGGCACCCCGAGAGATACTTCCCTCTAGTAAGCAATGCATTTTTTATTTCCCTGTAGCAATTTCGAGTAATATTTTTATCCAAACTCTTAAGTTGACATTCCAAGGGCGTAATACAAAATGCAGCCACGGTTAGGATTGCATCGTTGTGTCTTTTTCTAGCGCGTTCAATGAATAAAGTTGAAAGGATGCAATTAACGTTATAACCGTGGTTGCATTTCGGCATGTGCGTCACGATCGTCGTTTACATTCAAAAGTATGACGTATATGTAGTAATAATAAGTATGTGGTTACAATTGTGATCATTTGTGTCGACAAATTCAATGAATTTGAAAAAAAAAATGCGAATTTGAGGAAAGCAGTTTTTTCAGTTTTGCTCTAAAAAAAAAAAATAGTATTTATTGACCGAAACCAGTCTTTGCTGATGTCGTAAATGTATTTTTTATTTTTTTATTATTTTTTTTTTAAATTTTTTCCTTGCAAGTGCCACAATTGAAACTGAATACTTTACATCTACCGTGTATCTTTTTTTATTTCTGTATATTTTTTTATTCGATCTCGTTTTATTTCCAATTTTACAGAACCCTCAGGATGCAGGAGGCGAGGCAGGAGGCGTCTGATTTATTTATATTATTTTATTGCTTGACTATTAATATTTCATTTTTTGTATGATTTTAGATCTAGACAATTATTGTCATTATTATTATTATACCTATTTTTATATTATTATATATTGGCATTATTACATCGGAGCGTTATTACATTATTATACATTATTATTATTAATTTATTATTATTAATTTATAGATTTTTTCAAAATAAACGTTTGCTACTCGGTTTGCCACTTCACATTATCTAATAGAATGAGTTAAAATTCTTCATAATCTAATGAAATATCTACACGTTATACCCGTGGGGCAAGAATCTTAGGCATTGAAAATGTTTCTTATGATTTTTCATTCATTTTTATTTTTTTTTCTCATAAATTTGTGAGTGCGTTTCGCTGAACTTTTATGTTTTATATGCACTGTGTCTTACGTTCACGTTCCCGAAAAAATTTAATTCTTTCAACCTCAGAAATTCTAGGTTTTTTACACTCAAAGTTATTCCCGTCATTGATATCCAATTTGTGTTTGCAATATAATTTGGATCGATCGATTGGATCGATTATAAAAATTTGAATGAACATGATAATTTAGTGATGTATTATCGTATCAGCGAGACTATTTCGTGATCGTCTTCCAGTTCTCGAAGATCCCCTGCTTTGCTGCGGGACAATTTACGCAAATAAAATAACTCTGCGGTATCACCAAAGAAAATACCACAACATTGGGGCGGCGCCCCCGTACCCATGCCCGGTGTGCGGGGAGAGATTCTTCAGGCGGGGACAGATGGGGGAAGATTGCGTGGAGAGTCGAAACGTGATCTCAAAACACGTAGTTAATTATTCCGTGGTGCGGCGTCTGGCTAGCCAATTAAAAAATTATAGGTAGCGAAATTATAGGTGCTTTGCACCTGGATAATAAATGAAATCTTGAGAATACGAAAATGTATTGGCGTCAACTCAATGTCACATGGGAGCGCGTGCATATACATTTGGCACGTAAATATTGTCAATAACGCTTCAGAAGTGAACGTTATCTTTTTCAACAATCGTGTTCATTAAACCACAATTCAACGCCACGACGAGTGATTCCGCGTGAACTCCAAACTCGTGCTAGACTAAATATAAACAGCGGAATTTTCTGTCTGCGTCCTCGCATCAGACGACGGCGCTCGGACAAAGAAAGACAAAAAACAGCAAACGTACGTTCCAGAACTCCACGAATCACTGAACTCTATAATATACTGAAAGGCTGTCTGCCCTATGATTCCTGTAGCGAGCTGCGGAAGACAGAGATAGTTGTGGTTATTACCGGACCTCCTTGTCCAATCCGTTGCGACTACCTCGCACGAAAACGTTGATCGTTAGCGCAGAAGCGGTAGCGGTAGCGATGTTTGTAGCTCAGAACGTACATATGCGTGTGACGAGTGCGTCCGGTAATAACCACAACTATCTCTCTCTTGCAAGTTCTCGATACCCCCACCACCCCAGACAGCCTTCCAGTATATTATAGAGTTCAGTGCCACGAATAGAGCACACTTTTCAGTATAAAAAGCAAGTTTGGCTCCGCTGCTACTCACAAGTCTTTCGCGCTACAACAAACGCATATCCGACAAGTTTACACCGCTCGAATAAATCAAAATGGAAGACACCGGCGTGAGATTCTTTGATATTTCGTACCATCACTACGGTACCGGCACTCCGATAATACGAGAGATCGCGGTGATGTATTGCGTATCTGAGAGAATCAGGTTCGCAGTTTTTCAACCGCCCAGTGACATCACCCCCGAGTCGGACGTGATGGCAGCTCTCGGGGCATCGGCGACGTCGTTACCATATATGGGACGCAGGCCGGTGGTATGCAGACGAAACCTCCGTTTTCCTAAATAAACACGCGGCCGATGAACGCTGGAAAAACATCGTAAACGGGGCGGGGAGTTGCGTCCTATTTCGCGACCTCATAGACAAGGACCCCATAAATTTGGCAGACTACGGCTGTCCGCAGCCGTCGGAGATTGTACTCCCGTATAACTCTTACCTAACCTGTACGCATCACCTGTCGGAAAAAGAGCACGGAATTGAACAACCTGAAGACAACCTCCGATAATTTACATCGAACGCTAGCACAACTAAATTCGTTAATTCAAGAATGCGAAATTGGTGAATTTGCTGTGAACCGCGTGGGTGGTAACGTTACGTGGCCGATGACCAGCGAAGCGTCCGGTAAAAAATTGATGAAAAAATTTAAATTATTAGATTTTTTTTTTTTTTGTACGTTTTTTATGTCTTTTTCCACAGGTCAGCTGAAAAACTGTCTGGAAGATACTGCAGGTGTAGTATCCGCAACGGAGCAACGCGAGCTGGAAACATTAGCCTGCAAGTGGACGGCGGCAAGCCTGAAAGACTTCAACGATCGTACTCAGCAATTGGTGGACGCAGCGGCCATCAAGCAGGAAGATTGCACTGCGCGGAAAAAGAATTAAATCGTGGTTCCTTAGCCTTAGATGTGGTGTAAACTGTGTAGTCAAATTGTATAGTAAAATGTTATAATAATTTTCAAAATACATTTATTCAAATGGCTGAAAATAAAAAAAACCTTGGCACCGATTAATACGCCAAAGTTGACGTGCCAACCAAATTGCATTTTGATTCTTGCATGGCGTCACAGCGGTTAATATAAAAGCAGGCTGTTCATCAGTATTGTCATTCAGTTGTCTACTTTGCACCTCCGGCGGAACAGTACAACGTTGAGCTCGAAAATGAAAATCATTTATATTTTGATGTGCATGATGCACTTTGCGGCGTTTCTGGCGGCACCGATAAATCCACAAACACCAAAGTGCGGCGGATCCAACAGGTCACTAGGGGGGACGGTGTCATCGAAGTGAACCCGAATCTGAGTCAACTGCCGCTGCCTGATTTTGATTCAATTACCAGGATTCAGCAAATAAGTGAACACAACGGCGCTATTTCGTTAATATTTTAAATACCGCCAAAAACGAAACTACGAAGACACCATCGCAGGGAGAAAGTACAAAAGACCTAATTCTGATATTCTATTAAGATGTAAATTTCATTTCAGGACGTGAGCCCTGCCAATACCTCGAATGAACGCGAAGAGGACATTCGAGAGGATCTTAGAAGCGATCATGGTAATTTACAATCCACTGTCAGTGAAGAAAGAAAACGGAGACGCCGACATTACGAAGAAATCACAATCGAACTGCCGGAATATTCCAAAAAACCAAGGTTTGAGAAAACATTGAACCCTCTCGATTACGGCCAGCGTCTTGAAATTCCCGACAACTTGCAACAAGTGAAAGCGTTGGATATGCTGTGGATGATTTCACATGCATGTGACATACGGACACCTATCGTGGGTGGGTTTCAACGCAAAAATCTTCGCTGATACATCTCCCAAGCAAATCGTATCGTACCTAACCCCCATCAATGCTTCACCGACCAATAATGCGGTTGTATTGGAAACGATGAAGGAAGCTGTACAAGCAGCGGATGAGTGCGGAAACGACTACGCGGAAGTCACATACGACCTGGCTATTGCAAAAATAGCAATGCAGCAGCAAAGTATGGAAGACTCCGAGGAGGATACGTTGAAGAGAGTATTCATTCACTTAGGGTCGTTCCATATAATGCTCTCATACTTTAAGGCGATCGGGAAATTCATCGACAATTCAGGCATCGCAGCTATAATGTCAGACAGCGGTTTACTAGCCAGTGGTTCAATATCAGCCTTCTTGCAAGGCAAGCACTTCAACAGATGTAAGCGCTTGCATCCCATAATTAGTTTGGCTTTCGAGATGATGCATTTCCATTTTTTTCTGGATAAATGTGACATTCAAATCACCGATGATATCAGAAAGTATGTGGAGGACTTCCAAAACAACAAAACAAGCAATCCTCGAGTAGAAAACGAAGAAGTTTGCAACCTCATCAGTACGTACGACGTATTCCGACAGAAAACTTTAAATGGCGAACATGGGAAAACACCACAGTTTTATATGATGTATGTGTCGCTTATTGAAAATTACTTGATTCTGTCTAGGAGCGTACGCACAGGCGATGTCAGTTTGTTAAAATACATCCTTCCCAAATTGGCGAATTTATTTTTTGCTTGCAATCATCAGAATTACGCAAGGTACACAGTATTATACAACGAAAATTTAATGAATGTTGCTGACACACATCCCGGATTGCGGTTAAATATCGGCGTAAAGAGGACCGCCAAACCTTTCTCGCGGCAACCAATAGATCTCACGCTCGAGCAAACGGTAAACGCTGACGCAGCTCGGAGGATGACAGGCATTACGTGTCTACGAAACTCTTTAGCAGGCCGTCAACGGTGGAGCCACGGCATTCGTACAGCCATCAATTCGCGCGTGTTAAATGACACGGGACTAGTCCCGAAGGAAGATACGACAAATGATTTGAGTGAGCATCGAATAAAGAAGAGCGCCTCGCAGATAAAACAATTCACGGAAAGTGTGAATGACAGGCTCAATCCATTCTCGCCAAACTTAAACGAAGAACTGCTGTACAATATAAGCAACGGCCAAGCTGCATCTGCAGACGTTGCAGATTTCTTGCTGAACGTAGACAACTTTGGGAACGAAAAACAACAACTTTTTATCAGCGAATGCGCAGTCACGAAGGAACGATTCGAACAACGCATCCAGAGACACAAGGTACTAAATTTCGCAACCATACAACGGAAAGTTAAAACTTCAGTCAACCAGAAGGTACAAGAAGTGAAGCTACAAAGGGATTGCTTTGGAAGAATCGCTGGAATCGCTTTAGAGAGAAAAGTTGACATTGCAAAAATAGTGCGCTTCCCGCTAACTCCAGTACCTTTCGCGTTTTGTAAAATTGATGGCACAAGAAACACCACAACCAAATCTACAATGATCGGCATAATAACAGAAAACCAATGTCGGGATACACATATGGTAGAAAACGTGGATGTGGCGGTAGTCGATGGATTTTTCTTTTTGCACCTGCTGAAAGATCTTCCACCAACTTTTGGCGGCGTCGCACTGAAGATCTTGTTGATGCTTACGAAATTTCCAGCGAAACGGATTGATATCGTCTTCGACACATATCCTGAACCTTCAATCAAGGATAACGAACATCTACTTCGTGAAAATTGCACACATACTGCAATTGTGATAGAAGGTCCTGAAACGCGCTGTCCATCAAATTTTTCGGCAGAACTGAAAAGTACCGAATTCAAGAAAAGCTTTGTGAAATTTTTGATTTCCTATTGGCCTAAAGCTCGCGAAGCTGCAAAAATAATTGGGGATACGAAAACCGCGGTTCTCCTGAATTATGACTGCTGCTACGAACACAAAGTCGTCAACGGTAAAGTACTCCAAAGGGTCATGTATGAATTGACCCTGGAACACGAAGAGGCCGACACAAAAATTGTCCATCACGTATGTGCTTTACCGCGTAACTCCACAGCCGTGATAAGATGTTCGGACACAGATATCTTAGTCATCATGCTGTCCAACATGAAGTGGATGGTGGATGAGCGAGGTCATGAAAGGACGGTCGACCGGAAAATTTTTATGCAGCTTGGTGTCGGCAATAACATCCGACATTTAGATGTCTGTAAAATGTACAAAACGTTGGGCGAAGGAATATGCGGCGCTTTAGCAGGGTTTCACGCGTTTACCGGCTGCGACTTTAACCCAGCGTTTCATAGGAAAGCAAAAAAAAGACCTTTCGCTATTTTGCAGAAGGAACCCGAATTTCAAGAAACCTTCTCAGCGATAGGCGATCCAAAAATTGTATTGGATGAAAACAAATTGAAAACGGCTACTGCAAGCATCGAAAAATTCGTGTGTCGTATGTACGGTTCGAAGAACGTCAATAGCGTCAACGAAGTAAGGCTTGCAATTTTCAATAAAACGTACAAGCGGAAAAGCACAAATGAGGCATTCAAAAAATCGTGTGCATCGTTGGAGGGTTCCAGCTCCCCCCTTGCGAAGCTGAATTGAAACAGCAAATACTGCGAACCATATACATCGCGCAAATATGGAAGAATAGTAGCAAACGAACACCAACAATATTGGAGCCCACCGACTATGGTTGGAAAACCGAAGACGGAATATACGTCTTTCATTGGTTTGACGGGGATGAAGTGCCGCCATCCATCGAAGACATTGTAATCGCTGATGAGTAGTAACAACGAATTTTCAGGTAAAAACCATCAAATATTCATATTATTAATTACTTACATGATATTCGATAATAACTGCAAAAAATATGTTTTTATACACGTTGCAGATGACGAAACTGCACCTGAACCGGAATGTTGGCAGAGACAAGACAAGAGGAGGATTGAACGTTAGACATAAAGAATATTGTTAAATGTAAACGTGAAGAAAAAACTTACGAAACAAAATTTACAAAATAAGAATGACAAATTCAAAAATAATCTTAAGCACGACATAAGTCATTAGAATAACCGAAAAATAAAAAATTTCTCAGTATCTCATTTCACTATTAGAAGACAATTTTTATTGTAATCTGCTGCTTCCATGCCCGCGTCAAAGTGGAATCATATTGCCTAAAAGGTAAGTCGAATTTGGATTTGCTACTTCATTGTACTATTCTTTTTCTCGTAATAAATCATTTCGTGCGCAATAACATTTTTATATATTATTCAATATCATGAAAAATAATCAACTTCGGAATCGGAAAACTAGTCCAGTCATTGTATCCAAAAAAGAGCCCTAACCATTTAATAATTTCATGGCGCTGTTTTTTTGTTCCACGCTTTCGGGGAGTCGGGGCACTGGGAGTGTAAATACAAAATGGCGACCAAATTGAGCCTCTGCGTGTTTTCGAAAACTGTTTTTTCTTCGCTAAAAACGTTTTCTTTTCAAATAATTTGGAAATTTCTGATTTTTTACGAAAAAGCCTGGGGACAAAAGTTGTGTAAAATTTTGTCCGCTACAAGAATTGGGAATTAAACTCGAAAAAAGGAGCCGAGATGATGCAATTTTTGGAATTCGGCTCCTTTTTCGAGTTTAATTCCCAAAATATCAATATTTGGAGAAAAAAGGTGGGTACCAAAATTGTTTAGAATTTGATTCTCTACAAGTATGGTTATGTTCATTTTCGCTGTCAAGTTGCAAATAAACGAGATAATTCAATTTTTTTAGGTCGGCCCCTTTTTTAGAGTTTAATTCGAAAAATATTGATCCTTCAAGAAAAATTGTGGAGACCAAACTTGTAGCGGACAAAATTTCATACAACTTTTGTCCTTACGGTTTTTCGTTAAAATCAAAAATGGCCGAGTTCTTTGAAAAAAAAACCGTTTTTAGCGAAGAAAACAGTACAGGGGGAAGAGGTACACCCTTGGCAATATTAATGTTCGGCGATAACGTTTTCTTGTTCGGCACACCGTAATTGATAGAAACATGTGTGATATGCATTTTTTTTCAACTCATAAACTAACAAAATCGGCGGTATGTTTCGTTTGATTTGAAAAATATTTATAGATGCTTTTTTCGCTATTACATACAAACAGATCCAATCATTTTGTTCGGGGGTTACATTAATCTGTCAATTATACTATTATTCATCATCAATCACCATCGCCGAACGCGCACTAATGATATTTGGTGAAGATTCGATTTTATCGTCTACGACGGTCAATACCCAATTTATTTGTTCGGCATTCACTTTTAACACATCCATTTTATCTAATGAATAATATAAAATCAATGCCGAACATTGATCTATGATACATGCATACTATACACCCTTACGACAAAAGTACGCGGGGGTGGCTGGCCCCCGATCCAACCAAAATATTCGGCGATCATATTATCTCGAGTTTTATTGAATAAATACATGATTCAACAAATTGCCGAACATGCACCATTGATAATTTTTTATTACTTAATACTATACAATAAAAAAGATGGCCATCTCGCGAACGGACCACCCTACACGTTCGGCAATGCCGTCCGTCTAAACTTTTTTTTTTATTTACAATAATTTGCGACATACGCCGAACGCGCACCGATAATTCTAAATCCCGGCTTTTCAAAACAACTTCACCTGCGCGGCCCCCTTTGGTCCACGATTTTTGTTCGGCGAAGTCACTTCCGTGTAGTGGAAGGTTGAATTTGAGGGGGTTCGCACAATGGCCAAAACGCACCGATGATACACAAAAAAAGTGTTACGGGCTCCCGGTCTATAATATAAGACGCTGAAATTACCGCTAAACGAAAAAACCTAAACATCTTTCGTCGCAAAATTGATTCCCAGGTATTTTGCATGGGATTTGTCAAAGGCTTCGCGCGCAAGCTTTGAGCTCGGAAAGAAATACGGATTGAAAAAAAAAAAAAATAGAATCACAAAAAAAGCACTTTGTCTCGTTAGATAATTCACTTTCAAGTAAATTCTGAACGAATGAAAATTTCACCAGGTATATAATATTTGTGATACAAGATATAAAATGGGATGAAGAGTAAGTATAAGTGGCATGGCGGTCGGCGTCCTCTTCGAAGTGATTTATTCGGACGCCGACACAACCGATCGTCGTACTTTATACATCGTCGTCGGATAACTTACTGGTTTATAATATACCCGAATCTGATTCTGTAATTTTTTAAGCGAATTGAATTCGGAGTTGAAATTATTAATGAAAAACTTTGAATCTCAATATTATTAAGGAGAATCTCGACTCGACTCGAATCTTAATGAGGTCTTGACTGTTCTTTTGTCTTTCTCTGCGAACAGTTTCCACAATGCTGACATAATAGTTACAGAAATTGATAGAAAACTTGAACCAAAATTTGTCTTGCCAACAACAATACGTGGCTTCATTTATGCAATGCATTTACTGTGACTCCGTTAAGTATTTAATTTTAAGGAAAAAAAAAATTGCAATAAGAAGTATTCAAGACAAAATTTTATGTCCTCGATCTGAGAAAGTACCTTCGGTTAAATATGCAAGATACCGAGTATAATGAGTGAGTTTCATTGTTTTGTAAAGAAAAAGTGATAGAATAATCGATGGATTTCCATCACAACGCTCTCACAATATCGCAACGGTTTATGGAGAGAGAGGGGAAAAAGAAAAAAAAACCAAATGTATCTTTGAATTGAGGGAAAGAAGACTGAATATGGAAATCTAATGAAAAAATTAGTTGAAAAAATTAACAAGAACTTTACCAATTTGGGTATAGAATAGAGAATGTATCGAATACATTAAATACCCAAGAATTCAACGTATCGTAATTGTAATATTCAAATATCATACAGCAAGAGAGAAGAGCTAATTGCGAAAACCGTTGCGATCGTCAAAGCGAGCGCATTAAACTAGCTAATGCATGCAAACAATTGTACCGCCATGCCACGCGATACACAAAAGGAGAGGAAGAGGAAATATGGGTGAATAACGAGAACGTCTGACCGTATCGTTGCCGAGTGCCCAATCGTTACTCGGATGCCTCTGCAACTTTGATGTCGTCGATCAATCTCATTCGGAAGTCCATCGCTGCTGGGCTGAGGTGGATTTCAGCTACTCCGAGGTCCATTGCGTCTCAGGTTCTCCGGAATTCGAGTAGAATCCAATATTTGGGGATCCCCGGTCCAACTGGAACATTTAATTGCAAAGCATTGATTATCAAATCGATCTCTTGAGCGATCCACTATTTTTTTTTTCTTTTCTTTCAACTTTTTCATACTTTTTACAACAAAAGGTAAAGTCAGTATCTTTTATTATGAGAACAAACGAGGTTAAATAGACAGTTTTAAAATACAAATTTTCTCACCTAGCTGATTTTTGGTCTACGATCGGTGGCTCCCACGTCGTACAGGTTCTGATAACGTCTGACGATCATTTTCCGAAGCTTCTGAGGTTTAATGTTGCTGAAACATAAGATTCTGAGATAATGTCATTCATTCATTTTTTTATAAGAACGAATCATGAAATTTCATTATCTATCTGAAAAACTGTAATGTCATCATTCAATTTACTCAAATATTTGTCTACACAGGTGAAATGAAAGGCGCGTGACCTTGACGTGAGTGCGAAAGAGATAGCGCCATAGGCCGCACCGCAAGAGCGAGAGAGAACGACCGATAACGCCTTTCATTTCAACGTTAAAGGAACCAATAATACTTCCAACAGTTGCTTCGCAATGTACATACAACAATGTGAACAAAAATTGTTCCGTACATATTCAATGTGATGACGCTAACCTCAAAACCCCACGTGGTTGAAAATTTTGTTTCAATTGCTTCAATTTTATCTTGACGCTCGATCTTCGTCACTCGGCTAATTTTTATTATTTCACGTTCAGGTATCGGCCAGAGTATTACATTGTTAGTCATACACTGTTTTAATCGATCCTGTAGGATACATTTGGTAGAAAAGACGCTTCTCGAACCAAACTCCAGAGAACAAATCGTAGAAAGGGAAGATGCCAAGATGGCGGAGATGGAAGTGAAATGTAATGGCGGCAATGAGCCGGTCTATTCCCCGGCTGAACTCGGGTCAGCTCGAGAACGTTCGGAAATTTCGTAAGAGCATGCTACAGTCAACCGTTTTTTTTTTTTTTTTCTTAGAACGAATCATGAAATTTACTCAAACATTTGTCTACAGATGAAAAATAACACTTTTCTCAATGTACACACAACAATGCGGACAAAAATATTTCCGTAGATATTCAATGTGATGATGCTAACCTGAAAACCCCACGTGGTTGAATATTTTCGTTGACGCTCGATCTTCGTTACGCGGCTAATTTTTATCTATTCACGACTCACGTCCAGGTATCGACCAGAATATTACAACTTTTTTTTAAATATCGGAATTCAATATTATTGATACACCCAAATTATCTCTGAAGAATATTACACTATTTCAGTCGATCCTGTAGGATAAAACTGGTAGAAAAGAAGCTTCTCGAACCAAAGAAACGCAATCGTAGAGAGGCGGGATGGAAGTGAGATGCAATGGCGCGCGGCACGGAGATAGTAATGGCGGTCACGAGCCGGTCTATTCCCCGGCTGAACTCGGGTCAGCTCGAGAACGTTCGGCTTCAGGGGACGAAGCCATAGAGGATAAAGAAGAAGAAGAACGTTCGGCTTTCGGCAATTCCGTGTCTGCTCTACTTTACCAACCGAGTAGCCGCGTTAATTATTTTCACTAATATCAACGCCTACGCATAACAGGCGCGTAAAAGAAGATAAGAGCGCACTTTCGCATGAAATTCCGAACACCTAAATCCTAAAATATCTTTATTTCACGCAACGATCGATAACAACAAAATCCTTATTCCTATTTCCTAACTAAAATGGTAATGGCCGACGCGACTACTTGGTCGGTGTACGGCTAGACCCTCAACATAGCCCACAGGCCGTGTTCCGAAATTCACGTACCGGTACGTTTCCCCGTTGCCCTTGGTTCGTTGTTGATATTGGTTGCTAGCATAGACAAAAGCTATAATCTGGCAACCAATATCAACAACGAACCAAGGGCAACGGGGAAACGTACCGGTACGTAAAAGAAACAGAATCGGGCTCAAATCTTGCCAGAGAGACGGAGCCCAGCAACAATACATATAGCGGTGTAACAAAGACGAGACTGATGACAGTAGTGCCGCTCGTTTCGGAACTCGGCCACAGTCAATGCAAAGCAAATACAGTTGAAAACAAAACAAGGTCATACAATTTGAGGGCATGCCCTATTCGATTGTTACCGACATTCAGATATCTCCGAATATCCAAGTCCACGGAACTAAATCGCAATTCGCAAAATACAGCCTCTTAGCGGATTTCTACACGTGATTCCGCACAGATACGTCCGAAAATATTTTGGATTTACTAAAAAATGAAGGAATGACATGGTTTCTACGAAATTACTATCATGACTTCGTAGAAACCATGCCATTCCTTCAGTTTTGAGTAAATCCAAAATATTTTTGGACGTATCTGTGCAAAATCACGTGTAGAATTCCGCTATGAGGCTGTATTTTGCGATTTACTTCCGTGGACTTGGATACTCGGAGATATCTGCTTAAAGCCACGTTTGAAGCATACCTCGTTCGCGAAACGAAAAATTTGAAGCCGAACGTTGGGGTCAATTATTAATATCGTGATTTTTATTATCCATTAGTGGGAAGTAATGAGTAGATGCTACAAAATCTGAGGGTATTTTACGAAAGAGAACAATACCTGGTGCGAATAACAATCCGATGTGGAAAAAATCGTCGGTCCGGCGTATGTATGTCACCCACTGATCTCAGTGGACTGGTGTCTGGTGTCCCTTTTTCCGTGTCACAGCCCGGGCACATTAGAATGATGGTGAGGGGCTTGGGGGGTCGGAGGAGGGGGGGAGTTCGGGCACTTTTTATACCGGGAAATTTGAATAGATGCACCGTGGAGTATTTGGTTTGTTGACGCGTTGACCGAATGTTTCCCGTAACTAGGCATGTAATTTGTTTAGTATCTGGTTATTCAATCCACAGTAGTTCGACTGTACATTAACCTAAAAATGCGTTTTGTTTTAAACGCCTGTACCTCGGAATTGAAGATGCCGATAGAAATAGAATTCTAATAAAGAAATGGACATTTAGGACCATTTAATTTTGTATTTTCAGCGTTAATTGATTTTTTTTTATTTCAGTAATACGAAGGGTGTGAATTCATTCATTAGTATCGGCGCTAAAACGCGCTATAAAACGATCACTCAAAGGGAAACTAAAGTATTAACATATTTTGGTTATTCATAACCTTAAACTCAACTCTAACATCTATTATCCGTAGTCTTAGCGATTGTGGCTGTCTTATTTACCGGTGATTAGTCCGCTCGTGACTTGAATGTTTTGTACAATACGCGCACCCACGGACGTATATTAGAGGACTGGCAACTCCCCTATGTCAGCCGTGTTAGAGTAGCGCCGATTTTTGTCCCGGTAGTTGCGCATTGTACCGTCGTATGCTGCGCGGCGCTGGCTACCACTGGGGCCGATTTTCAGGTCTTGAAACGAAGGTGGTGGGGGTGGTTCGCTTAATGGCTCAAAAATTAGTTCGAGTTGCGGCCGAAGGGGCTGCGCCAGCGATATCGGTTGAGCAATGGGCAGACCATAGACATAACCTCTAAACGTGCTTTAAACCTATATTGCCGTCACCTGTATGGCGCATTTTTGGAAAACTGACTGGAAAAATAATAAAGGGAATATACTAAAAACGTGAAAAAATTCTATGGAAATCGAACCAAATTCCGAGTTCGGAAAATCGAACACGGGGTGTATAAACCGCGCGGCGCACGCGCGCATTTAATTACGATTAGTGGTTTTGAAGCTCGATTTTTCGAACTCGTAATTTGGTTCAATTTCCTGGTAATAGAACGTTTTCCACGTTTTTACTATATTCCCTTTCTTTTTTTAAGACAGTTTTCCAAAAATGCTCCATACAGGTGACGGGAATATAGGTTTAAAGCACGTTTAGAGGTTATGTCTATGGTCTGCCCATTGCTCAACCAATATCGCTGGCGCAGCCCATGTGGCCGCAACTCGAACTAATTTTTGAGCCATTAAGCGAACCCCCCCACCACTGAAATTTAGGTGTCGTTTCAAGACCTGTATATAAGACCGTGCACAACTCTTACAAGTTAGCCGTCGTTCTGTGTCAGCTGCTAGATAGATCAAATTCGATGGCTCCTAATAAGAAACGACTAACTTTTCGGTAGCTGATGATAAAACAGGTATCTCCTGTGTATACGCATAGGAGAGATAATTGTTTTCTAATCTGCTACTGAAAAGTTACGCCTTTCTTATTAGGGGCGAAATGAGGTTAGGTTTTGCTAGGTTGATGGAGCGGTCAACAAAAGTCTTCATTTCTAAATATTTAGGTTCATAAAGTTAGCATCCGAAGTCAAGATAATCGTCTGAAACTACGTTATATCGTTTGCGCGTGCCTCAAATATAACGAATATCTCTCGATTTCGGTTGCGCGTTAAGGAGGTTGGTTACCCCGCTCGCGGGGCGAGCTGTGAGAGGGGTAAGCCTATGCTTATACACGGGCCCGGTTGGTGGTTCTCAACCTCATTTGAGAGCAACGAAAAACAAAATTTACTTCGAAAAGAAGACTTTTGATGAAATCTTGATGTAATATGCATCACTTGTCGTTTAATTACGTTCGTCAACATCAACTGTACTGTATTTTCCGATTTTTAGTCACAAAAATATATTTTATGCGATTTCGTTCGAGGATTCTAGGTTAATATCCCTACAAAACGCTCCATGTTTTTCACTATGGTTCGCAAACGAAGCTGGTAAGGATACTTCATTTTTCGCGAGAATCTTCTCAAAAGTATCATTAACCATGTAGATGTTTTTTTATAGAGATCTCTACGTTTTCGCCCCTGCGTTCAAACGATAAACGACGTTTTTTCACGATACTCGTCACGTACCGCCATAAGCGCCCGTGTATAAGAACGTAACTTTGATTAATGATTACTCGGAAACGAGACTGACGAATTAATTGAAACTTGACAACAAATTGTATTCCACATCGATGAACACCTCACACAAATTTGAAGCGATTCTCTACGTTTTGATATTAGTCCCCAACCTCCTTAATAACCAGGGTTTGTAAATTTCATTCCAGTTTGCATACGAATTTTCAGGATATTTTTAACAGTGTGAGAAAGAATAATACTATGCGACCTTGTACCTTTACCGTGTCAATAATTTTTGTTGAATCTCGAAAATTTTGAAAAAATCCCAGAATTTTCATTTGTCTTAGCGTTTCGCATGATTTTAGAGTATTTCGAAAAAATGAGTAAAAAAAATGGCGATATGACCTTTTACCTTTAGCGTTTTAATAATTTTTTTTGAATTTTGAAAATTTTGAAAAAACCTCGGAATTTTCACTTTTCTCTACGTTTCACGTCATTTTGGAGTATTTCGAAAAAAAGAGTAAAAAAATAAAATAATGGCGTATGCGACCTTTTACCTTTAGTGAACACAGTTTTTTATTTTTGGGTTAGAGATGAAAGGGCATAACCGCCAGTACTTACGACCTTTCACTGTTAGTTGATCAATTTTGCAATTTCTACTTTTCTGACGGTATTTTAACATATTTCGCGTAAATACGGAGAAAAAAATTTGACATGCCTTTTTACCTTTACGCGTGGAAAAAAGTCGTATATTGGCGCATACGACCTTATACCATTAGACACGCGATGTATGCAATATTAACCGGCTCACGTTTCAAAAATATTTCCAATTCTGTACGAATATTGTAAGTGTTTTACAATATTGATTGCAAATATATTTCCTACAACTGTGCAGTATATTTTTAAAATATACTCAGACAATAGGTATGCAATATTAACCGGCTCACGTTTCAAAAATATTTCCAATTCTGTACGAATATTGTAAGTGTTTTACAATATTGACATATCGATATTGGTATACTCTTCACAAATTTGATCTAATGAAAATACGTGAAATTGAATGCTGGTCGTGTATTAATGAAATCGAATCATAACACATAATATCAAAGGATGTATACGTGGGCATTTCTTTGATCAGACGGATTAAATATTCATCAGTAAATATGAAGCTCTGACGATATATAACTCAAAGTTGCTGTCGCGTTCAATGATTAGTTTGGTGCAGTGGATAGAGCGCGCGGTTCGTAGGACGAGGCGGGTGTTGGGATCACGGTTCGAATCCCCGTCAGAGCACGTTTTTTTTTTGCTTTTGTACTATTATTATTACAGTACAACACAATATTACTGCAACATTGCTTCAATATTGCTGCAACGTTGCATTGCTGTATAGGACATTCGTGAAATATTATTCAAATATCTGTACAATATCCCGAGAATACATATGCTGAATATTAAAAAAGGACCAAACCTATATTGCTACAATATTTCAAGCACGTAATTTGAAGATTTACAAATATTCTACTGATATTGGATATAATTTTCGATATATTTTATACATATTGCATAGATGTGTTTGTGCTGTCTGGGTATTGTCACCTAGCTAGATACTAAATATTCCAAAGGTCAATTATATAAAAACAATCCCTTGGAAGAAGCCGCATTTTTCAAGTAAACATGTATTGTGTTCTCTATCCAGTGTCTGGTTAATTCCACAGTAGTTGGACCGTACGATAACCAAAAAACCAATTATTCAATAAAGTGGGATCACTCGGGGGGAAACTATTCCTGACCTCAAACTCAACTCGAATATATTTGCGGCTATCACACTCACATGTGATTCATTCGCTCGCGACTCGAAGTCTTCCTACAATACGAGCGTTTGATGACCATTTCAGGTTGTCTCTTCTTTCTTCTATTTCAGACATTGAATATTTTTACGTCAGTCAGCTAACGATGCCGTAGCATAGATGAAACTTAACTACATTTAATTAAACTGCCCGCGGTTTCTTTTACCTCCAGAAATTGCAAATGGCGCTGCCCAATAGGGATCGCTTAACGGCGCCAGTCCACTATCCAATTAGGTATTCGCAAAATTAGCGGCGGTGGGGGAACGAATCCAGATATTCGTACAAAATTTTCAAGTCGCTCATTCTATATCCTGTGATTCTATCATTGAGTAGTTCAGAAGAAGAATTCGCAAAGTTCAAAAACAAAAAAAAAACAAAAAAATCAAGATGAGTAAGAGGTAAGCGATACGATTTTTGTTCGATTCACTTTTAACATTATTCAAATTGAACCCTATTTTTGTGTAGCAATCGTAAATTCGAAAGTTATAAGGTGATAAATAAATGATAAAAATTGTCCGTTCGGGCGGAATGACCACGCGGTTTCCGAGTTCTCGTATCACCGATTTTTGCGACAAATTTTTCGAATTTTCTCGAGAGTTTTCTACGAATAATCAATTTTCACGCATCAAAGTCTGATCGACGAAAAATAAAAATTTCATTCGTTTCCAATAAACGTGGTCTGCATGTTCCGGAAGACTTTTAGATCGTTACATTGTAGCGTGTTGTACCCACACGGAAAGAAAAAAAAAACATTTTGTAGACAAGTAAACTAGTTTACTCGAATCATACGTCCGTATCGCGTGATCATGTTTCGATATAATTATTACAGATCGTTGTCGGGCATTGAGCATTGCGTGGAATATTATTTAGGCTCGAACAGACGAAAGATCGAACGGTGGATATTATCGTCACGTACACGAGGCGGTCATATTATTATATTCTTATTGCCACGAACACGTTAACGCGGGGCTCCTAGCCCTGTGTTATTGTTTGAATCTCGGGTCAGTGTCACCTTGCTCGATGTGCGGTACAGCGCGCTACGATAATGCTGTACGGGAGACTCGCCGCCGGCCACGTGCTCCGCGTGCGCAACCGCACAGCCGGCGCCTGGTGGGGAGGTGATTCTCATACGCGGTATTATCGGAGAGCTCTGTACCGCGTACACCGGGTTTCCGAAGATGTTTACTTTTGAAAGTCGAACGGATTTATATTGTAGCGACCGTGTAAACGTGTTCTATCTATTGTAATAATTGAAATGATGAAACGACCGATGCTCAAGCGATTTTAGGATTGTATGTAGGGCTGTGCGAATATTCGAATTTTCGAATTATTCGTCACGAATCGAATAGTTCGAATATTCCAATTATTCCTTGTTTTTTTTGTTCTTTTTTTTTTGTTTTTTTTTTTAACCAAAAGTTATAGGTTAACTAACTTATGTACCAATTTATTTCTTGTTTCAAGTAATTCGACCAATTTATTTCTTGTTTCAAGTGAAATGACGGAGACTAAGATAATTGTGATCAATAACCCGGTGGGGCCCTGCCATATTTATCTGGGCGGCCCTAGCCCCCAGCCGGCCGCCCCGGCCCCGGCCGCCCCAGCCCGCAACAGGATTAGCGTCAAAGACAAGCTGGGACCTATCCCGAAGAAGAATAGGCCCAGCCAGGCAAAGAGACGACGCCGTAAGCGTCATGATCAGAAAAGTTTGTGGTTTTTATGATTTCAAATTTGTAGACACGCTTCATTCGCCGTTTTTTTATTAATTTTGAACAATTCTTTTCACAGACCGCGAGCGATGCAGCAGCACTGCAGTCAAACAAAAACTTGACTGAAAAATAAAATAAAATTAAAAAATCTTATTCTTGATTGAGACTTTCTTTTATCCTTATTTATTTATTCATTAATTTACCCAAACTACAAACAAGCCAGACCTACACTTATTTTAATATACAATTGGACTTGTGAGCACTGCAGGAGGTGCAAACACCTGTGCGTAGCCGGGAGCCCTATAGAAACAAATAATACTGCTTAGAGTCTAGGAGGAGGGCTTATGAGCATGCTCTAGTCATTCTTTACACACAAAGTGGCCGCGTCACTTATTTTCACTGATATCAACGCCTACGCATAACAGTCGCGAAAAAGAAGATAAGAGCGCACTTCCGCATGAAATTCCGAACACATACATACCAAAATATCTTTGTTTTGCGCAACAATAACGACAAAATTCTTGTTCCTAACTAAAATGGTAACGGCCGCGAACACCAGTTGAAAGCGGTAATTATCATTTTAGTTAGGAACAAGGATTTCGTCGTTATTGTTTCGCAAAACAGAGATATTTTGGTATGTATGTGTTCGGAATTTCATTCGGAAGTGCGCTCTTATCTTCTTTTTCGCGTCTGTTATGCGTAGGCGTTGATATAAGTGAAAATAAGTGACGCGGCTACTTTGTGGGTAAAGACTGACTAGAGCATGCTCTTATAACCTCCAATAGACAGAAATAAGAAATACATAAATTAAAAAGCAACAGATAAATATCAAAAATTAAAATACCAAATATCAATAATCATACATAGAATTCCAAAACTTGAATGAAGAATAACAGTAATCGTACATAAAATTTCAATAACTTAAACAGAAACGCGGTCTACCTAAACAAACATAATCACAGGAAAAAAAAAAAGAAAAATATATATCTAGTCATAATCTTAGGAAAGTTTACAATTTGCAACACACTAGCAGCCAGCTATGGAATATAAGTACTAATTAATTGTATCCAATTTTCTCTACTCTCAACCAGTTTGTTATAGCCCTCCCGCCTGAAAATCTTTATGTGATAAAAGTGATAAAAAAACATATGATAAATCATATGATACATCGCATGAAGTTATGACCGAATTCGATGTGTGATTTATTAGGTCATTTACATAGTGATTTATTATATGATTTTTTGTATAAATTATCATGTCATTTACTTTCAAATGTATCACATGTTTTATTATATAATTTATCACTTAAGATGCATTTCAGAGTATTGAAAAAAAAAAGGTTATTCAATACGTGCAACTGATTTCAATAATTGTGAAATGAGATATAATTTTTGTTAACCAAGGGAATCAAGTAATCACAAGGACATTTTTATCACATAATTATTGACTTTATTGACACACAGGCAATTTTTCACAGAAAGTAATAGAAAACAGATTCATTATCTTTCATTTGTCTTATGCTCATCACATTTTTTAAATTATCAATCGAAAACAAACAAGTGCATATAGATATAAACTGATATTCGATTGACATAGGTAGGTAGTATGATGAAGAAAATCGTACATTTACAGGAAATAAGAAAAATATCGAAGGAGGGGTCATAAAAAGTACTAAATCAGAAATCACAAAACATATCCATCGGGGGTCAAGGAATGAAGAAAGAAAGAGTAATAAATAAGGTGTATACTTATATCTATAAAAACAATCCTTGCTATCAGCTAGATGTAAAAATGTTCAATTAGTTTAGGTTCGATACATAAAATACAGTACAAAATATGATAAGGGTGCATCTGTTGCATTGACACTATGTTATTATGATCACTATACGAGAGAACTAACTTACGAACTAAATTTATATCTTACAGTACGATAGGTCGGACGATGAAACCGAGAGTTTGGTTTGTTAGTGCGTGAGTATCTCCACAGTTACTGTTCGATGCAACAATAGGTGGAAATAATATATAAATCACATAGAAGTACTTATCTCCAAACTGGAATATACATATATATATATATATATATATATATTTTTTTTTTTGCAGCGGAGTCGTACAGGACTAACGTATTTAGTATCTGTAGCGTTAGGTAAAATTTAGTAGCTAACCTGTATAATAATTTAAAATAGAATATAGATAGAGTAACGTTTCAAGCAACCTTAATCAAGCAACTAAATATTGTTGATTCAATCTCAAATCACAGTGTATAATATTATTTTCCAATCAAAGAATCTGATTTTCCAAATCCAACAATTTGCAGAGAAGTTTCATCATTATCTTCATCTTCTGCTTAGAGTCTCCAATTCTTCTTCTTCTTCTTTTTTTCTTGCACCAGAGTAGTTATTTCCCCGTTTTACGATTTTGAGTGATCCGTGTTCTTTGTGGTTGTTTTTTTCATTAACATCTCACAAAATCGCAGATCGCACTCCGGCAGTGAAAAAACCTAGGATGTCAACTCGCTATTTGGTTTTCAAAAACAAATCCATGCTCAAGGAATCATCGAGCAAGCCGTCAAAGTCAGCAATAGGTGTTGCATGCTGAGTGAAGCATGAAGAACTAAGCCAAATCGTACTGGATTCTTTGTAGTATCGATTGTGTAGCAGGGGTTGATGGGATTCATCTTTTTCTCGTAATTGTTCTTCCTTTTCAACCTTGGAACAAAACTACTTCTTCGAACGCACGATCATCTGCCGCTACTGAATATCCTTATTCAAATCCTCTTCCTTCCACTCTCCATTTTCTTTGTCTTTTGTGTCTTCATTTCTTCCTTCTCTTGACTTCAGTCTCCTTCCTCATCTTCCTCGGTTTTTCAATATTTTTTTATCCCCTATCTTAGTTGTGGTTTTTTTTAATTTTTTATTCTGTCCAATTTTTTTGTTCGGTCAATCAAAAAAATGAAATAAAAACGCTTTGCACCCAACGATAAAAATTATTCAGATGTTTAGAAATAAGAACATTCGCACTAGCATCCATTCAGTTTCCCTAACCGCGAATTTAACCGCAAGACAAAAATGGTTTCCAAGCTTTTTCTTCTTTTCACACGACTGCTTACGTTTTCATAGATGTTTTTTTTTTTTTTTTTTTTGGGCAGTTTAATTTGAATTTTTCTTTTTAAACTGTATAGTTCTTTGTTTTTTTTATTCATTCGTTTATGCATACATTTTTTCCAGCTACCATCTACGTGTCAGTTTTGGCTCTAATTGAAGGAGAGACCACCTTACAACCAAGATTACAAATTTGATAGAGATTTGATTCCCTGCGCGTCGCAAGCCAACAGACTAGGCTTGATAGTCGATAAACATGGTGGCTCTGATGAAAAAACAGCAAATTTTTCTAAATCAGTAGTTGACTCTCAAAAGTTCCACACAGTGCAGCTAGATACTGACATTATTTCAATCAAATTTAAGTTCAAACTCATTTGAAAAATAACGTGAATGAAATCAGAATATTCAACGAACTTGTCTCCGAGGTATACTTAAAGTGTGTCAATCGATAAAATTTTTCTTCTTTCCTAGTTCATTCACTATAACGATAAAAAAACCATTCAATCATACATTATGTTGAATAAAAAATGAAGAAATTTATTCGTATATTCGTTTGAAGATGCGCGAGATCGGTGCAGATCGGTAGTGTCGAATTTTGTGTTCGTGCTCACGGTGAAACGAATTAAAATAAGATCATAACTATTTGAGCCCAACGGGATACAGATTTTTTTTTACCAATATCTAAGCTCATTTCAAAATGTCAATTACCAAACATTTACGATAATCAAACAATTACAAAACATCGCACAATCGACAGACACCAGAAAAATCTACGAGGTGATTCGTCGATTGAAAATGGAAAATAGGACGCTCCGCAGGCTGAATTTGGAGCTCCGCAAGAACGAGTTGATCGGTTCCACTAAAATTGCAGGTATTTACTTGGTCGTGATGCGAAATGTTATCGTGCATGCCTATTTATAACATGTCTTGCCCCCCACTTAATGGATTTCCAGTGTCACGTTTACGCGTTACTTTGGGTTACCGTATCAATTAGTATTGACTATGTCGATTTTATGTGCTTGTAGCAACCATCGAGAGGGTCGATTTGGAAATGAAACAAAAAATTAAAAATCGCATCAGAAAGGGAAAGCACTTTGCAATTGGGTTTTTTTCCCGCCTCATTTTTACGGACAAGGTGTTGGCAGGAGCCTCCTAAGCATCGATGATTCTCGACCATTGGGTCGCTTTTTTTCAAGGCCGTTAGAAGAGCGCGCTCGAGCGGCTGCGGCGCAGCTGAATGAAGAAAGTAAATATTTGTTGCATTTGTTATCGTAGCCTCAGATGCAATAACAGGGTGTCTACTCAAGTCAGGATCTGAAATTCCCTGAGAATTCCAGGATATTCCAGGCTATTTTTTTCTATTTTTCCAGGTGTGTCGAGATACGATTTTTATTATTATTTCGCAAAATATACTAGATTGTTTATTTTTTTATTGCAATTTAATCTGGGTTTTGAATTTGCAGAATAGTTTTTTCCAATTGATCAATTTCAGGAAAAATTCCCTGAGTCAACTCAATATTCCCTGAGAATTCCAGGATATTCCAGGAGAAAAAAAATTCCCAGACATTTCCAGGACTTCCAGGTTTTTCAAGGATGTAGACACCCTGAATAATGTAATTTTCGCTTTTTTAACGCCATAGATGGAGAGAGGCAGAGGCGCCCCGCAGCGCACAGTGGTTCCAAATGCGAAATGGCTGGCCAGAAATCGAAAAATGAAGTTTAAATTCGAAGAATTTTAACTGTGGGGTCAGGTAGAGGGATACCCCTGGCGTCCCTTTCAAGGGTAGAGGAGTGGCAGGTGGTACGTTTAGCCGTTGGGATCTCATTCGTAACGAAGACCTCGAGCAGGTAGCCTCGGCCGTGAGCTAGTCCGTTAAAATTACTACCGCTTAAAATCGCAATATCTTCGAGTGGAATTGAGCAATTTTAAATTTTCAAAATGGAATCTCCGCCTGAAAGTAAGTACTTTTATTATATCATTGTGATTTTTTATTTAAAGTACACACTGAGCAAAGAAAAATTTAAACATCTACTGTAAATTCTCGTGCCCGTGGTGAAGAAAAGTTTTGTTCACATTGAGTAAAAGTTAGTTGTTAAACGTTGTTAAGCGGTCGGAGAGGTGCCATATGATTCTTTACACTCTTGAGTAAATATATCACCAAAAATTAGATGCCAAAAACTGCCAACCTCGTTACAATGAATTTTTCTGTAAATAGACGCGCTCATGCACGTGCGGTGCGGCACATAAACTAGGCGGTGCATTGCAACGCACACTAGGCGATCAAGTCGATTGATTTGTTTCTCATGAATATCAGTATTAGTCTACCGGATTCGAATATAATTTTTATTAAAAAAAATTATTATTGATTTTTGAAGTCATGTATTATGTATTGTCTCACTGTTAAATTAATTTTTTCAGGTTCTCGGAAGAGTAAGGAAGCGGTCGTTGTTACGCGACAGGATTTGTTCGATTTATTATTGCCTTATTTGAACGATGGTGCGAGTAAAGCGTACGAAATTGTGGAGATGGCACTGTCGGAAAAATTCCATTCCACTTACACGCTATCTACAGATGAAAAAACGAAGATTCGCCATTTATTACATCAAATCCGAGACAGATGGCAAAAAGTTAAACGAACGAAGGCATTTTTTCTGGATCAAAATGCGGATTGGCTAAGCACAGTGGTCGCCTTTGATAACAATAAGGATATCTCCACCGTAAACAGAGATTCAGCTGCAGTTCAGACGCGTGGTCGCCATTCGCAGAGCTTTGAGGACTCCAGCGAACGGTCGAAACGGCGAAAAACTGAAGGTATTCGTAACCAGTCCAGTACCGAAGAGCTTGCCTTTGCCACCCACATGAGTCTTCGAGCAGCAGGTAAATTCGAGGCCGCAAAAATAGTGAAAGACGTTGCTCTGGGCAGTCCTACAAAAGCATCAAAGTACAAGGAAGCTTTACGAACTGTTACAAGTAGCACACCCGCTTGTTATACCGCTGATGCTGCGCTTTCTTTAATAGTTGAATACCGCATGTCCAAACATGTATATCAGGGAATACGCTCTGGCGCGCTGGAACTTAATTCAAAAATGTATCCATCGTACAAATCTGTGCTGGGGGCGAAAAAAAAATGTTATCCGCCCAAAGATGACATTACTATAACTGAGAGTAAAGCTGCGGTGAAACTTCAAGCACTGTTAGATCATACAGTAAAGCGCATTTTGGCAGTTCAAAGTGAAGTTTTAACTTCTCTCCCATCCCAAGGAATTTTCAATATGCATTTAATTTGCAAATGGGGATGCGACGGTACATCTGGGCAAAGTACTTTTAA